>OX578286.1:12633049-13233049 GCA_951217055.1 Gerris lacustris
AAAGAGAAATACATATTATATAGCAAAGACAAGCGGTAGAGAAAGAGGTGGAAGTATAACTTGTTAAAGTTTGGAACAGATTTCCTTATCTAGTACAGCTAAAACCGAATTAGATAAGAAAAATTTTAGTTGTAATAAACACTATGATCTCCTGCCAGTCGAAAATGAAGAAGGGAGTCCGATAGGTATAGTGACACTTAACTAGAAAACCAAACTGAGCAATAAACTCTAAACCATAACATCTCATATCATTCTCACCCTGTTTAAATTCTATTATTTGTTTATCTCTCATTTATTTTCATCCCAAAAATAATTTTATTAAAATAATTCCGCCCACATAGAGTTTCTATTAATTTTTAATATTAAATATAAATATTATTGTTTGTTCATTTTTCGGCGCCCCCTAGAGCAGGCGCCCCCCCGCGCCGCGGGGTTGGCGGGGGCGCAATTTACGCCACTGTAGTCCAGTTAATTTTGAAGTGTAGTCCACTTAAATAAAAATCTAACCATATAAATCGTTTACCTGGGAAAAATCTAGTATCTTAAAAAAAGCTTTAAATGCAGACGGTGAGATCCCAGGTTCGATTCTCTTTCGGGAAGAAGTAATTTTTTTTTGATACATTTTAATAAATCAATAATAACCAATTTTCAATGTGAAAACTCGAGAATAACTGAACTAACTAATTATATACTAGTGTATAGTGTTGTCTCGGACTGATTATTACATACAAATCACTCTACTCAATCCTGGGCTACTGTCCATCGGTACCTCACACCTTTTTATTATATTTTCGAATAATTATATATTGCGGGATCCTCGCCATCTTTTGTCGAACCTCGCTATCCTTTATCGGGATCCTCGCTATCTTTTTTCGGGATCTTAGCTATCTTTTATCGGGATCCTCGCTAACTTTTATCGGGACTCTCGCTATCTTTTATCATATATAATTTTTATTTAACTCACAATCTACATCAGTGTAATTATTTTTATTTTTACATTCTCGCATAAACCATATGTACAGGTAAATATGGGATATGGTGAAGACTTAAATAAACAGGTCAAGTGTGTGCTAGTCAGCAGTGGCGGATCTAGATCTTGCGGGGCCCTGGGCGAGACAAAATGGCGGGGCCCCCTAGGATAGAGCGGGGATTGCTGATAAAAAACAATAAAATACCTTAATAATAAACCACTTATAACTTGATCCTATTTTACGGCTAATTCCCTTCACTTAGGGCCAGTCAAAGTTTTTGCTCTCAAAATAATTCAAAACTTTTAAAATAATTACAATTCTGCTCATGATTTTAATCTAACATATTATTTGAACATAAATAAACCCCTCAAATTATATAGTTTTCAACTAATCATAATTTTTTATGCAAACGTAATCGAAAAGAAACATTTTTATTGTAACAATTAAGCCCTGTTATACTTAACTATTTATTCTTCTTCGTGATATTTTGGGTTTTATGGTTAAATTATCATTGTAAATAAAAAGTTAAGCTGTGTTATTTGTGATCAGTCCTATAATTTAAGATCTTCACTCGAGCACCTTAAATTTACTCCCAGAATTTATATTCTCCTATTATAACTTTCCATTTTAGTGCCGAGTTTTTAGTTTAATTTACGAAGACACATTTTTAGGGGGGTCCGGGGGTCCTCCCCCGGAAAATTTTGTAATATGCCCTCTCAAAACAGCGTTTTTATGCATCTTTGAGGTGAAGTTTCTCTTTGACATCAATTGGTAAAACTGCACTAATTGGCCCAATTATTTCGTACTGTCAGATTTACTAATTTTTTTTTTAGTATTCCTTTTTACAGGATTTGTCTTCTTTACTTATCTCTGTACATTGTCAAACGATTAAGGTTATGTAGTATCTCGATAAATTCAGTGTTTTATTTATTTATTTTAAAAAAACGAAATGTCACGTTTTATAGGGTAATGATAGAAGGTTATTGTTAGGTCAGGTCAAAAAGTACTAAACTCAACCTAAACTTACCATATCCTTCCATACTTTTCCCTCAAAATTAAAAAAAAAATTGAATATATCGAGATGCTACTACCGAAATCGTTTTTGAAATGTAAAAAGGAACAGTTTGAAAAACACCGAATTAAATTGGACGTTTAGATATGGGTGGGGCACATAATGCAGATTTACCCCACAGAATAAATAACAAAAAAGTCATCATTTTGAACGTTAACTCACTTAATTTTAGGACGTTAACTCACTTAATTTTATATGGAGCGGGGCCCCGCGGGCTATCTTAAACATAAAAAAAAAATCTATATTTTATAACTTATTTATTTGAATTTTTTATAGCGAGGGGCCCCGCGAAAAGGTAGTTAGGTATTAGGCTCTACCATGTAAACTAAATTCGACTGAATTTTATAATTCTAATATTTCATATTTTCTACATGGCACGGGGCCCCGCGGACAATCTTCACTATGAACTATAAATTTGCCTGTAAAGTATAAGTATTTTATTTTAATTTTCTGTGGTGCGGGGCCCTCCAAGGCGCGGGGCCCTGGGCGGTCGCCCCCCTCGCCCCCCCCCTGGATCCGCCCCTGCTAGTCAGCACACAGCGAGGGTCCGTAGGCCACACTATATAGTGTTTAACTGTAAAGTGTATAAACAGTGTTTTTTTTTAAATGCTAAAAAGCTTACTTTGAACCATTCTAAGGGTCTGATATTCTCAAAACACAATCTGATAAAGTATTTTTTTGCCACTGAACCGGACTACAACCTTATAAATTCATCGAAAAGACCATGATTATAAAAAAACGTATTTTGTCAATAAAAAATAAAATAATATTTTTTTCGAAATTTCCAAAAAGTGGTATCTTTACTTTTGGTCGAAGAATGTTCAGGAATTTTTTCAGATTTTTTGCACTTCACATAAGCGAAATAGAGGGGGGGGGGGGGGGCACGTTTTAAACCCGCTTCAAACTCGCATACGCTCGCCCTATCAAAGTTATAACCAAAGAATTATATATTTTTGTAATCAGCTCGACGTACCCTTTCATATGATACCCCTCGCGGTTTCGAAAAAAAATAAAAAAAATTTAAGCCTTAAGTTTTTTTACCCTAATTTTTTTGAAAAATATTTTTTTTAAGCCGCTATATTTTTAAAATATATGGGCAGGTACAAGACACATACATGCCAAATTTCAAAGTGATCGGACGAAAGGTGTAGCCGTGAGAGCACGCGAGAGGACGGACGGACAGACACACGCAGGAAAATATAAGGGTCCTTGGTTTTGCCTACGGATCCTAAAAATAGATCTCTTTGACTGTGTAGTTTAAATTAAGTATGCTCTCTACTTAACTATTTCAACCTCATTTCTTGAAATGATTTGATCGAGATACTGTAAATTTGAAGTTATTATTATTCTTAATTATATCATGCTATCGAACAAACCAAATATCCTCAGGTCCTTTCTCTATCTTGCTATCTTCTTTTCTTTACCTGCTAGGTTTTTCTTTGATTTTACCCTTGAATTCATTGATAGTCCGTTTTTTCCTTTTTTTTCTCTCTAGGGCAATTGTAGAAGGGATCTTATGGCAGTAAGGGTGTGAGGGAATGGGAAGTTTTGACGCTGCACCGGTTACCAAGGTAACACCCTTGGTTGTAGATGCCTACCTCCAAGGTTGGCATTTTCTCTCTCTGTAGGGGTGTCTCTGTTATGTTGAAACCTTCCTTGGCCCTTCTCATTTCAACTCCCTTCGGGAAAGGAGATCTTGTGCAGGCCTTTCTCATTTTCCTTTTTAAGGATTCTTCTTATTTCTTTAGTCCTTATTCGTGTTGCATTGAATATCACCATGCTCAACATCTTCCTCCTTGTTATCTTCTTCTTCTTTTTCTCTTCTTTGAGACAGAATGTTTCTCTTATTCATCCCTATCAACCATCCTCGTCTTTATTTGCCTAGTTTCTTCCCTCTAAAGAGCTGGATGTATCTTTCCACAGTTCTTTTTCCTTAACATATCCTACTTCCTTTTCCTTCTTGTTTATCCTTTCTTTTAATTTTCACATATCCTCTTTTCGTTTAATAGTATATTATGTTACAAGGCTGTGAAGTGAGTTTTTTCTTTACCGCGGCAATTACATTTACTGTCGAGCGATGCGAGACAGTAAATATTGCCAAGGTAAAGAAAAAACACTTCAAAGTCGCGTAGCATATGCTATTTTTTCCGAGGTAGCAGACAATGAAAAAACATTATATATTAATCACTAATCAATATATAATAATAACAAATATTAGTACATACTTAAGACTTAAAAAGAGAAACCTTAAAATGAGGTTACACTATAAGAAAAGATAAACAAAACGCATTGACATCTAGCGGATTTTTATCGTACTACAAGCATTTCTACAAAGACTGCAGCACTACTAACGGAAGTTTTGACAACTACCCTCCGTAAAGAAAAAATCTTTTAGTGCCTAGGACGTAAAAGATTTTTTCTTTACAGCTAGGAGTAATGAAAAGATTTTTTAAGAAAAAATGAAAAAATGGATTTTAGCTATGTTTTTTAGGCTCTAAAGTTACTATTTCACAGCCTACCACGGAAAAAGTAAATTTCTCTTAATTCTTTTACTTTGTCTTTTCTCTCTTTATTTCTCTAACCTCTTTTCTTTTAAAGTAAATTGCTCTTGATAGTTTTACTTTGTGTTTTCTCTCTTTATTTTCCTATCCTTCCTTATCTTTCACCTTTCTAGTTATCTTTACATTTCTCTAACCTCTTTTCTTTTAAAGTAAATTTCTCTTGATTGTTTTGCTTTGTCTTTTCTCTCTTTATTTTCCTATCCTTCCTTTTCTTTCACCTTTCTAGTTATCTTTACATTTCTCTAACCTCTTTTCTTTTAAAGTAAATTTCTCTTGATTGTTTTACTTTGTCTTTTCTCTCTTTATTTTCCTATCCTTCCTTTTCTTTCACCTTTCTAGTTATCTTTACATTTCTCTAACCTCTTTTCTTTTAAAGTAAATTTCTCTTGATTGTTTTACTTTGTCTTTTCTCTCTTTATTTTCCTATCCTTCCTTTTCTTTCACCTTTCTAGTTATCTTTACATTTCTCTAACCTCTTTTCTTTTAAAGTAAATGTCTCTTGATTGTTTTACTTTGTCTTTTCTCTCTTTATTTCCCTAACCTTCCTTTTCTTTCACCTTCCTAGTTATCTTTACATTTCTCTAACCTCTTTTCTTTTAAAGTAAATTTCTCTTAATTGTTTTACTTTGTCTTTTCTCTCTTTATTTTCCTATCCATCCTTTTCTTTCACCCTCCTTGTTATTTTTTTATTTCTCTATCCACTTTAAATAAAATGTCTTCTATTTGATCTATTTTCTTTATATTTTAATAACCTGATCCTTTTCTTTAATAAAAGATTTTTTTCCTGTAGAATGTATCTCCTTAATTCTTCCCTTCTTCTCCCTCTTTACCTTTACTTTCTCTTATTAAAGAAAAAATATTTAATTCGTTTTATTTATTTATTTTTTTTAAGATGAAAAGTTTCTTTTATTCCTCCAAATAGAATTTATAATTTTTATATTTTTCTGTTCTCCTTTCTCTTCTCTATTGTAGGATATTTCTTTCAAGATTCTTTTTCGTGATATTTAACCATTTTCCCTCTTTTTCTCTCTCATTATCTCTCAATCTATCTGTTTATGTTTTCCTTTCGCCGAATATTTCCTTTATTCATTTTTTCTATTCATTCCTTATTTCTTACTCCTTGATGTCTTTTTTATTTAAAGTTTTTCCTTAAAAGGTTTCCTTTCGACCAACTATTAAGTGGAACGAGTCAAAGAATCGATTTTAACTCTAATCTCAGAGTTTATGAAAAAGATGATCGAATTTGAAAAAACAAATTTTTATGTATGCCTGACTACATAACCACTCTCTAATTTCCATGTATCCAAATTTTACTAAAAACAAGTTGATAAAAATTGTTCTTAAATATAATGGTTATAATAATAAATATAAAATAATATTGATAGTGATTATAGTCTACAGTTAGATAAAAATCAACGCAACATGTTAATAAATATTTGTATACAGCTCAAGCTGTTGAACGTTAATAACCCAACAAAAACAATTGTGTAAAAAAAATAATTACGTTGCCAAGTCTCGCATTAAACGTTGTGAGATCATTGGGGTTAGACAAGTCTTCCCCTGTCTAAGTAAGTTCTACTAGGTCTAACTTATTCAGTACAAGTAAGTGATGTAGTTTGTCTGTCCCCCTCTCTATTCTCGGCCCCTCACTCAATTTTGAAAAAAAAATACGTGTGGTGTCGCGGGGCACCCGGTAGGAACGAAGTTCCTTTAATTTTTCATTAAATATAAATTATAAAATCACATTGCTAAGTACGTATACATTGCTAACTACTTATACATGGCGGAGTTAGAAAAGAGACAACATTAAAAGTAACGAACTGTTTGTACCTAGTAGAGTTAAGGCAAACAAAAATAAAATCATTATTTGTATAATTAAAGCAAGCGTCTTACTATAAATATATATTGAATATAAGAAAAAAGTTGATCATGATGAGTTTATAGTGAAAGAGTATGTTTGTTAAAGGAGTTTGGATTGAAATGGGACTGTTTTCTACCTACCCGGTCAATTAATTTAAAATATTATAAAATATATCTCTTCCCTACTCTACAGCTTCTGTTTGTATCAGGGTGAAATTCTACATGATTATATTTTATTTATTTACAAAACAAAGTGACATTTTTGACATATATAACAAAAATAATCAAAACAAGTCAAGTAACAGGCTTCCTTAATAAAACTTTTTCCCGTCTTTTGAAGCTTACGTTTACGCGAGCGTCGCTCGTGAACGCTTGGGCGGATAATGTTTTCCGACGAACTCAGCCTGGGTATTGGTAAAATGAACATGTGTACCAAATTTCATCTAACTCGGTGAGCTTTTACTCAAGTTATCGTCATCTGTAGATTTCGTGACGGATTTTCTGTGATGGTAATTTTGTGACGGTGATTTTGTGACGGTTATTTTGTGACGGTGATTTTGGTCGTTTTTTCGAATTCACTCCCGGGCTCCAGAACGTGCCATAAGGAACTTCGTTCCAAAAACATTTTCTGAATTGGGAATTTCGCAGCACAAATAGGTTAAATAGTTTGTTGTTATTTAATTTATATTTTCCCTTTGATTTATATATTTTTTAATATAAAATGTTATGCAGTGTCGTATAAACCTTTGTGTTTAAATTGAATTTGACAATTATCTGGTGTACGTGTGCGGACGAGCGGGAAGTGTATGTTTACAATCTTTGAGTTCAGTACTCAATGAAGATATATCTATCACTCTTATTGAGTTGGTTTCAGTAAAGGATAGTACGGCTATGCTCGACATGGCCGGGGCACTGCCATACTCCCAGATATTATATTTATTTATAATCTTATAACGAATTAATATTATAGTATGCTATACTAGTTACTTATGCTAATACTAGTTAATAATACTCAATTGTTTTTTTTTTTCTGTTTCAGGTGAGTGACTGCATTTCCATTGACTGCTCTTGTTCATAATACCTTTTCTTGATAAGTAAAATATTTATTAATTTTGAAGTATTCTATTTTTTGGTACATATAGAATTTTAGAAAAAAAAAAATTATAAACATTTTTTTTTGTTATGTAGCAATCCCCTAAAAATACTAATTATTACCAAAAAATAACCAATTTATTATATAAAAAAACATCCTGTCAAGTGCTTACTAGCAAGCTACTAAAAGGGTTCCTTCGGTCATAAAAATTCATATGTCCATTGTTGATAACACCATACTCTAAAATTACAAAAATAAAAATTTGTGGACACTATGGTTACTACGGCCGATTAAAATGTCTAAAATTTGACCTATTTATACTTACTCCCGGAAATATCATTGGCCCACAGTGATGTATATTTATTTATTTATCCTCATTTTTAGGACGTACCCTTATGGGGTAGAGGGAAAGGGTAATTTTTAGGGGGATTTGCTTTAGTAAATTCGGGAGTAAAATGGCCGCCATTTTGGAAACGCTATATGTATTTGTGATCTACTCTTTAATATAGAAAAATTGGGCAATTGCTCGCTGATCAAATAAATTTGAAGTGATTTTCACAACATTTTTCCTGTTTTTGTACATTAAATTTTAATTTGTTTACCAAATTTCAAATCTTTAGCTACAATAGATCGGGAGATATGATCCAAGATCCGACGGACGGACGGTCTACCAAAAGCATAAGTGTTTCTATGATGAATTTGAAACCTTAAAAAAGATTCAAATTACAAAAAGTCCATTCATGCACCATGACTTAATGAGCGAATTTTCAAAGAAATCAGCGTTTTATTGGCTTATGATAATATAGGAAAATTTTGGTTTAGAATTTGCTCGGGTGAAAAAAAAAAATTGGTGCACAGGGGTACGGGGTACAAAAGTCAAAATAGTATTTACCCTTCAAGATGCATGTCGTTGGAAAGCTCTTTAAGAGTACAGTAATTGTTGTTATTTACACTTTTATCATATTTTCACATAAAAGGGGGGTAAAATGGAAAAAACAAGTTATTTGACCCTATATGGTCAAAATTTGACCCCTAAATGGACTCCAAAAATTCTGGCCAACGAACTCATCCTTTCTTTTGATATTATTGACATTATAAAATTTGTTTGAAATTTTTAAGTGCATCCTAAGGGGAGATATCGTCTGGAGTGACACATATATACATACATATATACATACATACATAAAAAAAAGTGTTAAATTTTAGGAATCGATTCAGAATGGTCTAAAACGGATTTCCATGGAAAAATTTTTCAAAAATTCTCATTACAAAAATTTTTATAGCCATTGCAATAGCGTAATTTTCTTTGAAAATTCGCTAAAATAAAATTATTTATAAAAGTATTTATTTAACAATTTTCACCCGGATATTACATAATACCAATGAAGTAACTATATCTAGTAATTAGGTTTTTATCTCAAGATATCCTTCCAATAATAAACGAAACACTTAGTATACTTTATAAGATTGCTATAAATAATTTTGGTTAGTAGTTAGATTTAAAAAAAAAAAAAAAAATGTCTCCTTTTCGAACTGCCATATTTCGCCCCCCACATAGAGCTTCTTTAAGCTGTGCATATTAAATTAAACAGTTCCAAATTTTAGTATTAAATCCATTTTTATAGTATAAATAATTCTCCAAGCTCATAAGTTTCTTAACCAGAAATACGTTTTAGATATCCGAGAACATTTTCGTCTCATGCATGTTCATTTTATTTTTATTTTGCAAATGCCTATATTTTCAAAAATACTATTAAGATCGAATGTACATGTCAAAATTAATATCAGATGGTACTCTCATTTTCTGTAATCTATATTATCATCATTTATTTTCTATTCATTAAAAAATTCGTCCAGTGTTAAGAAGTTGTATGCGATTTATTTATTTATTTTTAAATTATTAACTCTACAATGTGTAAATCTATCCAAAATTTATTTGTCACGTAATTTAATTACCTTTTGTCTTTAATTAGTTAAATTATAAGATATTTTACCATATAACATTTAAGCTTAAAATATAATATAGTTATGTAACAAAAGCCAATAGAAATAATTAGATTTAATTCAATATCAACTTATTAAGACTTCTATTTTGACAAATATAAATGATTTTGACTTACAATTATAATCATCGAAGGTAAGATTTGATTTGCAAATTGAAAAAGAAAGAAAGAAATAAGTTAAATATTCAAATGAGACTTTTGGTTTTAAGATGTGACTGATACTTGATGCTCGGCTGTTAAGTCCTTCACGCTTGCATGAATCCGATGTACGAAATTCAACACTTGTCAGCGTATATTTAATTTCATGTGAAATGGTCACGGGTAAAATGAGATCCCGCCATCCATCTCAAACACATCATATAGAATTAAAAGACTTCTTTTTTATGTCTGCAAACGCTAAGATAACATTTTTATAATAGCTAAAACCAAAGATGATAAATTAAAATATCATATATAGGGTGACTGGAGAGAGTTGAAGAGTGTTAAGACAATGCTGTTTTTCAATATTTAATTTTGTTTCCGAGCTTACCTTAGGTAACGGAAACGAAATTTTTCTTAACGCAAAAAATAAGGCTCTTAAATATAATATATAATATGTAGGGTTGTAGGATATAATACAAAATGTAGGATATAATATATAATATGTAGGAAGTTAAGACCTAACAGGCGGTAGCTCGGTTTTCACCTTTTTAGTACTATATTTCGCCAATAGGGGTGCTGAAGAATTTCTTTTTAAATATAGTACCAGGAAGTTAGGAACTAGCTCGGTTTTTTACTTTTTTAGTACTATATTTCGCCAATAGAAGTGCTGAAGTAATTTCTTCAAAATACAGTACCAGGAAGTTAGGAGGTAGCTTGGTTTTTTACTTTTTTTTAGTACTATATTTCGCCAATAAGAGCGCTGAAGTATTTCTTTTTAAATATAGTACCAGGAAGTTAGGAACAGCTCGGTTTTTTACTTTTTTAGTACTATATTTCGCCAATAAGAGCGCTGAAGTATTTCTTTTTAAATACAGTACCAGGAAGTTAGAAGGTAACTCGGTTTTTTTTACTTATTTAGTACTATATTTCGCCAATAAGAGTGCTGAAGTATTTCTTTTTAAATATAGTACCAGGAAATTAGGAACTAGCTCGGTTTTTTACTTTTTTAGTACTATATTTCGCCAATAAGAGCGCTAAAGTATTTATTTTTATATACAGTACCAGGAAGTTAGGAGGTAGCTCGGTTTTTACTTTTTAAGTACTATATTTCGCCAATAAGAGCGCTGAAGTATTTCTTTTTAAATATAGTACCAGGAAGTTAGGAACAGCTCGGTTTTTTACTTTTTTAGTACTATATTTCGCCAATAAGAGCGCTAAAGTATTTATTTTTATATACAGTACCAGGAAGTTAGAAGGTAACTCGGTTTTTTTTTACTTATTTAGTACTATATTTCGCCAATAAGAGCGCTGATGTACTTCTTTTTAAATATAGTACCAGGAAGTTAGGAGGTAGCTCGGTTTTTTACTTTTTAAGTACTATATTTCGCCAATAAGAGCGCTAAAGTATTTATTTTTATATACAGTACCAGGAAGTTAGAAGGTAACTCGTTTTTTTTTTACTTATTTAGTACTATATTTCGCCAATAAGAGCGCTGATGTACTTCTTTTTAAATATAGTACCAGGAAGTTAGGAGGTAGCTCGGTTTTTACTTTTTAAGTACTATATTTCGCCAATAAGAGCGCTGATGTACTTCTTTTTAAATATAGTACCAGGAAGTTAGGAGGTAGCTCGGTTTTTTACTTTTTTTAGTACTATATTTCACCAATCGGAGCGCTAAAGTATTTTATAATGTTATGTAAATTATATCAGAGCTCTTAGCAGAACAAAATAGAATTTATTCTAATCTAAAAAAGCTACTGTCTTTTCGCAATAATGCAACCGTCTTTAGAGGGGGAGGTGCTTAGGTTGGCAATACTGGTTTCAATGCTGAAAAACATATTCTTGATTCATTGTTTTTTCACCAAGTGGAGATTATTCATCTAACTAATCATTATTCACTTGAATATTAACCAAAGAAAATTATTCGATAATCCTGGCCCAAAGGACCAGATTATTGATTCTGATTTAAGGCCCTAGCTCAAGAAAACAGAACGGCGCTGGATATACATCTGAGAAGAGATATTTTATATGTTTGACTGCTTCATGAGCTGTATTTCTGCAATCCTTCTAAGATCTTTCTCAATGTTTTAGGATTTAGGGAATCTTTGAACTGCGTTTCTACAATGTTTGTGTTGGGTTTTAGTACCTCACTCTGTTAACTTTACGTGTCTTAGTTTAATTTTCCAGATCTCTTTACGTGTGCTTTAGCACTGTAGCTAAATGTTAAAGTAATTATCATTCATATCCAAATTTAATAATTTAAATAAGATTTCGTCTTTAAATTCCGTACGAATGTATAGCATAAAGGTGTATAGTTTTGTTTACATACATACTCTATTGACTTAGTAAACTAATAATTATGAAGATTAGATATTTCTAACTGTACTTGTGTTTAGTATAGTATAAGCTCTGTTACTTTTTACTATTTTTCTATTCTGCTTTCTCCTGTTTTGTTTGAATGTTTAAACTTGGCATTTTAAAAAGCCAAGTTCTATTTGTAGTTGTGAGAAGTTTTCGGTTTTATCAGTTTTGTAAAATCAACTTGGACAAATCCCTCTTTCTAGAGGTAAAGCAAGAAACACGAGATAAGAGTTGAAATTTATCGGTTTTGTAGATTCCAAGACCTGAAGCTTTCCAAACCGTATCAGTGGTAATTGGTAGAATGAAACGTTGGCACATTGGTTTGTGCACATTGCTTGAGATTTCTCCTCTAGAATGAAGGCAAAGATTGTAAGAGCTTTGGAAATTCACTGCTTTTGAAAAAGGCTGGAACTATTCCAGCCTCCAATTAGCCTTTTCATGTGAAACTAATCCCTAAAGACTGGAGAGAGAATCTAGCTCGCTTACAATGTTGCAGTTTCACCGTCTCTCTTTCTCACTCAAATATACTTGTTGTGTTTTTTTTTAACATCTTTCTTTGTTTTAGCTTCAGGACATGATAGGAAGAAGTATTAAAACTTTGGTTAAACATTGAACAATAAATTTGAATAATGTAAATTTCAATAACTTATACAATGTAAAGTTAAATAATAAATTTATATAATTAACATTTCAATAACTTTTACAAAATTAAATATTCAAAAATAGATTATTTTTGAAACGAAGTTCCTTATGGCACGTTCTGGAGCCCGGGAGTGAATCCGAATAAAACGACCAAAATCACCGTCAAAAAATAACCTTCACAAAATCACCGTCACGAAATCTACAGATGACGATAACTTGAGTAAAAGATCACCGAGTTAGTTGAAATTTGGTACACATGTTCATTTTGCCAATGCCCAGGCTGAGTTCGTCGGAAAACGTTATCCGCCCAAGCGTTCACACGCAACGCTCGCGTAAACGTAAGCTTTAAAAGACGGGAGAAGTGTTATTAAGGAAGCCTGTTACTTGACTTGTTTTGATTATTTTTGTTATATATGTAAAAAATGTCACTTTCTTTGGTAAATAAATATAATATAATCATGTAAAATTTCACCCTGATACAAGCAGAAGCTGTAGAGTAGGGAATAGATATATTTTATAATATTTTAAATTAATTGGCCGTGTAGGTAGAAAACAGTCCTATTTCAATCCAAACTCCTTTAACAAACATACTCTTTCACTATAAACTCATTATGATCAACTTTTTTCTTATATTTATAATAAGAAGCTTGCTTTAATTATACAAATTATGATTTTCAATTTTTTAATTTTGCCTTAACTCTGCTAGGTACAAACGGTTCGTTACTTTTAATTTTGTCTCTTTTCTAACTCCGCCATGTATAAGTAGTTAGCAATGTATACGTACTTAGCAGTGTGATTTTATATTTAATGAAAAATGTAAGGAACTTCGTTCCTACCGGGTGTCCCGCGACATCATACGTATTTTTTTCGTTTATACAATGTACATATCAATTACTAATGCAATGATTACAATAACTTATACAATGTACATTTAAATTATAAATTGTACTATGAAAATATCAATAACTTATACGTATGTACATTTAAATAACTCCTCCTAAAAACATTTCCAAATCATCATGTACATTGCAATGATAAATTGTACAATGAAATTGTCAATAACTTATACTCGTACATATATGTACATTAAAATACCTCCTACTAAGAACACTTCCAAATAATTGTGTACAATGTTCATTTCAATAATAAATTGTTTAATGAAATGTTGATAACTTATACTTATGTACATTTAAATAACTCCTACAAAGAACATTTCAAAAATAACTTATACAATGTTGTACATTGCAATGATAAATTGTACAGTAAAAAAGTCAATAACTTATACAATGTTGTACATTGCAATGATAAATTGTACAGTAAAAAAGTCAATAACTTATACAATGTTGTACATTGCAATGATAAATTGTACAGTAAAAAAGTCAATAACTTATACAATGTTGAACATTGCAATGATAAATTGTACAGTATAAAAGTCAATAACTTATACAATGTTGTACATTGCAATGATAAATTGTACAGTAAAAAAGTCAATAACTTATACAATGTTGTACATTGCAATGATAAATTGTACAGTAAAAAAGTCAATAACTTATACAATGTTGTACATTGCAATGATAAATTGTACAGTAAAAAAGTCAATAACTTATACAATGTTGAACATTGCAATGATAAATTGTACAGTATAAAAGTCAATAACTTATACAATGTTGTACATTGCAATGATAAATTGTACAGTAAAAAAGTCAATAACTTATACAATGTTGTACATTGCAATGATAAATTGTACAGTAAAAAAGTCAATAACTTATACAATGTTGTACATTGCAATGATAAATTGTAAAGTGAAAAAGTCAATAACTTATACTTATTTACATTTTTTAAATAACTCCTTCTAAGCACATTTCAAAACAACTTATACCATGTAAATTCCAATGATAAATTGTACAATGAAAATGTCAATAACTTATACTAATGTACATTTAAATAAATCCTTCATAGAACACTTACAAATAATCTTATATTATGTACAATTCAATGATAAATTGTACAATGAAAATTTCAATAACTTATACTAATGTACATTTAAAAACTTATACTAAGAACATTTTAAGAAAAAGTTATACAATGTTCATTTCAATAATAAATTAAAATTTAAACTTTCCGTAGTATGAAAACTACCAAAAACTTAAAATTGAATAATAAATTAATCAAATGTACATGGCAATAACTTTTATACAACGATAATGTGAGACTTATTATTAATTTATTGTATACACTTCGAAAGTTGTTTGCTGAAAATAACAATATTGAATAAAAAAAAGTTTTCGTTCCTTCCGTCAACTACCTTAATATTGTCGTGACATATTAGATAGTTATTTTACATTATCTGCAATTATAGATACACATTTACCTACCACAATTATAAAATCACAGTCACACTTTTAGGTTTCTGTACGAAGTACGTAAAGAATCTTTATATAACGGCTCTGTCTGTCTGTCTGTCCGTTATGGCGTCTGTGTGTTGGCATGTTTCAATTCATAAATCACTATAGCTAGGAGCATGAAATTCGGCACACAGGTGCATCTCGGCATTTGAGACAACTTTTCTATTTTTTGAGTTTTCACACTTAATGTTTCCAAGATGGCGGCCAATATGGTGGGCAACTACAAAAATAAAGGTTTTTAGTCACCATGACATGTTATACATCAATTTAAAGGTCTCGAATTGTGGAAAAAGAATATGCAACTATTAAAATTTTACGCTAAATAATTTTAACTTAATCGTACAGAAACCGGCGATTATCGCCTCATGTACTTACGTGAAGCGCGCCTTACTTGTTATATTATACATTTATATATTTACTCTTTCATATCCGTGTGCTATAGGGTAGATCCAAAAATTGAAGTTGGTACAAAAAAAAAAAAATCATTTTTATTTTATTAAAAAATAAAAATCCCCGTTTTCATTTTCATTTCCAACATTATTATAATTTCTGTGAATTTATCCCCCTTTTTTTAATAATTTTTTTTTCCTAAATAATATTTTTTCCTTTGTCGTACCCCTTTTTTCTCTCTTATTTAGTTTGTTCTTGGTGTCTTTTGATTTTTTTTTTTCTCTTTTTAAATATAAAAAAGGGTTCCTAATCCTACTTTTTTATTCAAGGGGAAAAAAGGTTCTTCTTTTATTTATTATTTTTGCTTTTAGTTTAAAGGGAAGAGAGAAAAAAATAAAGATTAAGATGAAAAAAAAGGAAGCAAAACCACAAAACCAAAGTTCAAACACTGAACGCTTTGGATCTTTCTAATTTCGGTCGTGATTTTGTCCTCTGTTTACATTATATATATATATATATATATATATATATATATATATATATATATATATATATATATATATATATATATATATATATAATATATATATTAAACACCTCAGAATGGCTCATTATAAATTACTGGTGGGCTCAGAAAACCTATACAATTTCCATAAAGTTTGAAGTAAACATTTAAAAATGCTTCTTCAGTGGTAGGATCTTTTTTTTAGGGGGGGGGGGCTCTAAATATGCTTGCTTACCAAAAGAATTATAATATTTCTTTTGACGGTAGTTTAAAAAATGCATTTGATTAAAACATAAGAAATAAGGCACTCCGTAGTGAAGCATGAATGTAGGTGTATGTACAAATATATATGGATAATCTCTGAAACTAACTTTCTATTTTTACTTTCTCATATAGTAAATAGTATAAATTATACAGAGAAAGTATTGTGATAGAGTGAAAATTCGATTCTTTAGACTGAGGGATTTACACGTCCTGAGTTTCCTTACGTCCAATAAATCTCGCTTTTTGTTGCCCACTGCTTTGATGGATTTACACGTTTTGAGTTTCCTTACGTCCAATAAATCTCGCTTTTTGTTGTCCACGTCATTGATGGATTTACACGTTCCGAGTTTCCTTACGTCCAATAAATCTCGCTTTTTGTTGTCCACTGCATTGATGGATTTACACGTTTTGAGTTTCCTTACGTCCAATAAATCTCGCTTTTTGCTGTCCACTGCTTTGATGGATTTACACGTTTTGAGTTTCCTTACGTCCAATAAATCTCGCTTTTTGTTGTCCACGTCATTGATGGATTTACACGTTCCGAGTTTCCTTACGTCCAATAAATCTCGCTTTTTGTTGTCCACTGCATTGATGGATTTACACGTTTTGAGTTTCCTTACGTCCAACAAATCTCGCTTTTTGTTGTCCACTGCATTGATGGATTTACACGTTCTGAGTTTCCTTACGTCCAATAAATCCCGCTTTTTGTTGTCCACTAGAGACTGTTTAGATGTGTTGAGCCTAAAACTACTAAATTCAATTAAATTTGGCATACATGTTACCTAGGTGCAAATACACAATACACCTTGGTGAAATCGATACATGAATATAAATGACTAATCATTGTAGTCCAGGAGATACAGTGGAAAAAAGTGTCTGACTAACAACAAGCTAGAATTTTGTGTCCGTTGATCTTTTAGTGCCTATTAAGAGTAAGTGGTTGGTTAAGTTCGTCTGCGGGACATAGCTTGGTAATAGGCATTTGAAAAAAACAAAAAATTGGTGGAGAGCGGCCATGTCCCAATAATTAGGGTGGACGATGTGATTTTCATGATCTAGCGTACAAAATAAATTAGTATACCGAAAATCAAGTTGATTTTACTTTACCCCTTGATAGTTAACCACTTTGATTAAGGGTAATATTTGAATAACTAACCATTCAATAAAATATACTTTTGTACATGCTTCATTGTTGTACAAGAGGAAAAAATAATAATCTTTAAGAAGGTGTAAATAAAGAGTAAAAAAATATAAGAGCAAAGGTGTTTTTCAAAAGTAAAAGTAAGGAGGAAATAGAAAAATTAAAAGTGATGTCATGAACCGAGGGGTCTCAAGGGAGTTTTAAGGGCTACATGAAAAATTGTTAAACTTCAAAAGAATTAAAGAGGGAGCAACCAGATCAAAATAAATTAAATGGAGGAAGCTTCAACCCCGCAGAGTTGAAAAATAAATATAATAAACTAAGTACGAGGCTTTTGACTTTTTCCATGAAAATATATGTATACAAAGTTAACTTATACTTCAAAGCTTTTATAATGTAAAAGAAAAAGAGAACCACAGGATCATCAAACTTAGTTTGCAGGGGTGATATATATATATATAGATGTTAAGTAGAATCCTCCTAAAGAAAAATTTGACTTACAAACGTAAAGAAAATTATATAGAAAATGTCAAATTTTCTCAAAGAGGAATTGGATATGGTTTACTTATTTATGAACCAAAATGTAAATGAGCTATATAAGAAAGTCATATTTAAATGTTATGTGAGTTCTATTTAAGTGGGACTGAAAATGTTTCTAGCTATAGGAACTTTAAGACGATCTTTTGGGAGGAAATGTTGCATTTGTTTTTCTCTTTCTAATACTTTTAATTTATTAAAGAAAAATATATTGATGTTTAAAAAATTTGCGATAAAAATGATAAAATAAAAATAAAAATAAAACCCAACCTAACCTAACCTAACCCAACCTAACCTTTAATCAATAATTGCAATCAATATGTGATTATCCATTGCATTTACTTATTACTACTATATTAAGATGTTAAGGAATTAACTCGATTTATATTGGGCTAGACTCCAAAAATATTATTTTTAGTTTTGGAACGAAGTTCCTTATGGCACGTTCTGGAGCCCGGGAGTGAATCCGAAAAAAACGTCCAAAATCACCGTCACAAAATAACCGTCATAAAATCATTGTCACGCAAAATCCGTCACGAAATCTACAGATGACGATAACTTGAGTAAAAGATCACCGAGTTAGATGAAATTTGGTACACATTCGTCGGAAAACGTTATCCTCCCAAGCGTTCACGCGCAACGCTCGCGTAAACGTAAGCTTCAAAAGACGGGAAAAAGTGTTATTAAGGAAACCTGTTACTTGACTTGTTTTGTTTATTTTTGTTATACATGTCAAAAATGTCACTTTGTTTTGTAAATAAATCAAATATAATCATGTAAAATTTCACCCTGATACAAGCAGAACCTGTAGAGTAGGGAAGAGAATTATATATTTTATAATATTTTAAATTAATTGGCCGGGTAGGTAGAAAACAGTCCTATTTCAATCCAAACTCCTTTAACAAACATACTCTTTCACTATAAACTCATCATGATCTACTCTTTTCTTATATTCAATATATATTTATAGTAAGACACTTGCTTTAATTATACAAATAATGATTTTCTTTTAATTTTACCTTAACTCTGCTAGGTACAAACAGTTCGCTACTTTTAATTTTGTCTCTTTTCTAACTCAGCCATGTATAAGTAGTTAGCAATGTATACGTACTTAGCAGTGTGATTTTATAATTTATATTTAATGAAAAATGTAAGGAACTTCGTTCCTACCGGGTGTCCCGCGACACCACACGTTTTTACTTTCACATATACGTTAGGTACATATTTTATTATAGGTCACATTATTTATTATAGGTCACATATACGTTAGGTACGGGGAGCTAGCGTAGCCGTGTGAGTTAAACCACGTCTGCTCGGCCATCACTAAATCTCGAGTGGAACGAGACGGGGTTCGATTCCTCGCCGTGACACTCTGATTTATATGGCTCACTATTGATCACATCATACTCGCTTCGGCGGTACAAATGTACATATGTATGATGTGTGAAGTGGCTGGAACTCTCTACCGCGGGGCGTAAAAAGGGCCTGAATGATGGCCTAATTGCAAGGTTCGAACAAGTGGTTCGTCCTACCCGTCCTAGTAGAAAGTACTAGACTACTACTACTACTACTAGGTACATATATGTAAATTAATTATTGGATGGCGTAAAAATTCAATTTTGAGATTTGATGGATTTACACGTTTTTTGATTTTCCTTTTTTTTAGTCCGAAAAAAGTTGTATTTAAAAACACATGGAGCCTAAACTACCTTGACGATTTTAGTATAAATTTTGGCATCCATGTTCAGAAAAATCTATAAAAAAAAAAGAACCCTGAGGAACATTGAGAATTAAATTTATAGCTCTAAATGTGGAGGGCGCTCCACCCAAGAAACTCTGATGAACGTGAATTAAAAAAAAGTAATATTAGACTAATTAACGACAAAATAACAAAATATTTAATATTTTGATATTTTCCTTGAAAAATCTATAAAAAGTATAAATTCATTTTCAAACGGCTTAGAGGTTGGGTTCGATTACCCGCCAGGAGAGAATTTTTTTATATTGAAAATGTTGATTAAATGTGAAATAATAAATAAATGTAACTGAAAATGTTCAACAACAAACAAATAAAAAGAAATATGGTCGAGGGAATAATGTATTCGTGAAATATATATTTGTTTAGTGTCCTGTACAGACTTGGATATGATAAAGTTTTATTCGTTAAAAAGGGAAAGTTTTATTATTTGAGAAGTTTATTCGGACCGACCTTTTTGTTACAATAATGTGACAAAATAATCAATAAATTTTGTTGCAATAGTGTTGACCAGAGAAATATAAATTATTTAAAAAGTTTTGAGACGAGTTCGTTTTGATTTCGAGCTTACCGAGGCCGTAACGGAAGCTGTGGAATCGTTCCGAAGAACAAAACATTTTTTTTAGGTCTCCAATTACAAAAAAAAAAGAAGACAGAAATCCGTTTCAGACATGGAACATTTTTTTGTCTCATGTCTGTCTGTTGGTGTGTTTTGCCTACCAACTTATTTTAAAATCTACTCGTTTGATTGTAATGAAATTTGAATGATAGGTCATAATTAGACCATTGTTTGTCTTACATGAATAATTGATACTTTTATCCATGTAAAAAACATATTTGACACATTTTTAACAAAAAGTAATAAAATTAAATATCTTAGACAATAGTGGGTGGTATAAGCGAAACATAATAAAAAGGTCGCTATAAGATGCGAGGAAGCTATGTGCCACATTAATTAGAAGACTATTTCCTTTTGATATAATCTTTATTTTAATCAATCGAGAACTTTAGATAGGATATGGAGCGTCAGTGGAGTTCATCATTAAAAGTATAAGGAAAAGTCTCTACATCTCCACGTAAAATATTTATTCAAAAATCAAAGAAGCTTTTGGCCTCCATAAGGCCATCTTCAGGGTCGAAAGAGGGGGAAACGTAAATCAACTGAAAGAGCTCATAGGTCGGGATGAGTCATGCAAAGTTCGACACTGACACAAGACTCTGTATTGTGCCTATGTCTGGCTTTTCATGACTCATCCCGCCCTATGAGCTTCTTTTAGTTGATTTACGTTTCCCCATCTTTCGGCCCTGAAGATGGCCTTATGGAGGCCAAAAGCTACTTTGATTTTAAAATAAATATTTTACGTCGAGAGACTTTTCCTTCAACTTTTTTAACCATTTTACTATTTAACCATTAATGTTATAATTATTTGAATTTTTATTCTTTGAATGAAACTTTTTTTTTTTACTACGTTTTTATTAGCTTGCTTTCTTGTTTGTTTGTTTGTCCAGTACAAATCTTACAATCGATTTTTAACTAACTTCTCGAGTAGCTAGACATTCGAAACTTTTAGAATAGCTCAGAACACGACGACAATGCATTATTTTAATACTTTTAGCCATCTTTCAGCAGAATTTTAATTAGTTTTCAGCAAATTTTGCTGTATGGAAAGTAAGTTCGGAAAAAATCCGCAAGTTATTTTATTTGTTTTGACATATCCCATATTTACGATCTTCATTTTGACGGGTTTCAAATTTATGATTTATGACAGAAAATTTAAAAACATAGTATATAAAAAGTTCTTTTTATCTTGTAATTATTAATACATTGTAACACTAAATGTTGAACAAAGTAAGTTTAGAACTGAAGAGGGAAAGTTATTATATTTTACGCTGTTTTTCTTCTGTTCTTAAGCACTTGAATATTCAATGTAAGCTGTTAATAATAGGCAATTTATTAAACGATCCCCTATAACAACTACTTTTTTTTTAAAAAAAAAGGAGAAATATAGTCTGCTTCCCAAAAAGCATCTAATCCTCTACTAAACTACTCAGAAACACTAATTTTCAGCTCTTTATTACAGAAGACCCTAATGATAAAAAAAAACTCTAATCTTGTACGAGTATTACTAAAACAGCCCTAGGTTCTTTATTGAGTTGATGCTTAATAAGGGAGTGTTTTTTAAGGGCTTAAAGGACCCTTGTTTTTCTGATGTCTGAAAAGCAATCAGGGAATTCCAGGGTGGATATACCCTCATCTTGAACTTATTAAAGAGACAAATTAATATTTATTTTTATTAACTTCTTTCCTCCCAAAAAATGAATAGGCTCCTTTGTCCTTTGTAATTTCAAATATTACGTCCATAATATAGACCCATCAAGGACGAATATAATATATTTATATATGTTTTGCAAGTAATTAAAAAGATATTAGAGTGAAAAGGAGATTTTATAAACCAATGAGCTAAAAGGATAGATTTTCTTGAAGATACAGCCTTTAGTTAAAATAAATATTAAAAAGTTTATTAATATTAACATTGAAATTATCAACTTTATTTTTAATATACTGTCTATTACTTTCTCATATACGTAATATATAAAAAGAGAAAGTAATGTGATAGCGCGGAAATTCGAAAGATTTTTTATGAACACATTTTAAGGTCCCATGAGTCCAAAAAATTGTTTTTTTGTTTTTTTAAATAAGTCTATGCAGACGCGTGGTGTTTAAACTGAATTCAATCAAATTTAACCTTCTTTACATGTTCAGAAAAATTATACCCAGAGGCGAAATCGATAAAGGAAGTTTACTTCTATATTTTGGGGAAGTTTCCGCCCCAAATTTATGAAAAAACGTTACTGAGAAAATTGCTATAAATGTTAAGGATGACAAGCTGAGTTCGATTCCCAGCCAATGTAATTATTTTTATGGTAAATTTTGATCAAATGTTCAATAATAATAAATTTTAACTATGTAAAACCGAAAAGCTAACAAATGGAAAATTCTGGACCAAGTTATTATATACTATGTATGTATGATAAAGTTAAGTACGTGTTGAATCGGACATGCTCTTTTTATAGCAAAACTTATATTTAGAAAATGTATGACCGTAAAAACAAACAACAATATCATGTGTTATACACAGCTGAGCACGTGCCCGTCCACCTTCTTGGAGGTTATCCTTTGATGTACCGACTTTCATCAGATAGTGCTTGTTTGGCCTCAACTCTTATCGTATATTTCCACACCTCGAAATCAAGTACACATTCGTATGGTCGTACATCTTCGGTCGTTCGCATTCGTTCTCAGTTAAGACCTTAGTTATTACACGATGGTAGATGGGACACTTAATACATCTACTCGATGTGAACATCATTGTATAACATTTCTTATCTCTAAGTTCATTTTTCTTTCACTACACGCTTCTAGCAGCACCTACCAATTTAGAACCATTTTTTTCCCATTCCTCACATTTCCTCTATACCTTAAGGAATAACTACTTAGTTGGCGACATTGATTACAGTTAACATCTTTAGATGGCGACCGTGTTATGGTAAATGTTTGTCCTGACATCTCATTCCTAATTTTGGAACATCTTCATTGAAGATGTTATTTAAGTGAAATAGCAACTTTAAATGGTTACGGGTTAAAGATTATTATACATGGTAGCACTTCGATTTTCCGTCTTCTGATTTACCGTCTTTCTCGCTTAACCGTCAGGCGCACCTGCCGAACACACTCCCCTTTCTTCGACTCCACGAGTTCCTCTACCCCCAACCCAACTGATTTGTGTCTATGTAGGCTTTATCTGTTAATTATTATGCTTAAAAGAAATGCCTGGATGAGCCAAGATAGTTTTAACTCTTGGTTTGAACAAGTTTTTGTGTCTTTAGACTTATAAACAACTTTGTCCTTTTTGCCCTATAATTTTTTACTTTCTCGCTTAACCGTCTATAGTCTATTAAATTATCCGTCAAAGCCCTGGTCCCGTACTTGGTTGGTGGCTCGAGGTTTTACTGTTGTGAGTTTAGTATAGGGATGTATAAAATTATGAGGTTGTCATATTTATTCCGGGAGGCTTTTACACCCGAAGAAGCAAACCACTTAGGTGGGTCGATTGAACAAGCCCAGTTCGGAAGACCATACTCTTCAAATTTGTGCGAAGTGTTGTTCAGTAAACCATGATTCACATCTTGACCTGGTGGCGAACTCTTTTGAGACGCTCCCCATTTTTTTATTCAATGTTGGGTGGACATTGATGAAGGGGGGGGGGATTGATCCATCCATCCAAAGAAGGCCATACACGTGGTAGTTCACCTGGCAGGTAAACCAGAACAGGTCACATGCACAGGTGAACAGGAGCGTGTGTGATGATAGCACTGTGCAGTTGTCATAATTTGATGCACTCACGTTTCAGTTTACCTGTGCAGGTTACCTGAACAGGGTTACCAGTCAGGTATACCGGAACTTGTATAGGCGGCTCTAGGAGTAACCTCGCCCGATGCTGCAAAACCTGGTTGAAAGGAAAGTCAACCGCTCCTCACTACGAGCTACCCAGGCCTCTTAAAGATTGTGATTAGTTAATAAACTTTTTCTTATTTTGCTTCCGAGCTTACCGAAAGCATTTTTGGTCTCGTGTCTGTCTGTCTGTCGGTCTGTGTGTCCGCGAATTATGAAACGTGTGACGATAAATTGAGTTAATGTCGACCGATTTTGATGAAATTTGGTAGACATGTTCATTTTACCAATGCCCAGGACGAGTTCGTTGGACAACGTTATCCGTCTAAGCGTTCACGAGCAACACTCGCGTAAACGTGAACTTCAAATTTAAAATTGGAATTTTAGGTAAGGAAAAAAAATCAAACTTCATCTATTCAATGAGACAAACATTTTTTACAAATACAATTTTTTACTAAAACCAACAGCGACACCGCAATGAAGTGTTAAAGATCGCTGAAACTATTAATAGTTTTTACACAATAAATAATATATCAATAATTTTAATGCTAATATAACAATAAAGTACATGATAGGATGCGAGGAAGCTATGTGCCACACTAATTGGCAGTATATTTTATCGTGAAATTATTTTGTTTTGTTTAATTTAAATTTTTAATTAGAGGATAAAAGAGCAATCTTTTTTTTTAAAAAAGAAAAGAAATCGTTTTAACCCTTTTGAAACCATTTGAGACTTTTTTTCGAATAAAAAGGTTGGAGGAAAAATAGGGGCTTAATGAGATGAGAAGGGATGGGGCTGTGCGTTAGGAAAATGTTTAACAAAAGAGGCACTAATGACTTCACTACAAGGGTTAACTCGGTGGATATGTGATGTGTTCCTACAGTATGTATCCTATGCCACGTTCTCTCCTCCATCCGGGCTCGCTTATTCCGTATTCGACCCGAGCTATAACGTACTTTATTATGCCGATGACCTACGTTCTGTTTGAAACATTTTACATGCCTTCAATTGGTGTTCTCAGTTGAGAGTCGGTGTTGTGTATTTTTCTCTCTAATGTTTTCATGTCGGTTGTGTGTGCCTGATAGGAAAATTGTAATTTTAAGGGGGGATCGGTAAAAAAAGAGGTACGTAGCGAATGAATTAAAACGATTCATTGTACAGAAGAACCCTAACTCGATCGTAAATTTACTGATCATCCCCTTTTTTCCTCCCTCTTGGAAAAACACGTGCCCAATTTCGTTATTTAGTTAACTCATTAACTAGAAAAGGATGCCCGCTTTTATCTGATTATCTAAACCATACTTGCACAGGGAAATTGGGTAGCTCTGTTTTAATGTAATCAATCATTCTTTTAATCGTGATACATTGAGGATATCTCTTCGTATATGGGAATTTGAAATTTATGGTAATTGAGGTTGTAGTTAAATTGAGCTTGCTTTTAAACTTTTAAGCATTTTACTCGCTATGAGTTAATTATTTTTCCTATATTATCCTCATTGTCAATTCTCATTGCCAATTATTTTTATCTATACCTCAATTGATTTTTCGTTGTATCAAATTTTCGTATTTCTCAGAATATAATTTTCTCATATGCACAGTGATACTAAATTTGAATCCAGTGTTATCAAATTTCATTTATTTATTATTAAATATTATAGTGTGAAACAAGTTTGATCAACATGTGGTTGTTTACTTTTAACTGATGATGGGACAAAGTTGTTTTATAAATATCTCGAAAACAAAATTTCTCCCAGAAAAACAACTTAGGTCCGCCGTAGACAGGAGTATTTTTACCCGCTGACAGTTTTGTCAATACCTCAAGGGCTACAGTATATGAGAGTGTGCACACTGGAGGCAAATACAGGTGCAAAATAAAAGAGTCCTCCAGCCTAGGAGATGTCCTGACATATTTCTGTCTGCAGACAGTTTTGTCACTACCTCAAGGGCTTGTACAGTATATGAGAGTGTGCACACTGGAGGCAAATACAGGTGCAAAATAAAAGAGTCCTCCAGCCTAGGAGATGTCCTGACATATTTCTGTCTGCAGACAGTTTTGTCACTACCTCAAGGGCTTATACAGTATATGAGAGTGTGCACACTGGAGGCAAATACAGGTGCAAAATAAAAGAGTCCTCCAGCCTAGGAGATGTCCCGACACATTTCTGTCCACCGGCTGTTATGAACAAATCACAGCAATTGCCACGAGATTCATTTCGCTGGGTACAAGATGTGCAACTGTCTTGCCTCCAGTATGCAAGGCTGTAGCAAAATAAGTGTGATAAGGCAGACACAACCAAGACAGTTCAGACTGTTTTGTCTCCAGTGTGCGCTTAGCCTTAGATGACAGACTACTGACCGATATTTTTTAAAAACAAATTGTACTGACTCAAAAGAGCTTAAAATGTGTAAATATTTCAAAATTGAATTCTAATAACCCATAATCGAATGTTAGTGCCATAAAAATACTTTATATATTGTATTTAATATATAAATAAGTATATTATTTGTTTAAATAATGTTTACATAAGAGAATGAAATGTAATGAATGAAGTGTATGCTGATTTAAAACTATCTTCTTGTCGACTGATCTATTTTCACTGTCTAAACCTCTTACAAACTAGTTACTTGTTCACCAATAACTCTCTACGTACTCATTAATATGGATTCTTAATACGGATATGTTCTACGTACTCATTAATATGGATTCTTAATATGGATATGTTAGAACATATCCATATTAATATTAATCCTAGAGTCACATAGATGTACTCATTAATATGGAGCATACATAATTATTGATGAATCAAACTAGAATTATTTGTGTTGGAAGATCGGTTTCTGAGGTTGATCTAATTCCATCGAGCTTATTATTAGGCCTTTGTTTCGAAAAGACCAGTGCATACTGGTTCCTGTTGAAGTCAGAATAATTTTTCTCTATAATTGCAGAAAGTATTTAATGTTACTTAGATAAAATGCTGCCAGAGGTTTAACATTTTCTTTCTCTTCAGTTTAGTTATGGTAAATTTAGTGTTCATTACATTCGTTGTAAAAAAGGGGAGTAGTTTTGCTGTGATCCACATGTAACGGATTTGAAATGTCTGCGTTACCTTCTGCCTTTAAAATACCTTCTGCACTGGATAATCCAGACTTGAAACTAATTGACCGTTGATAATTCATCCTACCTCAGCTTGCAAATACCAATCTAAACTTTTTGTATCCGTGTGTTAAACGGTCGGATGACTTCGTGTTTTAAACCGATCGACCAACCAGCCCCATCCCATATATACTTGGTTCCAAAACACCCTTGCAGGGCCCTCAGGCCCGGTGGAATTATCGGCTTCCTGTGCGTAGTGTCAGAGGATGCGGGTTCCTGGACTATTTGTCAACTAAAGGTTTTTCACCCGTACCCTTGTACACTCTGGGCTATACCTCACATCCATAGGGTCTAACCCTCACCGACCACACGCGCACTGTCTCTCTCCTCTAGAAAGCCATTCTTTATAGGAAAACGGTTGGATGCCACACGCAGCGACTAGACAAGGATAAAACGAGACGAACTTGGACACTTTTAGAAGAGTACCAAACAACACCCAGATCTAACGCCATCCATATCCCATCTATAAGCTTTAAGAACTCCCCCACTTTTAATTCCTAAACAACTAATACCGTCCCATATATTGACGCCAAACCAAACCAGGATGAACATCCTTATTCACTTGAATCACCCTAATTTTAGTTCCAAAGATACATTAAAAACAAAGAGGGGTTTACCCACAAATTAACTACCGACATGAAAAATTAGTCTCATCTTTAACGCTCATAAAGGGTCTTGTTAAGTAAAAACCCTAATTATTTTTCTTAGCTTAATATGTTCACAAGTTAATTTTTAAGTTTTATAATTTCTAACAATTTGTCATCGCCTCTCACAGCCAGCACAAATCCTATCCTACTAAATCTTCTTACAACTAATTATTATAGGTGTTAATAAGAGGTACTGTTCTTCACAGTTGAGACCAATTTATCCACTAGGTAAATTAATCTAATATATATATATATATATATGTTATCAAATGAGGCTATCCCTACCGTCAATACTTGCTTGATCTGGAGATCACTGGACCGGTTTCGGCTAAACGCCATCATCAGCAGAGTCGAAGTCTCTCGTAGCACTCAACACACTTATCGAGTCTACATGAGAGAATGAAGTTGAGAGACTTCGCCTCTGCTGATGATGGCGTTTAGCCGAAACCGGTCCAGTGATCTCCAGATCAAGCAAGTATTGACGGTAGGGATATCCTCATTTGATAACGTACAAACTTGCGGTAACTACTCAAAATTCGATATATATATATATATATATATATATATATATATATATATATATATATATATATATATATATATATATATATATATATATAATTGTTTATGTATGATTTGTTAATAAATGTCTATACCTATCAATCTTAATCATCATTGATACAATATGAAGAAATTACTTATTAATCACCATAGTTAGTTGGTATTAATAATTTTAAATGTATAGCTCAATTTATTTATTTATAATTTATTTCTAGTTTACTTAAGGTTACTGTTAAGGTGGAACATTGTATTCATTTAACATTTTAATTTGAATTACTTTGTTTTAACACTGTAGTCGTGTAATTCCTGAAATTTGTCTGTCAAATAATCCTTTCTAAATTAAAAAATAATTTTGTTTAAAGTAATCTCTTTTTTTATATCTCTCTCTCTCTCACTAAATATATACCTATATATAAAGCCTACAGTGTCATTTAGTTTAAAATTGTTTTAAACCTGTTTTTTGTATTTAGAAAACGAAGAAAACGCTATTTTTATTTTTTCATTATTCGTCCGGCATTTCCTTTTCCTGTATTTATTTTATTTTTTATTTTTAATTTTCCTGTCAATCCCTCTTTTTATTTCTTCCAATTTATATTACTTTTGTTGCTCCCCTCCCCCCCCCCCCCCCCCCCTTCCCTCGCTTTCCATTTCCATCGTATTTATAAAAAGTAAGAGAAAAAGTTTCATTGCAGTCTTTGTTTATTTTTTTATTATTTTCTTAAAAACCCTTTTTTTCTTTATTTTTATCCCTTCTCTGTGTGCCTGAGGCTGGGTCGTTGGTGTCTCCCACCCTTCCTTTCTTTTTATATTTAAATTTATTGTTTCTCTCCCCTCCACCGTCGAAATCTAAATAAGAAAATCGTTTTTTTTTTAAAGGAGTGGACAATTTTGTGGACTTTACCTTTGAGTAAAATCTTTTTTTGTGGAATTGGAAGGTATGAAGTGAAGGAGCTTTATCCTGTTGGAAGATAAGAAAAGTAGGTTTTGAAAGATGGCGTAAGACTTTTTCCTTTTTTCTGATTGAAGGTAGTGTGAGTGTGACCTTAAAAATGTAAATTATAAATTTTTTTTTTTAAATTCTAGTCTTTATATTCTAGAACTAGACAGATGACATCTCGTAAGTTTTATGCATTTAATTAAATTAACTAATAATAGGGGGATTGGTGTTGGAGAAATAAGACAGAATGTGTAAAAGATGAGTTAGAACCAGTGCAAAAGATGAGATAGAATTCAGTATAAGAGATGAGATCGAATCAGTGCAAGAGATGAGGTATAATTAGTGTAAGACATAAGATAGAATCAGTGTAAGAGATGAGATAGAATCAGTATAAGAGATGAGATCGAATCAGTGTAAGAGATGAGATAGAATCATTGTAAATGATGAGGCAGGATTAGCGTAAGAGATTAAATAGGATCAGTTTAAAAGATGAGATAGAATCAGTGTAAAAGATGAGATAGAATCAGTATAAGAGATGAGATCGAATCAGTGTAAGAGATGAGATAGAATCATTGTAAAAGATGAGGCAGGATTAGCGTAAGAGATTAAATAGGATCAGTTTAAAAGATGAGATAGAATCAGTGTAAAAGATGAGATAGAATCAGTATAAGAGATGAGATCGAATCAGTGTAAGAAATGAGACAGTGGTTGAAATCTGACTTAATTCCTTGATTGATTCTTTTGATTTCGACTCGTCCCACCGGCACTGGAGATGAATACTAGTGATTGTAAGGCGGCTTTGACAATAAACTTACTTATAGTGAGGATCAGTTTAAAAGATGAGACAGAATAAGTGTAAGAGATGAGGTAGAACAATTGATGAGTAAGAGAAACAGGACCAATAAGTACAAAAGATAGTACGGATGGTGGTTTGGGTGGAGAAGACCAGAAGTTCAGGGGTGGAGATTGAAGGCCTTCAAGATACGACTTCCTATGAAAGGGTTCATTATGGAGCATACATGAAATTTACTATAGCTAAAAAAACAAACTAGGAACTTGATTTATTAGACATAACATTATTTATTAATAGAAACTCTACGACATTCTTGGAATTTAACATATAGTGATATCTAAATTGCACATAATGTGGTTGATAAAGAAAACTATAATCTACATCATAAGATAATGGCTAATATAGTAAAAGTGAGGTTAGGTCGATTAAGTGAATCTATACAGTGATGCGACTAACGGATTCCCATTTTATTCTATTGCAGGCGTAGTTAAGTGAAATGAAGTGAACGAACTTGGTTATTTTGTGATTGTAATGGTCAAAAGGGACTTTGGTTTTATCGGGTAGGGGGTACGTTAAGACGTTGCAGGACATAGCTGGGGGAAGTTTTTCTGCGTCCAATACCCAAGGTATAAAACAATACAAATGCCTTTTTTGTTTGGGAAGTAGTCTGCATTTTTTTCTTGTAGATTTTCATTCAGGTTTTCCCCCCTAGTTCCTCTCTGTCAATATATATCTATATATGGTTTCTATCTTTTTTGTATTTTCTCCATGGTTGGACTTTGGGCTTTAGAGTTCTCCCCTGCCGATAGCTATTTTCAAATCGGCCTGAGGGAAGGTTAGGTATAGGAGATTTCCTCGCTCAGATTACCTCGGGGTTGGGGGTGCACCCAAGCCACGAGGTAATCTGCCCAGCTCCCTCTTCCTTTAGTTCCTACCTCTTTAATCAGAAAGGAGAGAACGTGCTTTGAAACTTCAAAATAAAAGTATTGCTCAGCACTACCAAAGTTTTTCCCCCGTTATTGCTATTCTATTTTCATTCTCTTCTGCTTTTCACTAAATATTTCTTTTCTCTTTCATTTGTTTAAACTTGTTTTTGCATGAGGAGAAAAATGATTTTTAGTATCTAATTAAAAATTGTTAAGAAGCAGCCTAGTTGGATATAAACATTTAATATTACGCATGTTTTATCAGAAATGTAAGTCCAAGTTATTGATATCGTGTGATGAACTGTTCCTCGTACGAAAAAAAATGTATATATGTACTATTTTGTAGAGATCTACCTAATCCGGTGTAGTCAAATGGTTAACCTTTTCGCATTTGCGCCTGAAACCTAGATCTAAACACCGACTTATCTATGGTGAGTTGGAATCCCAGAGAGGTGAGACATGTTTGTCACTGAAACCTAGTTCTAAACACCGACTTATCTATGATGAGTTGGAATCCCAGAGACGTGAGACATGGTATCTCACTGAAACTTAGATCTAAACACCGACATATCCATGGTGAGTTGGAATCCCAGAGAAGTGAGACATGGTATCTCACTGAAACCTAGATCTAAACACCGACATATCCACGGTGAGTTGGAATCCCAGAGAAGTGAGACATGGTATCTCACTGAAACCTAGATCTAAACACCGACATATCTATGGTGAGTTGGAATCCCAGAGAAGTGAGACATGGTATCTCACTGAAACCTAGATCTAAACACCGACATGTCTATGGTGAGTTGGAATCCCAGAGAGGAGAGACAAAATAACAAAAATTGAGGGTCAAGAGGAAACCACGTTCTTCAAAGGGCCATATTGACACTTTGATGGGTGGAATCAATTTTTTTTTCATTTTGTTTCATTAAACTACGCCTTAAGTACAACTTTTATTTTAGAATTTTTTGCTTACTTTTTTCCCAGTTTAAAAGTGATAGCCGTTTGATACACTTGAAATGGGACACCTTATAATGTAATGGACGACAAATGGTTTGCGTGACGCTCCCTCAGCAGCTGTATAGCCATATAATAGGCGTTCGCAACTTGCTAGAAACTTAATACGCGGAGAGATTTTAGCAAAAAGCATATTTTTGTGACCTTTAAAAAAATGTGGTGCTGCTGGGACATCGATAGGGGCCTTTTTACACCTAATTAATTAAGCCTCGATAAACATTTGTTGAAAATTCAAGCTTAATTAGAATCTATTAGAGGATACCTTCTTTTTTTCTCCTTATTTTACTGGGTTAAAAGACCTTTGATGATTTTTCAGCAACTATTTTATTTACATGTAAAAAAAAATGCTTGTTTTATTATTTAAAACCGCAGATCTTCAGTCAATTTAATTTCCTCCGAATCTGTTTTCTTTGTTTGCCGTTTATCTTGGAGGGAATTTTCCCTTTTAAACAAAATTAACACTGAGTAGATAAACTTTGGAAATCTTCCCAGTTTGGAAAGTGCTCTTGGTTTGATTGCTTATTGTTTCTCTTATACCTAGAAAAGGGCGTACAAATCTAAAAAAAAAAAAGAACACCGAACCGACGACTTAATCCTTTACAATTGTCTAGATTCATCATTGAAATTTCACTTATCTTTGTGTTTCTCTGTTTGAATTCTGTGCGAAACTTTCGAAGTCATGAATTCTTCTCCAAAGTCCATTTTTAGAATTAAATTGTGTTTACTCGATGTTAATTGTAGTTTGATAACTGTTGTTTATTTTTGTCTAAATGTTAAGTATAAAGTTATAACTTAGCAACTCGTGTAAACAACTTAGCTAAATTGAATACTTTTATCCCTTTTATGGGATTATTCATTGTTATGTCATTCATTAATCTCTTTTCTTTCTCATGCATAATCAGTTTTGCTTTAATTCTTCCGTTTTTTTTAATACTTAGTCTGATTATATTTCTTTTTATTAATAATTAATTAATATACTTTTCGTCTGTAGTTTGATCCTTTTTTTATTTTTTTTTAAACAAAGAATTATTTTTATTTTCTTAGTTGAGCCTCTTTAAGGTTTAATTAAATTCATTTTTCTCCATTCTTATTTCTACATAGCTGTGTGCTTCATTTTATGATTTTTAGCTGTATAAACATAACAATTGACAAACACAACCTGTATGTAAATTGTTTACTCCATGGCTCAACAGCGTGGCTGAACTCAAGGCGTGCTAAAGGGCTTAGACAACTGTATATGTAATAGATGACACGGGGTATGTGAGTCGTTCCATTAGCTGTATAAACCTTACAATTGACTATCACAACCTGTATGTAAATTGTTTACTCCATGGCTCAACAGCGTGGCTGAACTCAAGGCGTGCTAAAGGGCTTAGACAACTGTATATGTAATAGATGACACGGGGTATGTGAGTCGTTCCATTAGCTGTATAAACCTTACAATTGACTATCACAACCTGTATGTAAATTGTTTACTCCATGGCTCAACAGCGTGGCTGAACTCAAGGCGTGCTAAAGGGCTTAGACAACTGTATATGTAATAGATGACACGGGGTATGTGAGTCGTTCCATTAGCTGTATAAACCTTACAATTGACTATCACAACCTGTATGTAAATTGTTTACTCCATGGCTCAACAGCGTGGCTGAACTCAAGGCGTGCTAAAGGGCTTAGACAACTGTATATGTAATAGATGACACGGGGTAAGTGAGTCGTTCCATTAGCTGTATAAACCTTACAATTGACTAACACAACCTGTATGTAAATTGTTTACTCCATGGCTCAACAGCGTGGCTGAACTCAAGGCGTGCTAAAGGGCTTAGACAACTGTATATGTAATAGATGACACGGGGTATGTGAGTCGTTCCATTAGCTGTATAAACCTTACAATTGACTATCACAACCTGTATGTAAATTGTTTACTCCATGGCTCAACAGCGTGGCTGAACTCAAGGCGTGCTAAAGGGCTTAGACAACTGTATATGTAATAGATGACACGGGGTATGTGAGTCGTTCCATTAGCTGTATAAACCTTACAATTGACTATCACAACCTGTATGTAAATTGTTTACTCCATGGCTCAACAGCGTGGCTGAACTCAAGGCGTGCTAAAGGGCTTAGACAACTGTATATGTAATAGATGACACGGGGTAAGTGAGTCGTTCCATTAGCTGTATAAACCTTACAATTGACTATCACAACCTGTATGTAAATTGTTTACTCCATGGCTCAACAGCGTGGCTGAACTCAAGGCGTGCTAAAGGGCTTAGACAACTGTATATGTAATAGATGACACGGGGTATGTGAGTCGTTCCATTAGCTGTATAAACCTTACAATTGACTATCACAACCTGTATGTAAATTGTTTACTCCATGGCTCAACAGCGTGGCTGAACTCAAGGCGTGCTAAAGGGCTTAGACAACTGTATATGTAATAGATGACACGGGGTATGTGAGTCGTTCCATTAGCTGTATAAACCTTACAATTGACTATCACAACCTGTATATAAATTGTTTACTCCATGGCTCAACAGCGTGGCTGAACTCAAGGCGTGCTAAAGGGCTTAGACAACTGTATATGTAATAGATGACACGGGGTATGTGAGTCGTTCCATTAGCTGTATAAACCTTACAATTGACTAACACAACCTGTATGTAAATTTACTCCATGGCTCAACAGCTCCATGACATTGAGTTCAGCCACACTCAAGGCGTGCTAAAAGGCTTACACAACTGTATTTGTAATAGATGACACGGGGTAAGTGAGTCGTTCCATTAGCTGTATTAACCTTACAATTGACCTACGCAACCACTAGTCAATTGTAGTCGCTATTTCAAATAAGCATAAGTAGCAAGTAGCTACCCATATGGCGTTGCTGGGTGAACACCAAGGGGGGTAATGTCCGGAAATGGAACCCAGATCTGTGGTCATCATCCATGTTGTGACCATGCCAGATACTGTTTTGCTTTAGAGAGAGAGGAGAGCCATTTGCTCTTTTACATGAGCTAACCAGGCTATTTAGAGGTTGTGATTAGTTGACCTTCTTCTAACGAACCTGTAATATGAAACTCTAAATTCATAGGTTGCAATAAACTAGATTTCATGAAATCCATAAATACGGTTGTATGAAACTAGTTGCATAGGTTAAATGAAACTCTTGTTTCATAGGTTGAATGAAACTCTAGTTTCATAGGTTGCAAGGAACTCTAGTATCGTGTTACTAGTATACCGGTGATTGGTTATAGTGTGCTGTTTCTTTAATTATTCTTGATCCATTTGTTTCTATTAAGAAACTGACTGACATGAGTTGCATCAATGTTTTACGCACGTTTGAAGCTAGTTTGCTCGATGTGCACCGCACCTTAAAGTGTTCAAGAATTGTCACCAAACCACCACTCATATTTTTTATATTTGACATTCATTCATGAATATTCTTATTAAGCCAAAAGGTTCACGCCTCTCACTCATCTAAGAATTATTTCATCAGGTATTGTCTCTCTTAATGTGATCTTATTTTAAAAGCTTTGCATAAAGATCAAATTTAAAATCATTGTTCTTTCATTAATTCTTTCATTCATTTTGAATACATTAATATATGATTAGTGCTTTATGATTACATTAATATGATTAGCGCTGATTACAATTTTGTGATACGCTTCTCTCCCATTCAATATCGGTATGATTTATTGGTGATATCAGAGCCTCCCTTAGGACTAGCCAACCCTAGCACACCCGATCTAAAATAGATGTTCTGTAATAGATAAAGCCGAAGCCTGAGTATCCTATAGATCACCCCTCCTATCTATTACCGATATAATCAAAGATTACACCTCCCCCCTCCCCAATCTGACAGTGTTATTCTATCTATATTCTCCCCTCTATTCGGCTAAACTACTAAAAGCCATACAAGGAATTCATTTACACATTACACATGTCTCCATTTACACCTTTATATGTTGTATCTATTACAAAATCTGTTTTACTTTACCTTATGCCACAGTTCGATACCGAGAGATTTTTTTGAATAATAAATATTTGACTTCTACAGAAAAAATATGATAGATAACGGTTGTTACTATATATTTTTTTTAATATTCATTGTCAATATGTGATAAGTCAGTGTCAATAGAAGATGATTTATGAACTGAAAAAACCAGGATTAAAAGTAGGTAAATCATTCCGGTTTGACTGAATTTTGAAATGTTAAGAGCAAATCTGTTTATTTTATAAAAATAAGTCAGAAATTTCGTTGTACAGGTCTTCCTTTAAGAGGTTTTTAAATTATGTAAACAGCTATATTTAAATCCGGAAATTTTAATGTGTACCAACTATTATTTATCTAAAACATTTTTTTTTTTTAAAATAACTCAAAACAAAATTAATATTTTTTAATGAAACAGGGGCCCTTTAAACGTGTATATACCTCCCTGTTTCCAAAAAAGTGTTTTTTTTTTTTTTTAAATGACATATATAATAATAATAATAATAACCATTTATTATAACCTCAAAACAATATACATTCTTCTTTTCTTTTTTTTTTTTTTTACATAAAATATATAAATGAAAAATATGTTTTTGGAATTAAAATAAATTAAGCCGTGGTAGTAGTGTATGTTACAGTGATAGTTATTTTCTTCTTTTCTTTTTTACTTTGTTTTTAAAATTTTTTTTTTTTCTTTTTTTCTTATTTGTTTATTTTTTTTTTACATAGTAATATATATTTTTAATTTTTGTACAGCCAAACGTTGGTGTAATAAACGTTCTTCATTCTTCTCCACTCTATTCTATCCGCAGCCACTCTTGCCATGCTGCACCACCACAAACTTTCCTCATCTCTTCGTCCCATCTTTGTGGTTGTCTTCCTCGTAATCTTCTAAGTTCCCTTGGGTACCATTCAAGAATTATTTTCGTCCATCTATCGTCTTTGCTTCTCGCGATGTGTCCAGCCCAGTTCCATTTCCGTTCCATTATTACCTTGCCTATATCTTCCAATCCTGATTCTTTCCTAATCCAGGTATTTCTCTTCATATCTCTCCAAGTTATTCCAAGCATAACTCTTTCCATCCTCCTCTGCGAGCACCTCATCTTTCTGACTATTTTTTCAGTTATGACCCAGGTTTCCACACCGTAAGTCATTACAGGAAGAACACACGTCATCCAAAGCTTTTTCTTGGCTTCGTTTTGAACATTTGATTTAAATAGCTGCTTGAACTTATTGAAAGCCTTCCACCCGAGTGCAATTCTGCGACTTACTTCCCTTTCCTGGTTCCGATCGTGGTTACTTAAAAGCACACCTAAGTATATAAAGTCGTTCACTTCAATAAATGACATGCGTTTTGTATTATTTTTTAAATTTCCGGATATAAAAGTAGCTGCTTACATAATACATGTATAGCAGTTTGTTCTGTGGTATATTCTTTATTATGTATAGTTTGTTATAATGAAATATATTTAATGGTCACTATAAAATACTGTGGTATTAAAACTCTTAAATATTTCACATAAATCTAAACGTAATATGGTTTAATGTATTTTTATTTTAAAATGAGTTTTTTTTGTTGGTATTTTTAAAATATCTATAAACATGCTTTGCAAACAAGAAGTGACATTTTATTGTTTTTTGGTCCTGTTATAAAATGGGAATTTTTATGTTCGTTGCAGCTGTTTTGAGTTTCAAAACTTTACACTTCCCGAAAACTAATGGATGTTGCAGGCGGTCTTGCTATTTAAGAGATGTCCCTTAAAGCCAAGAGGGGAGGAAGAGTTTAGGTCTGGGAATGGTCTAGCTTGCCGAGTGTATCCCTTAGTTCTAAGGGTCCCAGGCGACTCGTACTATATTACTTTAGAGGTACTCGGCACTTGGCCCTTGTGTATTCTTACTCCCCTTTTCACTCTGGGAGTAGTAAACCTGTCACTAACAGGTCTCTTGGATTAACAAGAGGGCTAAACTCGTGGGTGAAACTGGAAAAGAAAAAACTTTTTTTTTAAATCTGGATAAAGTTTTCATCTACAGCTGTTATGGGTTTCTTCTTAAGTAAGAATTATAGACTAAAAGTATGGTTTATATATCATGAGAAATGTTACATATGGTACAATATCATTCATGGTCTAAAATGACATAGGAAGTATATAATCCTCACATATTTCTAACACTACTACATATATTATATGAAATCGTCAATATGCATGTAGTACAGTATCATTCATGGTCTAAAGTTACTTAGAAAGTATTTAATTCTCACATATTTTTAACTCTACTACATATATGAAATCGTCAACATGCATGTGGTACAGTATCATTCATGGTGTAAAGTTACTTAGGAAGTATATAATCCTCACATATTTCTAACACTACTACATATTATATGAAATCGTCAACATGCATGTGGTACAGTATCATTCATGGTCTAAAGTTACATAGGAAGTATATAATCATCACATATTTCTAACACTACTACATATTATATGAAATCGTCAACATGCATGTGGTACAGTATCATTCATGGTCTAAAGTTACATAGGAAGTATATAATCATCACATATTTCTAACACTACTACATATTATATGAAATCGTCAACATGCATGTGGTACAGTATCATTCATGGTCTAAAGTTACATAGGAAGTATATAATCATCACATATTTCTAACAATACTACATATTATATGAAATCGTCAACATGCATGTGGTACAGTATCATTCATGGTCTAAAGTTACTTAGGAAGTATTTAATTCTCACATATTTTCAACACAACTACATATATATGAAATCGTCAACATGCATGTGGTACAGTATCATTCATGGTGTAAAGTTACTTAGGAAGTATATAATCCTCACATATTTCTAACACTACTACATATTATATGAAATCGTCAACATGCATGTGGTACAGTATCATTCATGGTCTAAAGTTACTTAGGAAGTATTTAATTCTCACATATTTTCAGCACAACTGCATATATAAAATCGTCAATATGCATGTGGTACAGTATCAATGGTGGTCTAAAGTTACTTAGAAAGTATTTAATTCTCACATATTTTCAGTACAACTGCATGTATGAAAACGTCAATATGCATGTTGTACAATATCATTCATGGTCTAAAGTTACTTAAAAAGTATTCAATTCTCACATATTTTCAACACAACTACATATATGAAAACGTCAATATGTATGTTGTACAATATCATTCATGGTCTAAAGTTACTTAAAAAGTATTCAATTCTCACATATTTTCAACACAACTACATATATGAAAACGTAACATGCATGTGATACAATATCATTCATGGTCTAAAGTTACTTAAAAAGTATTCAATTCTCACATATTTTCAACACAACTTCATATATGAAAACGTCAATATGCATGTTGTACAATATCATTCATGGTCTAAAGTTACTTAAAAAGTATTCAATTCTCACATATTTTCAACACAACTTCATATATGAAATCGTCAACATGCATGTGGTACAGTATCATTCATGGTGTAAAGTTACTAAGGAAGTATTCAATTCTCACATATTTTCAACACAACTACATATATGAAAACGTAACATGCATGTGATACAATATCATTCATGGTCTAAAGTTACTTAAAAAGTATTCAATTCTCACATATTTTCAACACAACTACATATATGAAATCGTCAATATGCATGTGGTACAGTATTATTCATGGTCTAAAGTTATTTAGGAACTATTTAATTCTCACATATTTTTAACACTACTAATGTTCATTTTTTGAGCATTTGATTTGTATTTTGGCGCCCTTACAAAATCTTTATTTAGTTTTAGTTTTTTCCCCGCTCTTATGTTGGCAGTTCTTGTCTTATCTCTGTCTCTGATCTTTCTCTTTTTCCTGAAGCTTGCGCGGTCATCACATCTCTCGTACTTTTTTTCTAAGTTATGCTTAAGTTTAAGAGCTTTGCTCAAGTGTAAATATTTGTTTGGTATTTGAAATGAAATTTTGTTCATTAGGATCTGTAATTTATCCTTCTGACTCCCACAATAACGTCGTTTTAGTTTCTTGTTACCGCTTTGATGTATTAAACACCGTCAAGTCGGCACAACAGGTATTTTATTACGATTATTTTTATTACGATTTGCAAGTTTTAAGGTGGTCCTATACAAGCATAATACTTTTTTTGTGTCCATTTAAGTACACTACCAAAGGAATAATCCAATTTAATTTTCTTTTTTTTTCGTATTATTTGATAGATTTGTTTCAGTTTTGTTGATAGTAATTTCTTGTGATATCTCTAGATACAATTGTTTTTTGTCAGTTTTTATTATTTCGTTTTTCTTTATAAATAGTTTCGTATCTGTTTTATATTTTTATTGAAAATATTTCGTGGATTACCACCATTTGGTTTGTTCTTGACCTTGAAACAGCGTAATAATCAGGTTAACCAATCTAATTTTCTCATTTCTAAACGTAGACCTATTAACTTTTGTTTTGTTTACACTGTCTACTTTTCTTAGGATGATATAAAGAATTTTTACTTACGTTCTTTATTTTTATTATTTTATATAATCTTCTTATTATTAAGATATTTCCGATTTTAAACATCCCTTTTGAACATATTATATCTTTTATTAATTTATTATACGATCTGACCAATCTGACCAAAAAAGGATAAAGGGTTGAAACACTTTTATATCTATACGTTTTCATACTTTGTTTGCTCACGTAAAATAATTTTGTTTTTAATTTGCTGCATTTAGATCATGTCTATGCTATCTTTTAGCCTTTTCCTGAAAAAAAACAACATATTTTCTGAGATATTAGTGAACAAAGATATAGAAAAATAGAGATAAATTTAATTTCATATAAATATTTATATTGTTTAAGCTAAAAGGCAATTTACTATTTAAACTATTGTATTATACAATTTTTCCTCTAAATATCGCTGATAATTATGAAAATTTAAATTTCTCATCTGAATTATTATATTAAGGCAACTTTTTAAAGTTGCTAAAATATATTATTAAGATAAAAGATAAATTTTGATATAAATCCATTTACTTATCCTAGATATACATTTTAATGATTTCGCTTATCTTTTAATATTATATTTTGTTGTTTTAGTCCGGAGATATTTTTTTTTAAACTTATCTCTCATAAATAATCATATCTTTTTCTATACAGTCATATCTTTTATATATATGATCATTTGAAAAAGGTCTCTCTGTGGCCTGTGGTTTGATTATATTAAACCATTCTATAACTCAGTGTTATATCTTTGCATGATGCTTATCACTAAACTAACTGTGGCTACCGCAGAAGGGTGGGGAGATTTTTCGAAATGGAAACCACTAAAGCCAAGTTAAAACTCCCTTCCCTATTTCAAAATGCGATATGAATATCAAATTTGATTCCGAACCATTTCTATTTCAGTTGTCCCCTTTTCAATCTTCTCTTTATTCCCCCCCCCCCCCCCCCCCCCACTATACTACGCCCAGTCCAGCCTCGATTTTGTAAACCATATATTACCTTTTTCTGGTTTATAACGGAATTGGAAAAAAAGAGAGAAAACCTCGGATTTCAGTGGAGATCATCTCTTATTGTTGTTGAATTTCACCCTTCTTTTTTTTTTTTTGGTTGAGTAAAAATTTCCATAATTTTTTAGGATCCCTTTGGGATTTTGAAGGATTAATAAAAACCACTCAACTTTACTCGTGGTAATATTAATTGGATTTGTACTTTTTTTCAGGAGGTTTAAAAGAAAAGTACGTATGCGTTGTCGAGCTTACCATAGCATTGTGATCATTCTAAAAAAAAAAAAAAAATTCTAAATTGAAACTTTCTTCAACAGAAATGAGTTTCAGATATCAGAGAACCTTCTTTTATTAATGTTAATGTCTTTGCTTAATGTTATATTTAGAAAAAAAAAATTAAATTAAGTAAATTAATTGAAGCGAGCGTAGCGAGCTTCCTACATTCAACGAAATATGCTCCGTGTCTGTCTGTCTGTCTGTCTGTCAGTAACGTTCACGCGTGTGACGATAACTTGAGTAAAAGTTGACCGATTGAGTTGAAATTTGGTATACATGATCCTCTTACTAATACTCAGGCTAAGTTCGTTGGACAGCGTGATCCGTCCAAGAGTTCGCGCGCAACGCTCGCGTAAACGAGAGGTTCAAAAATTAAATTGGAATTTCAGGACGGGAAAAGATTCTATCATCATCTATTCGATGAGACGAACATTTTTTTCAAATAACATTTTTTAGTATAACCAACAGCGACACCGCTATGAATTAATAAAGATCGCTAAAACTATTAAAGCGGGCCTAAACGTTTAAAATAGAGAAAACAACCTTTTTACCGATATCATACGTTCTAACGTAACGATTTTAATAAAACTTCATAGACACCATCTGATGCACAATTGAAACAGGCATGCAAAATTTCAATTTGATACATGCAGTAGTTTGTTTGTAGCAAAGAGATACAAATTATAAATATTGAAATAGAGATGTGTGGTTAGTGGAATAGTAAGAATGCGGGGTGGTTCCTTTACTACTAGCCGCTGCACTACTAACAGACCCATTATCTATCAACTCATCATGATTCACAATAATCTATTTTTTCAATATTCAATACATATTTATTACTATACGCTCGCTTCAATGATAGAGCCACGCGATGCCTAGTTTAAATATCAATTTAGATAAGTTATTGAAGCGAGCGTAAGCGAGCTTCTTACATTCAACGAAATATGCATCTTGTCTGTCTGTCTGTCTGTCTGTCTGTCACTAACGTTCACGCGTGTGACGATAACTTGAGTAAAAGTTGACCGATTTAGTTGAAATTTGGTATACATGTTCCTCTTACTAATACTCAGGCTAAGTTCGTTGGACAGCGTGATCCGTCCAAGAGTTCGCGCGCAACGCTCGCGTAAACGAGAGGTACAAAAATTAAATTGGAATTTCAGGACGGGAAAAGATTCTATCATCATCTATTCGATGAGACGAACATTATTTTCAAATAACATTTTTTACTAAAACCAACAACGACACTGCTATGATTTAATAAAGATCGCTAAAACTATTAAAGCGGACCTAAACGTTTAAAATAGGGAAAACAACCTTTTTACCGATATCTTACGTTCTAACGTAACGATCATAATAAAACTTCATGTACATCGTCTAAAGTACAATTGAAACAAGTATGTAAAATTTCAACTTGATACATGCAGTAGTATTTGAGTAATGAAGTGATACATTTATAATATTAGTTTAAAAGCTATTCCGAGTGGTTAAGATTCTTATAGTCGTACTGTATGTAGGTTTGTTTAGGAAGTAAAGCTTTGTACCGAGTACCCCCACTCTACCTCTCACTACCCTCTTCCACTTATATTCAACTATGACATTCATCATGATTAACAAATTTCAATATTCAGTATTTTATTGCAATACGCTCGCTTCAATGATAGAGCCACGCGATGCCTAGTTATATCTATTTGAAGACCTACAAATCAAAACAGACGTTTATTTTTATTGGTATAAATGTGTTTATCTACGATTGTTACGAAATATAAACATTGTATCCCTGTTTAGATGCGTAGAAAGTGATTCTTTACGTACTTGTATTCATTGCGCATACGCGTCTCATAATTCTGAAGAATTCCTCTTCTTTGCCTCCCTAGGGCGGTAAAGAAGAAGAATTCTTTAACTTTACGCTCAATTAGCGAGTTTGTTTACATTTAACAAAACTAATTTGATGTTTGTTTAATAAAAGTAGCTGTTTATATCGAGTTTTTGTGAAAATCGATGCGTGATTTAAGTGATTATGACGAATATGAGGAGAATAATACGGCTCCCGAAATAATTAATTTCGCACAAAATACAACTAATGAATTAATGTCATCTTTATCAAAAGAGAAATATGAACTTACTTACAGAAAGTTTATTATTTTTTTCTGTATTTATTATTAAAATCTAACAATCGTAGATAAAGTACGGTATGCAACTCGTGCGAAAACGGCATTTTGCATTGCTCGTGTGGTTTTACTACACTCGCATGCAAAATACTACTTTCCACACGAGGCGCGTAATGTGCTATTATCTGCGATTGATACGAAATATAAACATTTTATTTCAGTTTAGATGCGTAGAAAGTGATTCTTTTTGTTGTTCTATTCATTGCGAATGCGCGTTTGATAATTCTTCTTTGTTTCCGCATTAGTGCGGAAATACAGAAGAATTCTTAACCTTATCGCACGATTAGCGTGTTTGTTTACATTTAACAAAACTAATATGCTGTTTGTTTAATTAAAGTAACTGTTTTTATCAAGTTTTTAGTGACAAACAATGTATATTTAATGATTTTGAAATATTTTTTGTTTCTGAATTTATTATTAAAATCCAACAATCGTAGATAAAGTACGGTATGCGCAACTCATGCGAAAACTGCATTTTGTTTTTCTCGTGTAGTTTTACTACCCTCGCCTATGCCTCGGGTGCAAACTCCACACTCGCATGCAAAATGCTACTTTCCACACTAGACGGGTAATGTACTATATACTCAAGGTTAGATATTATTAACACTTACCCTATATATTTATGATTATTTGAAAATGCTCTGTGTGGTTAGTCTTGATTATATTAAACTATGTGCTAATATCTAGCACGATGCTTATCAGTAAACTAACTTTATTTTATACTACTAGTATTTAGTAGTTTGACGTGAGGAAGCTATGTGCCACACTAATTGAAAACCATTTTTTCAAATCTACTCTTTTAATATTGCCAAAGTTCCCACTCTCAGTGGGTAAAAGTATCGAAAGGAAAAGCAAACTGAAAAAATGAATATTAAATTAAGTCTGAGGTAATATTAGTAATGACGGTCTATTATTAGTGTTTAGCTGAGATTCTTTAACAAAAAGAACTAGATTAAGATCTTGGTAGAATTACAATACATTACCCCTCTCGGTATTGTATTGTTGGATCAGTTTTATCGCATTATTACTTTAGTGCTATTACATTTCTAATTCCATTATCACTATCGGTTGCATACTTTGGTTTCGTGAATGCGGGGGCCTAATTCAATTCACCATTATTATTTATTTTTTCTTTTTTTATCGGGTTAACAATAGAATTGGTTTAGTAGTTCGTGAAGTATTCAATGAGCGGAGGGCGGGTTAGGTTTATTTTGAAGCGAAAATAATAATATAATAATTTGAATAGTGTAATGTAATCTTGATTGAGAACGATTACATTTATATTAGTAAATCATTTTATAAGAAATAACCATTTAGAGACTATACTAAAATTCTAGCCGCAATTTGTAATACGTTCTTTAACCAATCTTTCTAACTAGCACTCCTACGAAAATATATTAAGCAATATTCAATTCTGCTGCAAATATATTAGTCCAGGAAATAGTGTGCAAAAAAGTGTCTGACTAACATCAAGCTAGAATTATGTGTACAAGTTAATCTTTTGGTGCCTTTTAAGAATATGTGGTCGGCTATGTTCGTCTGCGGGACATAGCTTGGTAATAGGCACATGTAAAAAACGGCGAGCGTACACTCTGGCTGTACCCTAAATCTGAATAAGCGTGTACTCTTGCCAAAACTCTCTCTTGTATGAGCATGCTCTCTGGCCGTACTCTCTCTTGAATGAGCATGCTCTCTGGCAGTACTCCCTCTTAATTGAGCATCTTTCCACATAATTTTGGTGACAAAATTGCTCAAATTTAATTTTCTGCCCCTATAAAGTCCTATCTAATTCGTAGTAGGTGCATGCCTGTCTATGACTTATTAAATTAATAAATTAATCTAAGCTACCTTTAATAAAGTTGCTCGGATAAGCTATTAAATGAAACTGCAAAGAAAGAACCTCAACTTTTTAAATACATAGTTTTACACCTTGATCTCAAAAATTTTACGGGTGAAGACCCCCCAACCCCCCGGTTTGCTAAGACCCCCCTTCCTGCTTGCCCCATGGCACCCTCATAGCACTCTGTCCACTGCCCCTGATAAGTACCCAGGCCGGGCTTCATGGTCTCTGGCCGTACTCTCTCTTGAATTAGCATACTCTCTGGTCGTACTCCCTCTTGAATGAGCATGTTCTCTGGCCGAACTCTCTCTTGAATGAGCATGCTCTCTGGCCGTATTCTCTCTTGAATGAGTGTTCTCTGGCCGTACTCTCTCTTGAATGAGCATGCTCTCTGGCCGTACTCTTTCTTGAATGAGCATGCTCTCTGGCCGTACTCTCTCTTGAATGAGCATGCTCTCTGCCCGTACTCTCTCTTGAATGAGCATGCTCTCTGGCCGTACTCTCTCTTGAATGAGCATGCTCTCTGGCCGTAGTCTCTCTTGAATGAGCATGCTCTCTGGCCGTACTCTCTCTTGAATGAACATGCTCTCTGGCCGTACTCTCTCTTGAATGAGCATGCTCTCTGGCCGTAATCTCTCTTGAATGAGCATGCTCTCTGGCCGTACTCTCTCTTGAATGAGCATGCTCTCTGGCCGTACTATCTCTTGAATGAGCATGCTCTCTGGCCGTACTCTCTCTTGAATGAGCATGCTCTCTGGCCGTACTCTCTCTTGAATGAGCATGCTCTCTGGCCGTACTCTCTCTTGAATGAGCATGCTCTCTGGCCGTACTCTCTCTTGAATGAGCATGCTCTCTGGCCGTACTCTCTCTTGAATGAGCATGCTCTCTGCCCGTACTCTCTCTTGAATGAGCATGCTCTCTGGCCGTACTCTCTCTTGAATGAGCATGCTCTCTGGCCGTACTCTCTCTTGAATGAACATGCTCTCTGGCCGTACTCTCTCTTGAATGAGCATGTTCTCTGGCCGTAATCTCTCTTGAATGAGCATGCTCTCTGGCTGTATTCTCTCTTGAATGAGTATGTTCTCCGGCCGTACTCTTTCTTTAATGAGCATGCTCTCTGGCCGTATTCTCTCGAATTTGGTCGGACTTTTATATACATTAAAACCTCCATCATATTAATTAAATACTTTAAAATATTCCCGTGAATCTTTTTACACAGATGTAATATTAGATACATATGTAATATATTGTTATAAGTAATTTCAAATAAATAATTTTTCTTAAACCATGAAAAATGGTAAATATCAACCTTTTCTCCGTCTTTTCAACACGCTATCTATTTCCAGAGTTATCCTAGAATAAACATCTGGTTAAGACATCCTATGTTAGGGTAGAACTTTTTTCTCCTTTCTTCCACTCAGGAATCCTAGATCTGTCGACTTTGAGTTTCTTTTTCTAAGGAAACCATTCCCTTTAAAAAAAGAAAAAAAAATCTAGAAGTCGAGATAGAGAAAGATTTGTTTAAAAAAGTTCTCTACATTTTTTTTCTCTTTTTCTTTATATAAGATTATTTTTTTGTACATACAGCCATACAGCTTTCCTTAAGTGAGAATCAGTGTCTGTCAGTCACGCTTTGACACGATACCTCCTGTTTAACTTCAACAGAAAAAAAAGAAAAAGAAAATATAACAATAACAAGAAGAAAAAGAAGGATAAAAACAAGACCTGGTTTTTAAAAGTCGGGTATGTTAAATAAACAATAAATGCTATCATCTGTTTCAAATCATTTAAACGGAATTGAATAATATTTATGTAACACTAATTAAATATGTAAATTCAAAAATAATAGAAGAAGAATAATATTCTAAAACAAAATAGTCAAAGTGAGAAGGCACCTGCCACCTTCTATTCTAATTGGGCGCGTGGAATAACATTCAATGTTATTTAATTATGAAGTTTAACAATTTCAGATGGAATGTTTTATTATAGGGTATCTTACCACTTTCATCAGAACTTTATTATGTTATGTTAGATATAAGAGTGTCTATCGAGGTCATCTTGAAGGAACAACATAAATTATTGTCTCTCCACTGAACCACTAAAATAGTAGTGGATTCTTATGCTGAGAAGTATAATATTAATGGTATTTTGAATTCACTAATTTTTCCCGGGTTGTTACGGTGAAACACAGTGAACATGGATAATAATAACATCTGGTTATCCATATGATAATTAACGGGTCATGTGCCCGGGTAAATGCGTAAATTCAAAATACCATTAATATTCCCAATTTGTGTGACTGAGAGACACCAAGGGATGTGCCACGCAAGCGTGCCATATAGGAACTGTTCCAACATCAGACATTGCGTCATTAAGATGTTGGCTCGGCATTACGCCATGTCCTGCATCGTTTCGTCGCGTCCGACTCATCAGGGGCCTGACGATGCTCACCCAACTCTGGACTCTGGACCTCTACCAGATCAAGAAGATCAGATGTACGACTTATCAGAGACGAGCGTGCTCTCATACCGCCATATTTTTTGGCTGGCAAAACACATCAGCAATGAAATACTGTGTTGGCACACTGCAATAAGCTACACGATTTGTGTGACTGAGAGACACTAAGGGATGAAACCATTCATATTATACTTCTCAGCATAAGAATCCACTAGATAGTAGCTTTCAGCTCGAACTTAAAGATCGAGCTTTCAGTGGAGAGACAATTTATGATACTCCTTTATTATGTTAGTTCGTTGACTTCTGTGGTTCATGGTTTGATAGTTTTAGCTCCATTCATAAACTTTAAGCGAGCACCAACCTAGTTTGTCAATGGTTTTTTCTTAACAATATGGAGATGCATGCAGAGATGCAAAGTCACATAATTTCTTTCTGTCGTATCTCCTCTCTTTTGTCCTTCTTCTTGTCCTAATCCTTGAATGGTGTTCTTCTTTCCAGTATTTCCTCAGTGAGACATCTCTGAGTGTTATCTTGGATTGTTAACTTAGGTTCGATGGTCAGCTTGATTTGCAAGGCTATCCAAAGGCTTGGTTTGATTGGGAGGAACTCCCATGATCCTCACTCTGGAATTTTTCCTTTTGTTATATAAAACTATTATTCGTTCTGTCCATGAATATATGTACATCCAGTGTCGACAGGATATGATCTAACCAACTCTAATTTTATTGAGAATTTAGCGCTGCTATCCACAGGGAGGTGTTGGGAGGGAAGAGGTGTTCTGCATGTAAGGGAGGGGGGGGGGGGGGGACTAAAATCACTTAGTCTAATTAGCTAATAAGACAAAGGTATATGCTTAGACGTTGCAGTAATTGGTGAATATATGTTTTCCCCAAAAACAAAATGTAATTAATCACCAGTTGACACTTTTTAAATAAGTGATGTTATTAATTAATTAAATTAAAATTTGTAGAATTTAAATTTAATATGAATATGTATATTAGAAAGCTGTATTCGAGTTTGTCGGACCCATTTTACTACGTTTTTATTAGCTTGATTTCTTGTTTGTTTGTTTGTTTGTCCGGTACAAATCTGGCAATCGATTTTTAACTAACTTCCCGAATAGCTAGACATCTGAAACTTTTAGCATAGCAGAACACGATGACAATGCAATATTTTAATACTTATAGCCATCTTTCAGCAGAATTTAATTGGTTTTCAGCAAATTTTGCTGTATGAAAAGTTAGTTCAGAAAAAATCCGCAAGTTATTTTATTTGTTTTGACGTATCCCATATTTGACGATCTTCATTTTGATGGGTTTCAAATTTATGATTTTTATTAAGAGGTAAATATTGAATGACAGCGAATGAGGAAAAGTAAACAAAGAAATAAATTAATTGATCCAAGATGAGGTGAGATCCGTTGTACAAAGATTTGTCCTTTCATAGGTTTTAGATCAGCTCTCTAGATGGTTGTCATTTATGTGAAGTAAATAAATTTGGAACTATTTTTTTTTTTTTTTCACTAACATTATATATTATATAACAATAACAATTATATTATTACCATTACATACGATTCAAAAGAAAATTTAAAAACGTAGTATATAAAAAGTTCTTTTTATCTTGAAATTATTTTCCAATAAATATTAATATCTTATTGATATTTTTATATTAAACAATAAAATATAAAAACTTTTGTTTACATTTGCATATATTGTGTTGCGTTTAAGTTTCATGTTGTATGCATTTCTACTTAATTATCGTTACAGCTGAATTTGTAGACTATTATATATTCGTTGATCACGCACAGTATCGTGAGAGGTCTCATCTTGTAAACAATATATATATATATATATTTCAACCGGACTATTATATCGTGTTACATTATGACGTCACATTAAATTTTTCACGCTATATTAAACTATAATATTATCTGCGTGATAACACGCACTACAAACTTTACGTCACATTGTTGTATATCAACTTTATGTACATATTTCTAAAAATGATCCTTTCCTATTAATTTGTTTTTTATTTTTTTTAAAAAGTTTTTCTTTAATTCTTTTTTTTGTAAAGGTAATATCTTCCCTTAATTACCGGTTTTTCATATTACGTTTAGCGTTCTCTGTTTTTAGGTTTGAAATTAGAAACTTAATGAATTATCGATTACCTTTTACCCTCCTCACTTTTAATAGGAATAAAGGAAAAATAAAATTAACTTAGAGGACGTTTCTTCGAATTATTATTGCTTTCCTATTATATTTTTTACTTTTCATTTTGTTCGGTGATGTGTCCTGAATTCTGTCCTGTATGAGTGCGTGTTTATCTAAATTAGTTTTTTTTTCGAAATAATTCTCCTACCTTATACTTTTTTGTGACCATAGTTATTTAAAAACCATTCTGTTCTCTCATACAAACGAAGGATCTATAATGAAATCGTATTTTGATGGATTTACTAGTGTTAAGGTAACCTCGAGGCCCCAAAAAGTTCGAAATAAAATCCATTTTTATACATGGATACAATGGTAGTAATATTTATAATCTATACTAATAAAATAAAGGGAAAATTGTTTCTATGTTTATTTTTAGGAGGTAATCTTACTGATAGAAAGCTACTCTATTCCCGAGTGATATAAATAAATAAATAAATAAATATATTCTTTATTACATTGCCTATTTCTATCGGATGTAACAGGTCACTACAAAGTAATATAATACAAAGATACAATATGAAATTAATTATTTTTAAAAACTAACAGCACTTATACAACGCAACCATTTAAAAAACAACTTTTAACTAACAATTTTAACGCAACAATAGTAATACCATCAACAATAAAACAAATAAGTAAAATAAATAAAATAAAATAAAACAGAAAAACTCTAACTATATTCCTTATCAGATAAATATTCTAAATATGTTTTATTTATATAGTTTATTTATATAGGCTATGTTTTATTTTATTATTAGTATCTATGCACTGGGTGACCCGCGATAACAAACTGGTGGATTCTATGGGTCAAATGCAAAAAAAAAAAAAAAAATGTTGAATGAGCCATATGCCCAATAGATCTCGAGAAATCGATTTATTTCTTATTTCAAAGTTTTTCACGAAAATTTCCAAAAAATTCATAATATCTCAAAAACTAAATGAGATATAGAAATTGGGATAAGGAAAAATTTATTTAAAGAGCATAAAAATACCTTTTAGAATCACTCATTGATTTTAAAATTATCAGCTGCTAAGCATCTTTTAAGTCCTGTTAAAAATTTTGATTTATTACAATTCGACCACGAAATTCCAGAGCTTTCTACTCTTAATTTGAGGGGTGTTAGAAATGTGGCGAATTAAGGTACAAAATATCTGCTTTTGAAATTCTGCTGACAGGATCTCAACTAATTCTTGTACAAATGCAAAATTAGTGTCCTTAAACGAAACCATAACACTTAGGGTTCTTATAGGAAATTTGACGCTGAACAAAAAAGTTCCTATAAAAATGCACCAGGAAAGGCTTCGTTTACGAGATATTCGCCTAAAACATTAAAAACACAACGTTTACCCTTATAATCGCTTTGACGTTTATCCTTATAATTCTCAAATACTACACTTCAAACCATAAAACCTTGAAGCAAATCTTATAGAGAATCGCATAGGACTAATTCTAGTTCTCTACTTCAACGTTGATGGAGATCATGTTAATGGATTAACTATTAAAGTAACACGAACGTAGAAATTTGAAATTTCGTTGAGAATTTTAAGGGTAAACGTTAAAAACTCCACCAGTTTCGTTATTATATTTTATCGCGGGTCACCCTGTATATAATAATCGTACCCGGAACCTCCCACGTGACGAACGCGATAGCAAACAAGCTATGGTACCCCTATCTTTCATGAAAAATCACGACAGATGAAATAACCTGATGACTGATGACCACAGCGTGTTAGTGGCTGGTCCTTCCGTCCAATAATATTACAATAAATAAATGTTATGACTTACATTACAGTGTTATAAAAATAAAATGCAGTAAATAGTAAATATTACTAATTTGTACTGTACAATATATATTAAGTTATTTATAATACACAGCTTGGTTTTCCGGTGGAATCCGCGTCACGAAGGGGGTGAAGTCCGACGTTTCGCTTCCAGTACTGGAAGCATCTTCAGGGGTGTGGTGCATCGTGGTGTTGACTCGAAGCGAACACAGGATGTACTGACGACTGGAGAGAAGGACGGCGTATTTATAGTTGCTTTCTGGAACGTAGATTATACCTGGGTGTTGCATTACTCGAGGGTGTCCTTTGTCGGGATGATGAAATCATGCAGGTGCTGCCTTTGACGGTGTTTCTTTGTGGAGATGATGCAATCAGGTAGGTGCTGCCTTCGTCGGTGTTCCTTTGTCGGGCGGGTGATGTAATATGCTGAGAAGTGACCGCGGCGCCGCTCCTTGCTTTCTGCTTGGCACAGGTGCTAACCAGAGGTTTCCAGGTCCGGGAGAGAGTGAAACCATCCTCTCTGTTGAAGTTCTCCGGTTGTTTCTCGATTTCCATAGCCTCCCTTACCACCCTGCTGTGATATCTGCTGTCTGAAGCGAGTACTCGTATATCCTCAAATTTTATAAGATGGCCGGTTTCTTCTGAATGTTGAGCTATCGCTGATCTGTGGTCGTTGTTCTTCACTGCTCTCACGTGTTCTTGAAGGCGGGTTGAGATCAGTCGTCCGGTTTGGCCGATGTAGTTCTTGCCGCAACTGCATGGGATCTGGTATACACCGCAAGTCTTGAGATGAAGGTGGTCTTTCGGTGACTTTAGAAGGCTTCTGGTAGTCATGTTTGCGTTGAAGGTGGTCCCGATGCCATGTTTCCGGAGAATCCGGCTTATCTTATCAGTTGTACCTTGGATGTATGGGAGATAAGCCTTCCGCTGGTCTTCCATCGTTTCTGCTGGGGTGCGTTCCTCGGTGCTCTCTTCGCGGCGGATGGTTCGCAGTATGTCATCCTTCTTGAATCCATTCATTCCTAGGGTTGACTTGAGGTACTGCTTCTCTTCCTTCCATGAGGTCTCGTCACTGATCCTAAAGCCCCTTGACACTAAGGAGTGGATGACAGCCCTCTTCTGCGTCGGGTGGTGATGTGACGCTGCATTCAGGTACCTATCCGTATGCGTGGGCTTCCTGTAGACGGAGTGGCCTAGAGTTCCGTTGGTCTTCTTCGTCACCAGCACATCCAGAAAGGGTAGGCAGTCCTTCTCCTCAATTTCCATAGTAAATTGGATTTTCCTATGAATTGAATTCATATGACGGAGGAAATCATCCAAAGTATCTCTTCCATGTTTCCATAGAAGCAAAACATCGTCGACGTATCTCCACCAGCAAGACGGTTTCAAAGCAGCAGAAGCGAGGGCTCTATCTTCGAAGTCTTCTAAGAACAGGTTAGCAGCTACGGGAGACAAGGGGCTACCCATGGGCGCACCTTCTATCTGCTTGTAGTATTCTCCGTTGAATAAGAAGTATGTGGATTTGAGACAGTATTCTATGAGTTGCAATTTGTCTTCACATACCTTACTTCTTATGATGGCGATGGTGTCGTCTATCGGCAGGTTGGTGAAAAGAGACACGATGTCAAAGCTAACCAGAAGATCTCCTTTCTCGACACGAAGCGATGACAGTTTCTCAACGAAGTGGGTCGAGTTCTTGACGTAGCTCGAAGTTCTTCCTGAAAGCGGCTGGAGTTCCTTCGCAAGATGGCGGGCGACTTCGTGTGTAGCAGAACCAATAGCGCTGACGATGGGTCGCATCGGGATACCGTCCTTGTGGATTTTCGGCAGTCCGTAGAGAAGAGGCGGCTTTGGGTCTGTGCAGAGAAGTTTCCTCTTTTCTCCGTCTTCCAGGGATGAATCCTTGACGAGTCTGTTGATCTCCGCTTTTACTCGCAGCGTAGGGTTCCGGATCTTACTGTAGGTGCAGTCCTCGAGTAGAGCCTTCATCTTTGACGTGTAGTTCTCCTTGTATCTCCCATACATCCAAGGTACAACTGATAAGATAAGCCGGATTCTCCGGAAACATGGCATCGGGACCACCTTCAACGCAAACATGACTACCAGAAGCCTTCTAAAGTCACCGAAAGACCACCTTCATCTCAAGACTTGCGGTGTATACCAGATCCCATGCAGTTGCGGCAAGAACTACATCGGCCAAACCGGACGACTGATCTCAACCCGCCTTCAAGAACACGTGAGAGCAGTGAAGAACAACGACCACAGATCAGCGATAGCTCAACATTCAGAAGAAACCGGCCATCTTATAAAATTTGAGGATATACGAGTACTCGCTTCAGACAGCAGATATCACAGCAGGGTGGTAAGGGAGGCTATGGAAATCGAGAAACAACCGGAGAACTTCAACAGAGAGGATGGTTTCACTCTCTCCCGGACCTGGAAACCTCTGGTTAGCACCTGTGCCAAGCAGAAAGCAAGGAGCGGCGCCGCGGTCACTTCTCAGCATATTACATCACCCGCCCGACAAAGGAACACCGACGAAGGCAGCACCTACCTGATTGCATCATCTCCACAAAGAAACACCGTCAAAGGCAGCACCTGCATGATTTCATCATCCCGACAAAGGACACCCTCGAGTAATGCAACACCCAGGTATAATCTACGTTCCAGAAAGCAACTATAAATACGCCGTCCTTCTCTCCAGTCGTCAGTACATCCTGTGTTCGCTTCGAGTCAACACCACGATGCACCACACCCCTGAAGATGCTTCCAGTACTGGAAGCGAAACGTCGGACTTCACCCCCTTCGTGACGCGGATTCCACCGGAAAACCAAGCTGTGTATTACGAGTCTACCCGCGGAAGCCTACGCACCAAGTTAAGTTATTTATGTCTTAATCTTTGACTACTTATTCCCTCATTTTTATAATTAAATGCCTATTTATGTTAAAAAAACACAAAAAATAACTTCAGTGATAAGAACAATTTAAATGTTTTTGTGGTTAGTGATCTCACATGCTATTTGATTTAGTAAGTTTAAAAGAAGGCTAAGCGTGATAAGTTCTCATAAAACATGTTTGGGAGTAAACTATAATTATCGGTCCTTTTTTCCCCTTTCCTTCCTTCCTTCTTTTTACTCACTTAGCTCCTAACTATGATCATATTTCATAACCATAGCCTGTAATTTTAAAACATGTCAAATAAAAGTCCGAAATGGAGAAAGTTTATCGGAGTTAAATAGTCTCGTATTTCACACAAAATGTATTTTTATTATTTAATACATTTTTTTTATGATATAAGTATTTTCATTTTTTTTTTAAATGTATATTTCCTTAAGAAAATGATGTCTTGTTTTAATTTTAGTTTCATATTTTTTTTTGGTTTTGAAGAAAATATTATTTTAAAATTATGAAATTAAAATTTTTGTTGTATTTTATTTTATGCTGTATTGCAGTTAAAAAAAAAATCACGAATTTTATTATAATTATTAACGTGAAGTTCTTAGGAAAATGTATTGATAAATAATTCTATAAATGATTCGAATGTATAAATGAAAAAAAATTAAAATGGAAATTAAAAAAAAAAATTGATTAATGTGCATTAAATGTTAGTCTTTATGCTAATTAAAATAAAGGTATAATGAAGAAAACTGCAAACCCTATTATAGTGTCACGGCCAAACGCCGATATGAACACAGTATTCTAATTGAAGTTTTTCTTTTGTGGACTTGGTTTTTTTATATAAGTAGTTGGTTGTTTCTTTGGAATGTAAGTCCTTATTATATTTGATTAAAACAAGCTTTCGCCTAGGGAACCTAGGCTTCTTCAGGTTTTTGAAATACTGTAAATTTAGAGAAACAAATGATCAAAATGAAAACGAATTTTGGAAAAGAAAGTCTTACCAAAGTTAATTTTGATTGTTTTAATGTTTTTTTGAAAAGAATTAATTTTATTTTTTTAAATGACATACCTAATCAAAAATTTTGAATTATTTATTTTTATTTGTATTAAATATAATATTTGTGTAAATGTTGCTTAATTTATTGGTGTCTTGTTTCAAGTTTATGTTGTTAGTATTTGATTTTATGTATAACATTTCAAGTGTAAGTCGTTTTTGGTGGTGTTTTTCAGTGTGTAGAATATAATATTTATCTGTGTCTAATGTGTGTTTAGTGTTGTGTGCGTGTTCTGATATAGCTGTGTTAGTGTTGTTATTTGAGATGTCTTTAATATGTTGATGAAATCTGTTTTTGAATTGTTGTGAAGTTTCTCCTATGTATGTTGCAGGGCATTGTTTACAGTTAATTTGGTATACGATGTTACTTTGTTGCAGAGGAGGGATAGAATCTTTGAGTTTGGAGTATAAAATTGATTTTAGTGTGGTGGAATTTTTTTGAGCTATTTTGATATTATTATAAGGTCGAAACAATTTTTTAATTTGTTCAGTAGTGTGTTTTATGTAGGGCAGGGTGTAGTATTTAGCTAAAACGGGAGGTGTCGTATTTTGTGAGGTATTGTTAATGTTGTTATTGTGTTTTTGGAGTAGTTTATTAATTATTCTGTTAGGGTAATTATTTTTATTAAGTGTATCTTTTATAAATGATATGTTTTCGTTATGAAATTGTTTATCAGAGAGGGTAAGGATTTGATTAATGAAGTTATTAGCACAGTTAATTTTGTAAGAATATGGTTGGTGTGAATAGAAATGGAGGAGTCTACCTGAATAAGTGGGTTTTGTGTAGTGTTTATATGTGAGTTTGTTATCGTTAGTTTTTATTATTTTTATGTTGAGAAAAGGAAGGGCACTGTTTTCTTCAGATTCTATGGTGAATTTGAGGTTGGGGTGGTAGTTATTGAAGTTGTTAAGAAGGGAGGGTATGTGGTTTTTGTTAATTATGAAAAAGCTATCATCAACGTATTTTTGAAGAGTTTAATGTGGGAATTAAATTGGGGTATGACATCAAAGAATAATTTGTCTAGGACAATATCGGCAATAATAGGTGATAAAGGGTCACCCATAGGGAGGCCTTCTTTTTGTAAGTAAAGGACGTTGTTGTGGGAGAAATAAGTGTAGTCAAGGAAAAAATCTACTATGTCATAAAAAAGTGGTTTAGAAATTTGGGTGTGGGTAAAAATTTTGGGCCAAAGGGACTTAGTGAGGTCTTTAGCTAGGTCCAGGAGAATCGATGTAAAAAGAGATTGGACATCAAGTGAGATAAGGGAATCATTTGGATCTAGGTCGGGAATATCTTTGATTAGATCAATCAACTAATAACTTTGGTAAGACTTTCTTTTCCAAAATTCGTTTTCATTTTGATCATTTGTTTCTCTAAATTTACAGTATTTCAAAAACCTGAAGAAGCCTAGGTTCCCTAGGCGAAAGCTTGTTTTAATCAAATATAATAAGGACTTACATTCCAAAGAAACAACCAACTACTTATATGAACACAGTATATTTATAAATTTGTTATGAACTTAAGTGTTTAAGTAAATTCAATTGTTATAAACTTAGTTAGAATGATTTTTAAGATGTCAAGAAATGAAATAACTTGTGTTCTTCTTTACATACATCTTAACTTCTTCTTTATATATCTCTTAACTTTTTCTTTATATATATCTTATAACTCATTACTCATTCCTTATATATCTCTTAACGTTTTCTTTATTTATATCTTATAACTCATTCCTTATATATCTCTTAACTTCTTTGTATATCTCTTAACTTCTTCTTTATATATATACATCTCTTTAATTAATGACGATTGATTGATTAGTTATTTTTATCGTAGTTATTAGCGGCCTTTACACTTGCGCGCTTTCCTGCAGGATAGAGCAACAAACGGGAAAGAGCGCCAGTGTAAAGGCTGCACTGGAGTGAGGGATTACGCGTCTACAGAGACGCATGCTTTACCGCGCGTAATCTCCTTAGTGTAAAGGCGACAGCGAGCTTTCCCTCAGGCCTGTTCTTTAAATTTACCCCCACTGTGCCCCCTAAAACTGTTGGTCTGACGAGCACTCCACGCTCCGAGCATTGCGTGCGGGATTTCTCTTTACACATGCGTTCTTTCCTTCGCGCCAACACAGAGACACGCTTTCCTGTGGGAAAGCGCGTATCACTTTTATAGGTACCAAATCTTTCCCCCACGATTACTCGCACGGTTTTACTCGCGCGCAATCCTTCACGATTCAGGCCTGCAGGAAAGAACGTATGTGTAAAGGCCGCTATTTATTTATATTCTTTTTATACTCACAAGAGTTTGATTTATTATAAACTCACGTGTGGACATAATTCCTTTTTAAGACATGAAATTATATACATTTTAAAGTAAATTATAACAAAACATTGATAAGATTAAGTGACGATGGTTACACTCGGGAGAGTAGATACTCGCTTACAAATAAATAAATGATACATTACGATTTACTTCAAGAAACTTTAATAAGCTTTATTATGACCCAAGTTGGGGTTAAATATATACTATATGTATAAATAAAACAATGAGAAATTAAGTGACGATGGGAGTAGATTTTCGCTTACAAATAAATAAATGATACATTTTGATGTACTTCAAGAAACTTTACTAAGCTATATTATGACCCTAGGGAGGGTTGAAAAATAAAACACTAAGAATTCAAAGTTTTTATTTATTAGTACACTCGGCACTTCTTTAATTCGTTACTCCCCTTATAAATAAAACAGAGGGGAGTAACAATCTAAAGAAGGTGCACGAAATGTTCTTCTTTAGACTGTTACTCCCCTTATAAAAACAGTAGTGTGATATTCCTTTGTCCCAAAGTACGTTGGACTAAACATCCCTTAGTCTTAATAGTTATTTAGTCAAAGTCATTTACATTCTAAAAAATCATAGGGGAGTAACAATCTAAAAAAGTACCAGTACACTCGTTAAACCATGGGAGCAAATCTGGAGTAAAATAGTCTGCCAATTAGTGTGGCACATAGCTTCTTCCTAGCATATTGCGAACTTGGATAATGATGTGATTATACGACCCATTATTGTTTTTCTCCCCTCCCCCCTTTTAAATTTGTCAAAGTTGTTTTATCTTTTTACTACGTTTTTATTAGCTTGCTTTCTTGTTTGTTTGTTTGTTTGTTTGTTTGTCCGGTACAAATCTGGCAATCGATTTCTAACTAACTTCCCGAATAGCTAGACATTTGAAACTTTTAGCATAGCTCAGAACACGATGACAATGCAATATTTTAATACTTTTAGCCATCTTTCAGCAGAATTTAATTGGTTTTCAGCAAATTTTGCTGAACGGAAAGTTAGTTCGGAAAAAATCCGCAAGTTATTTTATTTGTTTTGCCATATCCAATATTTACGCAATCTTCATTTTGACGGGTCTCAAATTTGTGATAGATAAAAATTGAATGACAGCAAAACAGGAAATATCGATTATATTATTTATCGATTATATTATTTTAAATAGATATAAATATTTAGATTTGGTGTTGGGGAGATCCGTTGTACAAAGATTTGTCCTTTTATAGGTTTAAGATCAGCTCTCTGGATGGTTGTCATTTATGTGAAGTAAATACATTCGGAACTATTTTTTTTTTTTACTAACATTATATATTATATAACAATAACAATTTTATTATCAAAATTACATACGATTAACAGAAAATTTAAAAACGTAGTATATAAAAAGTTCTTTTTATCTTGAAGTTATTCTTAATAAAGAAAAATTGAATTAGCGATGGCGGTCGAAATAATTAATAAGGTACCATCTGTGGGCTACATTCGAAAAACCGTCCAAATATTAAAATAGACCAATTGTGGCCTACCTCTAAAATTTCATTAAAATTGGACAAGTGGTTTTTAAAATATGTTGGTTCGAAAAAATTGTGAACAGACACGGAAAGAGAAATGTTCCCTGATGTTTGAAACGGATTTATTTTTTTGATTTTTTTAAATTGGAGACCTAATAAATGTTGGTTGGTTCTTCATAACGATATTATAGCTTCTGTTACCTTCGGTAAACTCGGAAGTAATGAATGTTTTCATAACACATAGACATTATGTGTAAAATTGGTTTCCAAAAAAAACCCTAAATTCTTTAATACATATTATTATTTGCTATCCTAAACTAAATAATAAGTTAAATTTTTAAAAACACATAATTATTCACCCTTAATGCATTTTATGTACTCCACATACGTGTATATTATATACATATAAAGTAGGTTTTATGCTAATTTCTTAATGCGTTTGAATTAGGCTATGTTAAAAAACCGTTTTAAACTGGGCCTTGATGGCCAACTGACGGAAAATGTTTTTTTAAACATAAAAAAATGTCATTAAAAGACATCTGGTGTCAAAAAATCGTTAAGGCGTCTTAATTAGTTTTTAATTATAGTGTAAAAAGTTTAAATTATTCAAATTAATAACTCATCTTGAACTTATTATAATGGCTTGTAACTTATCTTTGTATAATGATACTTTTGAAACGTGTTAGTGTTATAAAATATGCATAATTGCTAATTATTATTTTTGTTATATTATATTCTATTTAGTTTATGTCCTTTTAAGATTGTAAATGTCAATTTTTGAAAAGTTAGTTGCAATTAGAATTTAATGAGGATTTTTTTAAAGGTCTTAATCTTAATTTTTCTTAAGTTATTTTGAATTTGTCAAACTAATTAAGTGTCTTAATTTCTAATTTGTCTGAGTTTTCTCGTTTCGATTTTTTATTTTTCTTCCGAGCTTACTGAAGTTAACGGAAGCTATCTGATTGTTCTGAAGAACGAAAATATTTTATGTCTTTGATTTAAAAAAAAAATCCAAGACAAAAATCCGTTTCAGATATCAGGGAACATTTTTGGCTCCGTGTCTTTCTGTCTATCGCTCAAATATTTGCGAAAGAACATGTTTTAAAAACTACACGTCTGATTGTAATGAAATATGTATGGTAGGTCATAATTAGCCCATTGTTGGTCCCATATAAGTTTCAACCTTCTGCGCCTATTTGTTTCTCTTCCACATGCGAACAAACATACCTTCATTTAGACCTATATCTACAAAACTCCTTATCTAATTTTTATGAAATTTGGATAGTTTCTCGAAAGTAGACCGCAGATTACAGTAGATTAATTTCAACCGTCTACTCCCTTTAACTTTTGCTTAATTGATACTTTAATTCATGTAAAAAAATAAAACAATTTTTACATATTAAAAATACGGGGGAAATAATTAGATAAATTAGACAATAATGGCTTGTAAAGGATAAAATCAATAAAGTATGTACTTGATAGGATGCGAGAAAACTATATACACTTTAATTGGCAGTCTAAAGAACCACCATATCTTGAAAAATACTCGTCCGATTTTGATATAATTTTGGTGGTAGATCATAATTACCTTATTGTTAGTCCTATATTATTTTCAACCTTTTACGGCTATTGCTTTCTTCCTCATGTGCAAAAACTTGTTTTTATTAATACGTATATCGGCACTTCTTTAGATTGTTACTCCTCTTAAAAAAAAGTGTGGGAGTAAAAATCTAAAGAAGGTGATCGGAATTGTGTTCTTTAGACTGTTACTCCTCTTATCAAATCAGAAGTGTGATATTACTTTGTCCCAAAGTACATTGGACTAAACATCCCTTCTTAATTGTTATTTAGTCAGTCATTTATATTCTAAAACAACATAGGGGAGTAACAATCTAAAGAAATACCCGTATATATTTAAACGTACTCTTCTGATTAAGAAGAAATTGGGATAGATTGTCGAAAGTAGTCCAAAGATGGTCCTAAATTAATTTTAACCGGCTGCGTGAATTAAATATTTCCTAAAAATAAGTGTGGCCCCACTGGGAATAGAATAAAAATAAGTGTGACCCCACTGGGAATAGAATAAAAATAAGTGTGACCCCACTGGGAATAGAATAAAAATAAGTGTGACCCCACTGGGAATAGAATAAAAATAAGTGTGACCCCACTGGGAATAAAATCAGATCCAAACCTTATTCGACATTTTGTCAGAATATATGTGCCACACTAATTGGCCCACTATTTTAACTTAAAATAAACCTTTTTTATTATTAATATTAATCTTCTATGTATTATTTTTATGTTTCAGGTACGCTTCTACAAATTCTTAATAGCCACTGTGTGTAATTACATACATTTATGTGAGTAGTAATTATTTATTTATTTCTTGAGTTAAACTAGTGATGCGGTCCATAATGAATGCGTAGAAATATTTGAATTTTTATTTTTATAGAGATATGCCATAGTTGTTTTCAATATGGCTACCAGGAGATATTTTTCGGGGAAATACATACATATTCTTAATCTATCCGAAAATAGCTTTAAAATTTTACTTAACATGCTATATTTATATGGATTAAAGCTGCAATCACTTGTCGGCCAAATTTATTTTCAAAATGTCAGCAAAGAATGGAAATTTTGTAATAAATGTTACTTATTCTTTTAATAAAGTCTTAGTTAAAACATTAGTTAAGTAAGGTGTCCTTTTATTTTATATACTTATTTCACTAAGCTGAAGGGATTATGACAACTTTCACACTTGTGCCTGTCTTCAAAATCTTTAAAAGGCTAAAATTATCCCTTTTCTAGTCATCCAATCGAGCTGAAATTTGGCATATAGACTCAGTACCAATACAAGAACATTCTATCTAATTTAAAGGGTTTTTCATCTTAACACACACACGTAATAACGATAGTGCTTGTGATAACTCAATAACCGTGATTGTAATGAACATTTTTAAAACTTTTATAAACAATCAACTTGCTAATGACTCACACGACCAATACAACTTTCACACTTGTGCCTGATGTGATCAAAATCTTTGAAGGGCTAAAATTACTCTTCATCAAGTCATCCAATCGAGCTGAAACTTGACATACACACTCAGTACCATTACAAAACATTCTATATAATATTAAGGTTTCCGGAGCATAACACACACACACACTTAAACGGCAGTGATTGCAGTAAATCAATAAACGTCATTGTAATCAACATTTTTAAAACGTGTATAAGCAAACAACTTAACGATAACTCACACAACCAATATGCATAGATATAAATGAATTTTTACATATTTTCTTCGTTTTCACTATTGTGAAATTCTTATAAAGCTACATTGTATATTATCTTAATAACTTAAAAATTTGTAATATCTATGATCTTTAATTTTGTCCCTAAACATTTTCTTAACATAATGGCCTTTAAAACATCAGTGACATTTTTTTTAGTCTGTATATCTGTCGGTCTATGGTCTATCATTCGTTTAACCATTTTCGAGCACATCATATTCGTAAAACGTCTTGCCTTGTTCTTTCTTGTTCTTGCATTCGTAAGATTTTTATAAATAATTAAGAGACTGAAGAGTAAGAGACCTGCACATTGTCATTCCCGTATTATTTATTTCAACCTTCTCTGCACATTGCTTCATATTGTGTATTGCTTGATTATTTATTAATATAACATTATATATTCATCCAGTGATAAGACTAGAGGAATAAATGGGCCACATCAATTAGCCAGCTTTATTTAATTATTTTTTTTTTTTGTTTATTTCTCTACAATTCCCACTTCTGTTTAAATGGAAATCAATAAAAAGAGATGGATGAATGTTTAAGGAAGTATGATTAAACAAATGAAATAGTAAAATCACATTCCATTAACACATTAACTTATTTTTAACATTCCTTTTGTTTTTAATTAACTTTTTTTTAAAAAAAAAAAAAAAAAGATCAATTATATAGTAATTAATCAACACCAAAAAAAGGCACTGAACAGAAGGATTAAAAAATCCGGGAAAAGAAATCTAAAAAGAAAAATGAGCAAATTAGGCTGAGCTTTTTTTGGAAATAGAAAATGTGCCTCGTGAACATTAAACATCTCTCCTTTTAAACTGACGAGAAAAAAAACCCGAGGAGCAGACAAAAAGAAAAGTATTCTAGAAATGCAGGCCTAGAAACCTTAAATTTATATATATATATATATATATATATATATATATATATATATATATATATATATATATATATATATATATATATATATGTAACCACGAAAAAAAATGTGGAAAAGGCTCTAAAACCCATTAGGCCTGGATTCAAGAGGAAATTTCCCCTTTTTTTTGTCCTTTTCTTTGCTGGATTGTTTCCCCGTTCTCTTTTTTTTCTTGTTATTAGAGGGAATCTTGGGGAATTTCATTGTTATTTTAGCGTTAAGTAAGGGAGGGGATTAGAAAATCTCTTTTAATGATCTTTAATTGTGTCTTGATGGTTTTCTGTTGTTGTTTTTTTCTTTTTACTATTATGTACTTGAATTTAAAAACATTAATAGCATTGATTATAATATATATGCATACAGTCTTGATGGTTTTCTGTTGTTGTTTTTTTCTTTTTACTATTATGTACTTGAATTTAAAAACATTAATAGCATTGATTATAATATATATGCATACAGTCGAACCTCCTTCTATACAACGAAGTATGTACAATACGGGTATTTTTTATGTCTCATGTATTGTATTTTATGTCATGCACCATGACCTAATGAGCGATATTTCAAAGAAATCTGCGTATTATTGGCTTATGATAATGTAGAAAAATTTTATTTAGAATTTGGACAGACAAAAAAAAAAAAAAAAAAAAAAAAAAATGGTACACTGGGGTACGGAGTAAAAAAGTAAAAATAGTATATTCCCTTCAATGTGCGTGTCCTTGGATTGCTCTTTAAGAGTACATTAATTGTTGTTATGTACACTTTTGTCATATTTTCATATAAGAAGGGGGTAAAATAGAAAAAACATGTTTTTATGCTATTTTTGACCCTAAATTGTCAAAATTTGACCCCTAAATGGACTCCCAAAAATGCTGGCCAACGAAATCATCCTTTCTTTTTATATTATTAACATTTTATTTTTATTTTTATTTTTTTTTTTAAGTGCATTCTAGGATGAGATATTATCTGGCGTGACACATTCATACATATATACATACCTACATATTATATATGCATACATAAAAAAGTTTTACATTTCAGATGGAATCGATTAAGAATGGTTAAAACGGATTTCTATGGAGAAAATTTTCAGAATTCGCATTAGAACAATTTTGAATCCATTGCAATAGCTTAATTTTCTTCGAAAAAAATTCGCTAAAACACGTTTTTATTAACATTAATAGCGTTGATTAAAATATGCATGTAAAGAGTCGGCCCTCCCTATAACAAACTTCTAAACAACTATACAAATATTTTGTATGTCCCCCTAATTCTGCTTATAATAGCAATATAGAACGAAAATAATTTATCTTCAATGAACAAAATTCATAGAAATAAGGATATAGATCTTACAGACTTTCTGTGATTTAAATAATGTGCGGTGTTTTTGCAAACCCTTATTATCTTAAATCCGTTTTTAGGACTTTCTTGCTCTAGTACTCTTACAATCTTTTATGATGATTCCGTGGAAACGTAATCATCTTTGCACAGTATAGAGTCCTCTGATAAGATGCGATGAAGCTATGCGCCGCACTGATATCATTTTCTTTTTGCACTTTAAATTGATAATACCGTAGATCAAACACACTTCCTTTTTTATTAGATAAGCAATCAGAAATGAAAGTAAACATTATTCCTAATCGTTTATATATCGTATTAATTGAAGTACTTGTTCCACGAACGAAAAATCTATATTTATATAGGTGCATTCTTATCATTATGTTACGGGTAAGTCGATTTCTGGAAAAAAAAAAATAGATTCCAAAGTAACTGCTCGTATAAAATTGCATTAGTATCGTACAGCATTATATATCGTACAAAAGTTGTTTTTTTCAGTTTGTGATGTTCGTCCGATTTGTTTTGAAGTTATTGATAGATTCTCACATTCTCTGGGTAGATACAAAAAATAAATAAAATACGTCTGCCCATTAGTGTGGGTACTATATTATTTTAAAATGTATTTATTTATTTTGTTTACTTCTTTCTTTCAATTGTTTTATTACACTTATTGCAAATTTCTTTTTAGTCTGCCTATATTTGTGGCACTTATACTTTAATATTGCTTCCGAGCTTACCGAAGGTAACGGAAGTATTGTGTTCACTTTTGAGAACGAAAAACTTTGATGCCTCCGATTTCAAAAATTCCAAGACAGAAATCCGTTTCAGACATCAGGGAACATTTTTGGTCTCGTGTCTGTCTGTCTGTCTGTCTGTCGGTCTGTGTGTCCGCGAATTATGAAACGTGCGAGGATAACTTGAGTAAATTTCGACCGATTTTGATGAAATTTGGTAGACATGTTTATTTTACTAATGCTCAGGTCGAGTTCGTTGGACAACGTTATCCGTTCAAGCGTTCACGAGCAACTCTCGCGTAAACGTGAACTTTAAATTTAAAATTGGAATTTTAGGTCGGGGAAAAAATCTAACTTCATCTATTCAATGAGACTAACATTTTTTTCAAAATACAATTTTTTAGTAAAACCAACAGCGACACCGCTATGAAGTGTTAAAGATCGCTAAAACTATTAATAGTTTTTACAAAATAAACAATATTAAAATAAAGTGATATAACAATAACTGTTATAGTACATGATAGGATGCGAGGAAGCTATGTGCCACATTAATTGGCAGTCTAATTTATACTTTTACTACACCTTGTCTAATTTGTTTATATGTTCTTCCCTCTTTTTAAAATATGTCAAAATTGTTTTGATATTTTGCGTGAATAAAAGTGTACATTTAGCTAATTTAATGTGCACTTACTGTTGAAATTTTAGGCTAATTAGCCTAAGTGGAAGCTCATATATATAATTATATATATGAGCTTCCATCTTACAGAACATATTTGCAGAACCATCTTACAGAATTTACGCATGTTTATTTTATGAGAATTGGCCAGTTTTTAAGATACGTCGGTTCGCATAATATCTCACAAACCGACAGACAGAAAGACACGGTGTTCAGAAAGACTTAAGGTGTTCCCTGATGTCTAAAATGGATTTCTGTCTTGAAATTTTTGTCAGTTGCCTTCAGAATGATCCGAATGTTATCGTTACCTTCAGTAAGCTCTTAAGCAATAGATGACGTCTATTCAGACGCAAGGGACCTAAAATGAACTGATTACTTTTTTACTTTAATGCTTTGGAAACAGATCCATTATCGTGTTCCAAGAGGCCTCACGCTTCGGTGTTCCCAGCGTCGCCATATATGATTAACCACTCATTTGAATGGTGGTTACTGTGAAGTGGCGTCCATCTGGTTGCGATTTTCGATAATTTGAATGGCTTATTAAGTGAATTGGCGTCCATCTGGTTGAGAATTTTAAAAATTTGAATGGCTAAGTCAATTGGCGTCCATCTGGTTGCGAATTTCAATAATTTGAATGGCTTTCGAAACAGCAAACCAACTATGCGCAAAAGAAGTAAGTGGCATTTAGACACATTAATAGACTGTTGACATTACACATTTTACAGCAAACTACGCGCGAAACAGGAGTAAAGACTATGACTTTTGGACAAACTAATAGGTTTTGTGTGCTACGAAATTGTCTGCAATTTGTCTGTTTCCATCCCTATTACCATTTGGATTTTGGGGCTATACACCGCTTTTGTCTTATGACAATTGTAGAGCATTGTCTGCAGGCGCAGGCCGCGCGATTCTGTACCACGGGAATGTTTTACGATTAACTTCAATTATTGCGACTTATCTGAATCGTTGCATCAAATCCCGATGCTAATTCTTATGCACCCTTCCTTTTTCTTATTCTATTTTTTTGTCCAACCATTCTCAACGGTTTTTTGTTGTTACATTGACACCCAAGAGAAGAACTTTATGGTTCCATTGTTTCCAGAACAACGCTCGAACCACTGGCGCCTGTTTACCTTCTGAATGACATCATTCTGTTACACTCTTTGAATTGATCCTGATTGTTTTCTTCTTGTTTGCTTGCACACCATTGTTATTCGTTATTTAAGACAACTTATTGTGCATATTTTTATTTTTAAACCATTGATATATACATATATTTTTATTTTTTTCAAAATAAATGCAGGTGAAAAAGGAATGTATGAATATAGCCGTATAGCTAAATCGGCTGCAAACCGGCAGGGTGTAGGATAAAAAAAAGAAAAAATCGGTCCGAGACAACTCAGACAAACTTTCTCATATACGAGTTCATAATTACATAGCCCAGTGTTTTCCATTTATTAGTTTTCTTATGTACATTTAATTATTATTGAACATATCGTCAAAATTTATCATAAAAATAACTTCTCCTGGGCGGGGAATCGAACCCGGGCTCTCTCCGTCCGCGTTTAAGCTATTTTCTCAGGAACTAGATTTTTCCCGGGAAAACGGCTTATATCGTTGGATTCGTATTCCAATGGACTGCATTTGAGAATTTTTTAATCAAAATCGTCGGAACCGTTTTCGAGAAATAATTTTTTTTCCGGTATTTTCAGAGTTTTTGGGGAGTAGCGCCCCCAAATTTAGAGCTAAAATTAATTTCTCGATTTCGCCTCGGGGTATGATTTTTCTCAACATGTATGCCAAATTTCGTCAAAATCGGCCCAGTAGTTTAGGCTCCAGGCGTCTGCACAGACGACAGACGACGGACAGACATTGTTTAAAAACCACTTTTTTGGACTCAGGGGACCTTAAAACGTGTAAATCCATCAAAATCTCAGAATCGAATTTTCGCGCCATCACAATACTTTCTCTTTATATGAGAAAGTAAAAATAAAAAAAAAAAGTATGGATATGAAACATTTATTTAACACTTCTTTGTGTACTCTATTTACTTAAAATAAACCTCTTGTAATAATGTGATTCTATTAAATTATAATAAATGTTTTTAAAAATTATTTTCTGCAAATTTCTTATTTTTAAATGTACAACTTCCTCTCATCGTTCTAATTTTTTTCCGCGTTTACCATAGGTGCGACTATTATTATTATTATTTCTCCAAATTCAGAAGTGATTCCGTATACGTATATTAATTGTAATTTTCTGCACAAAGTTTTCCTCTCTTTAGTCTATTTCATGCGCACAAACGTTATTTTACGTATTTTGTATATTATTTTAAATGTATTCATCTGATTTTTATGTAATTTAGCTGATAAGTCAAAATTAGCCCTCAAATGGTCCCATGTTAGTATAAATCTTTAGCGTTCATAGTTTCATCGCATGCGCTCCCACATTTTCCTTTTAAAACAGTAATTTTGCAATAAATATTATATAACCATATATATTCATTATGAAACATTAAAAGTATATAAATTGTAAATTTCGGGTTTTTAATTTTTAAATTTAAAAATTAAAATATTTTAAAGTTCTAACTACTATATAAATAGGTATACCTATTTAGTTTATAAATACATTTCTATTAGTTTATTTATTACCTTGTTATTTGTTAACTGGGCTAATTTACCCTTTCAGTACCGTGTTCATAATCATAAATTATAATTCTCTGTTTTAAAAAGCTATTATTATTATTTATTTTTGTTAAAGAAAACAAGATTTATAGTATATTCAAATATTTCTAAAATATAAAGTTCAAGTTTGTTATATATTGAATTAAATGTTCTCTAATTTGTGTAGTTCTTTCGTTTTGGTTTTTCCGATGAAATAAAATAATGAAATATATTTCATGTTGGCTATAAAACATTCAAGTGCCCTTTAAAGTTCGTCAGTGAACTCCATTTGTTAATTTTGGTAAAAAGGAACCATTTATATTGTAGTTAAAATATTATTATATTTTATATTATAAGTTATAAAATATATAACGCTAGAGCTTATAAAATATATTATAAGTTAGTTTTCTTAAGAGAAAATATGTTTTCTATTAATTTGATTTAAAAGGTCAAATTCTCGCTAATATTCTCGTTTTTAATTTTTTATATCTATATAAGTAGTAGTAGTAGTAGTAGTATATATATATATATATATATATATATATATATATATATATATATATATATATATATATATATATATATATATATATATATATATATTTAGAGGAAGTATTGTCATGGCGTAAAAGTTTGATTTTAATATTTTAAGTATTTTTAAAGTTTTAAGGTCCTCTGACTCCAAAAAAAAACTGTTTTTATTGATGTCTAAACTATTGGCCCAAGTCTAAACTATTGGGCCGACATTGAATAAATTTGGTATACGTTCAGAAAAAAATCACATCCCGACCAAAATCGATAAATGAATTTTAGCTTTAATTTTTTTTTTTTAATTTAAATTATAGTCAATTATTCAACTTTATAATATAAAATCATTTCGTTACTTGTAATTTACAGAATGACTCGTTAGTTATTGACAATCTGTTACTGCTGTTATTCGAGATTATTTTTAGTTAATTATTTAATCAACTTATTTATTTTTAGTTAAGATATTTTACTCAATCAGAATTGAAAAATATATTATACATATTTGCAATTTAAATTATTATGAATTAAATTTTGCATATGTGCTACATGATGGGCACTTAGGTAGCGTGGCCGAGCGGTCTAAGGCGCTGGTTTTAGGCACCAGTCCGAAAGGGCGTGGGTTCGAATCCCACCGCTGCCACTAACTTTTTATGTAGATGGTATTATAGTATGAAATTGGGATAATAATAATGTTTTTAGTGGTATTATGTCATTTAATTAACATAATATTAAGTAGTTTCATGTCTTGATAATATTTATAGGATGTTTGATATGATCAACTTAATTTTGTGGATGTGATCTTTTGATTTTTGTTTACTACAACTAAAGAACTATGTTGTGGCATGTAATTGGTGGAAACAGACAGAAAAAATTATTTTATTTTAAAATTTATATGGCACAAACAATTTGCTAATTTTGGCCTACCATCGAAATTTCATTAAAATTGAACGTGTAGTTTTAGAGATATGCTAGTTTGCAAAAATTGAGCGACAGACTGACATCCAAAAATGTTTCCTCATATCTAAAACGAATTTCTGTCTTTTGAATTTTTGAAATCGGAAACATAACATATTTTCGTCCTTCAGAACGATCACATAGCTTCCGTCACCTTCGGTAAGCTCGGAAGCAAAATAAAATAATAATAATATTATTAATAATAATAATACTAATGATAATAGTAATAACAAAGTAAAATGTTTGTAATTTAATTTTTATAAATTTTTTGTCAAGTTATAATTAAAATCTTCCTAACATTTCAGTTATAAATAAACTATAAAATAATATATTATATTATAAATTAAATAGGTATATAAACATTATTATTAAAAATATAAGATACGTTAAGTTTTACGATATTCGAACAACATAATTAAAAGAAAAAATGTTCGATACTAGTGTGTTCACCTCAATGAATTAAGTTTTTTATATTATTATATTTCTTTGTGTTATATTTAATGAAATCGTGACAAAGAAGGTCGTTTATTTATATTTTCTTCTATAATTTATAACCCTTGATTAATTATTAACTCTCAATATTTCATAAAAAAATAAATATATATATAGTCTGCTTCACGCAATGCTGTTTAACATGCTAACAATATTATATATATATATATATATATATATATATATATATATATATATATATATATATATATATATATATATATATATATATATATATATATATATATATATATATATAACTAATTATTTGATATGTGAAATATCAAAAACAAATAATAAATCATCTAATAGTTAAGACGTTCATGTAGGAGAGAATTTTCGATGTAGGGATTTTGGCTTGAAGATTTTACGTTTAAAACAATATGGGAGTTTTTATAATAGCATCTAATCAGGTAGTTCATCATGGTTTTTCTAGATAGAGATAATAGGTTTGTTATTGGTAGCCTCTTTTACACTCTCACAACTTTATATTATATATATATATATATATATATATATATATATATATATATATATATATATATATATATATATATATATATATATCTTTAGTAGAGGCAGAGTACTTTGAAATACCGCCTACCTTCCACACAAAACCGTTCAAGAAGTAATCAGCTATATATCACAGGGAGCAGATTGGTTTTAATATCGGGGGGAAGAAAACAAAACTAAACCTTGTAGACCACCCTCTTTGGTCCAGGTGTTTGAGTAAAAATGTATAACTTCTGCTTCTATATGTAGCAAATGTTAACTAGATTGAAGGTTTGTTTTTAGAATTCTACAATTGATCATTGTACGTCTTAACAAATACTTAATTGTAACTCTAGAGTTACGTAGTTATCACATTATATATTATAACGAGCCACCGATCAACATATCTGTTGTGAGTTCGAATTGTTCTATGTGATCGTTCTGAAGATCCGATTTCAAAAATTCTAAGATACAAATCCGTTTTAGACATCAGGGAACATTTTTGGTTCCGTGTCTGTCTGTCGGTTGTTCGCTCAATTTTTACTACTGTTAAATACTTTGATGGTAGGTTATAATTAGCCCATTGGTGGTCCTATTGTGGTCCCCCATATAAATTACAATCTTCTGCGCCCATGTGTCAACATAGTTTTATTTACACCAATATCTTCAAAAGTACTCACATGATTGTTATTGAATTTGAATGGTTTGTCTCTTTAAATTTTGCTTAATTGGTACTTAAATTCATGTAAATAATTAATATAGAAATGCCATTTTTCAAAACTGGTCTTATTTTCAACTTTTGTTTTGGGGGGGGGGGGGGGGGGGGGCTTAACCTTTGTTGTATCTATGTGCAAAATTTGGGGAAGATTGAATGACGGTAAGTGGTTCAAAATTGGGGTAATAAGTGTGCGATGAAACTTACAAAGCAAAGTAATATAAGACCAGTAAAAATCAAATCAATTTTGACTTACTAAAATATTATTTCTCGAAAACGGTCCCCGTCGATTTTGATTAAAAAATTCTAAAATGTAGTCCATTTAAATACGTATCAAACGAAGAATCTAGTTCCTGAGAAAATATCTTTAAACGCGGACGGAGTGATGCCGGGTTTGATTCCCCGCTGAGGAGAAGTTATTTTTATGATACATTTTTATAGAATGTTCATGTTCAGTAATAATTAAATTTACCTACGTAAACTCGAAAACACCTTAAAAAATTACCTACGAAATTGAAAATTGGAAAACGCTGTGCTAAGTAATTATTGGGTGCCTGGGTGGCTCGGAAGCTAGAGCGCTTGCCGTGTAATAACGCAAGTTAAGCAGCATCGAGCCGGGTCAGAAGGTGACCGCAGCTCTGGGTTCGATTCCCGGACCAGGCCCCCCGCTCAATGTCCACCCAGCATTGTTTAAACAAATGGGAAGCTCCTCGAAAGAGTAGGGCCACCAGGTTTCGGCCTGGAAACCATGATGATGACACTCTTGGTTGTAATGCAAGTAGGAGGGGAGTCATGGTTAACGACCATATCTTCACACGAGTGTGTGAAGATTTCGGACCCTAACCCGGGTTTGTTCAATGGGCCCACCTAAGTGGCCTGCGTCTTCGGGTGTAAAAGCCCCCCGGAATAATTAAAAAAAAAAAAAAAAAAAAAAAAAAAAAGTAATTATTATTTGGATATGAGAAAATTTGTCTGTTGTCTCAGACCGATTTTTACTTCAAAAATGAATCACTCTGGATATACTAAGTATATACGAGTATCTTAAAGAAAGTTATTAAAAGAAGTATGTCCCTCTTTCCTTACCCTTTTCTTTGTATCCACTTACGTATAATACAAGATGTAAAAACATATTACCATTTGTAACTGTGTATAAACTAAAGGGTTTAAACTATTGATCTTGTTCTAGCTGTAAAAATGAAACAGTACTCTCTTTCTCTTTGTCACGATCGTAAAACTGTTGAGGAAGATTTAGGTGCCGTAAAAAAAAGAAGAAAAATCCTTTTTTTTTCAGAGGAAGCGAAACACATAAGGGTAATAAAACGAACGCTTCCTGTTTCGCTTCTTTCTTCTACCAGAGACTTGCAGATGAGAAGTGAGTTATATAGCTAATAAATCATACGGTGAAAATTGCTAGGATGTAAAGATAGCACAGGACTAAAATTGGAAAAATCGTTTTTTAGTTAGATCTTTTTTAAAGTTACAGATTTTGTTTTTTTGTTTTTAAAATGCCTATTTGTTTTTAAAATACATTTTACAATACCACATTGTTTCTTTTATTATAGTATTGGTCATAGGGGGAAATTCTTGTAAGTGTCGTAGAATTTGTCCTCTTTCAAAATGTTATGTGTTGTTCTGTCACTAACTTGACTTTTAAAATCGCTTTCAAGAAAATAGAGTAGAATTCAACAATTGCTGAATCAAATATTATTTTATAGAATATCATGTTTAACTGAATTTAAAAACGGATGTTGGGGCAACACAATAGCTTTATTTAGCTAATATACTGTGTGTTGTTTATATTCATATTTCGTCTGTTTTGTGCTGTTACCTATAGCCGCTATTTAGAGAAGTTAAGCTCCAAACCAACATATCTTAAAAACTGCTCTTGCAATTTTAATGAAATTCAGATGGTTGTTCATAATTAGCCCATTGTTGGTCCCATATAAGTTACAACCTTCTGTGCCTATTTGTTTCTCTCTAACATGCGCACAAACATACATTTATTTTCACCTATATATCTTCAAATGTACTGATTTTTATGAAATTTGTATGGTTTGTCGAAAGTAGGCTGCAGATAACACCAGATTAATCTCAGCCGTCTGCGCTCATTAACTTTTGCTTAATTGTTACTTTAATTCATGAAAAAATCAAAACAATTTTGACTTATTAACGGGGAAATTATTAAATAAATTAGACAATAACGGCTTGTAAAAGTATACAATCAATAAACTACGTGATAGGATGCGAGGAAGCTATGTGCCACACTAATTGGCAATCTATTTTTAAATATAAATAAGTATAAAGAAGTAAATTTTTCGAAATTCTACCCCTATCGAATAAAATAGTTGGCGGAGTGATAAAAAAATGTGTGTATAAATGTGTGTATAACTGTGTGTTATATATATATATATATATATATATATATATATATATATATATATATATATATATATATATATAACTCGTTAATAAGTTTGCTTCAAGTTTTCAAACTTATTTGGATGAAATTGAGGTAATAAATGACAAGTTTATCAGTTTCCATGACTTTAAATGACCCTAAGACTTGCTGAAAAATAGAAAGGGTACAAAAAATAATAAAATATCACTCCTTGTATTATCAAAATGAAAAAATGAATAATATAGTATAGAAAAGTCTACATAATTGATTACAAAAACTTAAAGTAGCCCCCCCCCCCCCCCCCTCCCCCCGTTGCTGTTAATGGATCTACTGCAGCGGCGAACTATGGAATGACAACAATTATCCAAGACGGTAGGTCGGGGTGGGGTAGTGAATTTACTACCCCGTTCACCGATCTCACTCCATTAGACTACTACCTGTGGGGAGAGGTGAAAATTAAAGTGTACAGCCAATTGGTGAACACAAGAGAGGACCTTGTTTAGCGAACAAATTTAGCGTTTGATGCTATCAAATTTAAACCTGAAGGAGTGAGACGGGCAACTGGTAGTGTACATCGCCGCTGCAGAAGATCCATTAACAGCAACGTGGGGAGGGAGAGGGGGGGGGGGGCTACTTTAAGTTTTGTAATCAATTATGTAGACTTTTCTATACCATATTATTCAATTTTTCATTCTGTTAATACAAGGAGTGATATTTTTTTACCCTTTCTATATTTTCAGCAAGTCTTAGGGCCATTTCAAGTCATGGAAACTGATGAACTTGTCATTTATTACCTCAATTTCATCCAAATAAGTTTGAAAACTTGAAGCAAACTTATTAACGAGTTATATCATTTTAAAGCTAATTGAACGGGCCAGTTTTTCTGTGTTACACCTTATGTGGGACACCCTGTGTATTAGTTTTATATAGGTATATGCGTGAAAGTTAAAAATACTAAAGAAAATGATGCGGATATAAACGATTTATAGACATGTGTATAATTTAATTTCATAGATCAAAAACCAAGAAAACTTTATGGTGGTAACATTATCTTGTTTATTCTCTCTATTTCTAATTGTCTATCTCTTATTTTTAATTATAGTTTTTCTGACTAGTAATTAATACTAGTAATTTATTACTAGGTATTTAGATTCATTCGTTCTTCCTTGTTAACTGACCAATTACAGGCCTTTAAAAATGTTTCTAGTTATTAATCAATTGTTTGATTGAATTTTCTACTAAGTAATTTGTACTGGTTAAAACAATTAGTTTAATTAATGGGTTTTAAGATTAAATATGATAATTGTTTGGAATTGTGGGCTTGAATTCTTATTTTTTTCTTTTTTAGTGTTTAATTTGTTAATAAGTGATTTTTTTTTTTTTTTTTCATTTTTATTAAGAATCCAATCAAAATATATTTAAAGTAGGATTGTGGTTAATCTGGTTCCTTTTTGGTTGGCTTCTGTGGCTGGAATCATTATTACAATTTAGATCTTTCGATGAATACCCTACTGCAAAAGAGGATGCCATAGTCAGCACGAGGATACAAAGTTGTATACAACACTAAATATTAGATATATATATATATATATATATATATATATATATATATATATATATATATATATATTTTTTAAAATGATCTTGATATGCATTCTAGGAAAAATTTAAATTAAATAACAACAAACTGTTTAAGCCTCGTCCAGACTGCCGAACCGAACAGAGGAAACGAGCCGAGCATTGGTCTCTGCGCATGCCCAATCTACAGTGCGCCTGCGCATGGGCCGAACCGAACAGAGGAAACGAGCCGAGCATTGGTCTCTGCGCATGCCTAATCTACATGGGCATGCGCAGAGACCAATACTCGGCTCGTTTCCTCTGTTCGATTCGGCAGTCTGAACAGGCTTTAACCTATGTGTGCTGCATAATTGCCATGTCAGAAAATGTTTTTAAATTTAAACGTGTAGAGTGATTTGGGAAAGAAAGTGTTTGAGTTTGTGAAGGACAATATATAGAAAGGGGGATAGAAAAACACCATTTACTTGTACTGGATAAATTGGACCTACTAGAACTTACTTGGACAGAGGGAGACTTGGCTAAACCTATGATCTCACAACTTTTTAAGTGCTACTTGGCTTATTTTGTTACTTAAGGTGGTTTTGTTGGGATTATTTTTACAAATATGTCAAACTGCAGCAACGAACATTAAATGGAATTTTTAGAGTAATCGTGGTCATCTTGTACTCGTGCGCATATTCGCCGAGAATCTCAGCAAAACGTTTCGCCGAGATTGTGCAGCCGCCTTTTTAGTCAACAATTACTTATTATTAAAATATCCTAAACCATACACTAGATTTCGAAAACTTTCAGCAACGGGAAAATCATACTGGTTCAGCTTAACTCACAACATGATTTTTAGCTCTAAAATTGTAACAACCCTCAAAAAAACTCAAGAAAAACGTCTTTGCCGTCGGATATAACCTCTCCCTTCTGATTTAATTTTTATTTTATTTTTTTAAATTTAATTCTTATTGTTAAAAGGGCTGATTTTATTCTAGCTTATAGATCAATTAAAATACTTGACTTCAATTAACAATAGAATTACATTATTAAAAAACATAAGTAGAGGTACTTCTAGTTAAATATTTACATAATAATGTGTAACTATTTATGTGCTAAAAATATGTAGGTAAATAAATCAATGTCAATAGTTTTACAAAGTCATAACGTTATTGCGTAGGTTCAATTCAGGATGTAAAATAAAATTTTATGATTTTTAAAACCGAGTTAATAATAAAATAAATAGGATTTAAAATATAAAGTAACGTCAAAAAGTTACATTTGAAAAAAAAAAAAAAAAAATCTTAGAAAAAAAAGAAGAAAAGATAATTTGAAATACCCGGAAAAGGAAGAATATTCTAGTATTATAGATTGGTGAAAACGACTGGTCACTCTACACCTGCACTCAGATAGTGTAAAAAAAAAAACTTAGTTCAACGCTATCCCTTCTGGTTTCTCGTTATTGTTTAATTCTTCCTTTAATTTCTCCTTAACTTCTACACTGAATTCTAAGAAATTACAAGATCTAGGTCCAAGAAAGTCGAATAATCTAACATTTGATGACAGTAAAAAAACAACATTATTCTCAATATTACACATTGAGTCAATAACAAAATTGTAACGAAGAACACACACACACAACAATTCCAGGAAATTATTTAGCTATATGTATTAACATGTTAATTTAAATAAAAATAACAAAATAAGAACAAACTTGTATATAATAATGGTTTTATCAGTCTATTTGGCTAGTTTATTTTCATCTAAACATTAATTAATAAATTAAAACTATTCAATGTCTATAAAACATAACTTCGTAATATAGATCAGTTTTTTTTTTATCACGTAATTGTTTTCTTAAGGAAATTATTTATTTTTTTAAGGAAAATTATTTATTTAGTCGAATTTTGATATTTATTTTGTTAATTAGGAGCCCTCCCTAAAAGTTAGAGGGGTTTCTCTAACCACTTTTAACTTTTAACTTCCTTTAACCACTTCTAATCACCTCTAATCACCTATAACTTTTTAGGGAGGGCTCCTAATTAACCAGTTCCATTTATTTGTTTCACTTAAATATCAAATCATAGCGCAGCGGAGTGTTTTGTCGTTTTTTTGTCGTTCATTAAAGTTTTTCAAATGAGATATGTCAATCAAATAAAAAGATCAATTGGCCAAATTAAAATTAATATTGACAGTCTTAGGCTCTTCATACGGTTTGTTGAGCTACGGAGTTAGTTAGTTAAAAAGTAAGATTGAATAATTAAGTAAATTAATTGATTAATTAAGTAAGATTGATTATTAATTTAGTAAATTATTTACGTAAGATTGATTAATTAAGTAAATTAATTATGTAAGATAGATTAATTAACTAAATTAATTAAATAAGATTGATTAATTTAGTAAATTATTTAAATAATATTGCTTAATTAAGTAAATTAATTAAATAAGATTTATTAATTGAGTAAATTAATTAAATAAGATTTATTAATTAAGTAAATTAATTAAATAAGATTTATTAATTAAGTAAAATAATTAAATAAGATTGATTAATTAAGTAAGATTGATTAAAACGTAATTCTTAAGTACGAACTGTATTTTGTTTTTACTTTCTCATATAAAGATATTCTAAAATGTAGTCCATTAAAATACGAATCTAACGATATAAGCAGATTTCCCGGGAAAAATCTAGCTCCTGAGAAAATAGCTTTAAACGCGGACGGAGAGAGGCCGGGTTCGATTCCCCGCCGAGTAGAAAATTATTTTTATAAAACATTTGTATATAATGTTCAATAATAATCAAATGAACCTACGAAAACTAATAAACGGAAAATACTGGGCATAATAAGTAATTATGAACTCGTATATGAGAAAGTTTGTCTGAGTTGTCCCGGACCGATTTTTTTTTTTACTACGTTTTTATTAGCTTGCAATCTTGTTTGTTTGTTTGTTTGTCCGGTACAAATGTGGCAATCGATTTCTAACTAACTTCCCGAATAGCTAGACATTTGAAACTTTTAGCATAGCTCAGAGCACGATGACAATACATTATTTTAATACTTTTAGCCATCTTTCAACAGAATTTAATTGGTTTTCAGCAAATTTTGCTGTACGGAAAGTTAGTTCAGAAAAAATCCGCAAGTTATTTTATTTGTTTTCCCATGTCTCATATTTACGCAATCTTCATTTTGACGGGTCTCAAATTTGTGATAGATAAGAATGACAGCAAAACAGGAAATATCGATTATATTATTTATCGATTATATTATTTCAAATATATCGATTGCACGGTTTAGATTTGGTGTTGGGGAGATCCGTTGTACAAAGATTTGTCCTTTTATAGGTTTAAGATCAGCTCTCTAGATGATTGTCATTTATGTGAAGTAAATAAATTCGGAACTTTTTTTTTTTTTTTTTTTTTTTTTTTTTTTTTTTCATTAACATTATATATTTTATAACAATAACAATTATATTATCAACATTACATACGATTCAAAGAAAATTTAAAAACGTAGTATATAAAAAGTTCTTTTTATCTTGAAATTATTTAATAGTTTAAATAATATACTGGTAGTCCATAGAATGAACTTAATATATTAACTATGCTATCTTGTTTATCCACAGTATTATGTTATTTTCTCTATTGTTGAAACACTTCTCGTTTGCAAGTGGTCGTACTCTTGCAAATGTTACTGTTTTTATTATATCCTATAATAATTTAATAGCAATTATATTTGATTACAGTTGGCATCGTATACTTATAAAAGGAAACGGTGTAAGACTGCTGCGTACGGTTTGTTTATGTCTAATAACACCCATGATTTCCATAGAAATCGGTTTCTATTTTGATCAATTAATAACTTCGAACTTTAAAGACGACTTTTTGTACCAACTTGAAGTACCAGTATAGCGATCATTTGGGACTTGAAATTATTCTAACTTACTCCGTTTAAGATGATTCCCAATTCTAACTGTTGTGTGATAATTTTTAATGGTAATTTTAGAAACGTTGTCAGAAAGAAAATTTTACCAGTGTTACAAAGTCTTTAAATTCATTTCTGTTTAAAAAAACCTTTTGGTTACATCTTTGACGGAAGTTTACTGCGCAAGTCTTCGTTTTAATTACTCTTAGCAATTACCGTTTACAGGGTTGGAAGTCAGAAAGGGAAAAGGCATTCGCTACATATTATAGCTGAAGCCTTAAACCTTAAAGGGCCATACTCTGTGCCTACCCAGAAGTACCTAGAACGAATTTACTGTTAGTAGTCAACTCAACAAAACCCTTCCCCATATCCGACAACGAGCCCTCTCCTCACCATTATCGTTACTCACGTGGGACTTAACGTTAAGCACCTCTCTGCGGCTTCACCGTAAAAGCACAAAACTTTAAACTCAAATTCTTCCCATCCCTTTCTTCCTGTATTTACACCTGCAGCACCCGACTAAATGCCTTTGGTCATTTAGTCGGACCCTGAGTAAACATGGACGAAACTTTGTAAAACAACCATTCAAGATGATAAAATTTAAACCTTTTTAAGATCTAAAAGAAAGGGTTTTTTTGTATAAAAAAAAAAAAGGTCTTGCACTAAAACAATTTAGACATTAAGTACTGCGCATCTTTAACCTTAAACGTATTTTAAAAAATCATAAATATGTTTTACCTTTTTCGCCCACTCAATCGTAAGGAGTTCAATTTGGAAAAATGTGATTATTATTTCTTCAATTAACTATTAAACATAAAAACTTCTTGCATACGACTCCACAAGACAGTGAGACATTTTCATGTTTTCGCTCTGCGTATACTACCGACATAAAATGAAATAAAATCGGTAATTTATTCAAGTAATTGATAAAAGTAAATGAAAGATAATTTTTATTCTTATCTACACACCGGCACTGCTGCGGCTTGATTACATACGACTGAATTCAAAGGCGCCGGCCCGTCTTCTACGAATTGTTAATATGCCTTCATACTAGGTAGGCCGAGAGGGCTGAGAGATGATGGCAACCTCCTGTACTTTCCTAACTCCCTGTCACACTTATAAATCTTTTCGACTCTCTTCGGCCCTATGACGTGCGGTGGAGGGAGGCCCAACAGCTGGAGACTGGATTACACACCTCCTATAGCTTTTTAACTCCCTGTTATACTTTTCTGAGTTTTTAAGCTAAAAGTAACGTAACGTTTTTGACTTATGTTCCATAGCCTAAACGTAAAAATGTCAAAAAATAATAAATTAAGGAGTGCTGCTACCCCCCCCCCCCCCCCCCCCCCCCAATCCTTGAAATATATCCGCCATGTTCTTTAACACCTTATAAAATAATAAGGATAAACTAAATACATAGCGACTTCGTAGATTTCAAAATTATGGATAGAGCAATCATTAAAGCCAAGAATAATGAAAAATAATTCCCTGTCACGGAGCTAGGAATGTAATTGACATTTTGTGCCATAATTGGAAATACGTATGTAATTAATTGTACTATTCTTGATTTTAAATAAAAATGTTTCACAAATGTATTTCGTCAATCGTCTTTGCTTGATTTTTTATTCGATTTAGATGATTTTTCCTCCCAATGCATGTTATGTTAAAGATATAAAAACAACTAAGTATCTCCAGCTATAAATATTTTACAATTTAAGAAAAGGAAAAAATAAATAAAACTCTGAAAATTTCTAAGTCAAAGAAATTGTTTATAATACGATTCTGTAAAAAAACGCGGTGATCATCTTTTAGATCAAATCTACTTGTTTTCAAAAACATAATATGTCAGGAGAAACAAAGTAAACGTTAAATTGTATAAATAAAACCGCTTTGGTGGAAGTAGACGGAATGAGAATGTAGTGCAAGATATCTCCTTCCTTTTCTGACACAAAAGGGGGCATATCTCTAATTCCTACTACTTCTTTAGTTTAGTCTACCCTTCTCTTTCTTACTGGACTGGAGCTTGTTTACAAATTTGTTTTAATTATATAGAAAGATTAGATATTATGGAATTTAAATGTGTATTATCGCAGTATATGCGATAAAGTTTTATTTACATTTGTCAGACCCGATTTCCCTGTGGCTTGCGAATGGATTTCCCCCTATTTACTAATATAATTATTAGTGTTCTTCTTTTCAAAATATACTATTAAATTTAGCTAGTGTATCATTAATTCTACGTTTATATCACCTCTCATAATTTATGTTAACGATTCACGCACACGTGAACATAACATGATTTGGTCTAACTTCCCTTCATGTTGCCTTTACCTTCCCGAACCCACCCCTTTGCAACATGAATATTCAGTCCACCAATCCCACTGCTAACAATTGAGTTGCAACCATGCATTTGGCTAAACAGTCATGTTCACTATGTTACCATGTATACAGCTAACATAGAAACATACAAGCTTTATCATACATACATGCGACTTCACCTTTTTGTAATTGACAGTGCATGCAAAGCTATTAAATTACTTTATTACCTTTATCTCGTCTATAATTATATTTAATGATCAAAATTAATGCTGTTTATTTAATAATGTCTCTAAAAGTCTCTTTATCCCTAAAGTGAAGTATAGAATTAGATAATACAAATAGAATTATCTCCAATTTATTAGCTTTTAATTGAACTCTAAAACAAAAGGGATGTACTGTACAACTCACAAATAACAAAAATAAGTTTAACTTTATAAATTAAATTAATTATATATTCAAGAATAGGCAATGTATTATTTAGGATAAATATATCGCAAACAAGCTTTCCACTTTGACCAGAGTAAATGTCCTTTTGTCGAATAATCAATAATAAAATTACCCTTTTGTTAAAAACTAAGCATACTATATACAATTCCATTTAAATAGGGTTTGTTTTACATTTTATTTTGAAATTCAATGAATAAATTATTTTGTCATTTATAATTTCTCTGTGCTACATAAAGAGAATTACATTTAAGAACACACATTTTCGCTGATTACTTTTATACATAACATTTAAAACGTTACTATCAACAAAAATGTTACAATAATAAGTAAATAAATGTTACCATATTAATTACAACCAATAAAGAAGTTTTTCATGTCACAGAGATATTTAACTGTAGAATTTTTAAAATTTTTTGACACAGAATGTCTGCTAATAAAAAACACTTTGAAAAATGTATTCATCCATTGCTGCTGTATGAAATATCCAAAGACTGTGTATGGTCTTAAAATAACACAAATATGGTAAATGAAATAACAAAATATTTTTTATAATAAATTATTTTATTAAAATGTACATATTGTATTATAATTTTTAAATGCTCATATATTAAAATTACATTCTTTTTTATTTAATGTGTTGATACCTAGTTGGAAAAAAAAAAAAAATACGTGTGGTGTCACGGGACACCCGGTAGGAACGAAGTTCATTACATTTTTCATTAAATATAACTTATAAAATCACACTGCTAAGTATACTAACTACTTATACACGGCGAAGTTAGAAAAGAGACAAAATTAAAAGTAACGAACTGTTTGCACCTAGCAAGAGTTAAGGAAAAATTAAAAGAAAATCATTTGTTGTATCATTAAAGCAAGCGTCTTACTATAAATATATATTGAATATAAGAAAAAGTTTACAGTTAAAGAGTATATGTTTGTTAAAGGATGTTGGGTTGAAATAGGACTGTTTTCTACCTACCCGGCCTATTAATTTAAAATATTATAAAATATATCTCTTCCCTACTCTAAAGCTTCTGCTTGAAATTTTACATGCCTGTTGTTAATTGTACTTTAGACAATGTGTAAGAAGTTTTATTTAAGTCGTTACGTTAGAACGTAAGATATCGATAAAAACGTGTTTTCTTTATTATAAACGTTTAGGTCCGCTTTAATAAATTTAGCGATCTTTATCACTTCATAACAGTGTCGGTGTTCGTTTTACTAAAAAAAATATTTAAAAAAGTTGTTTGTCTCATTAAATAGATGAAGTTAGAATTTTTTCTTGGATTAAATACGCAGTATTATAATAATATACCTAATATATTGAAATAAGCGTCAGCACAGATTAATTTTTACTTATTTTAGCAAGACCGTGATTACATTTTCGATATTTACAAAACCAAGTGACAGTTTGACATATAACAAAAATAAACAAGTCAAGTACCAGGCTTTCATAATAACATTTTTTCCCGTCTTTTTGAAGCTTAAGTTTACGCGAGCGTTGCGCGTGAACGCTTGGGCGAATAACGTTTTCCAACGAACTCAGCCTGGGCATTGGTAAAATGAACATGTGTACCAAACTTCAACTAACTCGGTGATCTTTTACTCAAGTTATCGTCATTGGTAGATTTCGTGATGGTTTTTGCGTGACGGTGATTTTGTGACGGTTATTTTGGTGGTTTTTTTTTATTCACTCCCGGGCTCCAGAACATGCCATAAGGTACTTCGTTCTAAAAACCAGAAAGGTTTCAGCGTTATATTTGTGTGAAAGGTTCCTTACGTTATTTGGTATGAATGTTCCTGGAAATAAATGTAAATGGTTGTTTTAAAAGTTGATTTTAGGTTTTGATTTTTGTAAGGGGTGGGGCATATATATATATATATATATATATATATATATATACATATATATATATATATATATATATATATATATATATATATATATATATATATATATATATATATATATATATATATATATATATATATATATATATATATATATATATATATATATATAGTCAAATAAAATCATGAATAAAACCTAACATATGGTTTCATTATAACTAGTTGTTATTTATGTATAGATTTTATTAAAATATTATTATATAGATATATATATATTTATATATATATAAAAAAAACAGCTGCTAGGAAAAATCATTGGGTGTAAGAAATGAACTAGCTTGGGCGGGACATTGAATTCATAAAAAGTTATTTTTTATGTACTTTAGGATGCCTATGGGGTTTTTATGAGGTAGCAGCTTTGTAACCTAGCGGCATATTTTAGAATGTTTACTTTTATACGGGCCTAACACATTTTATTATATATATATTTAAGGATTATTTTATATATATATATATATATATATATATATATATATTTAATATTAAGATTGTGTTAACTAGGAAGTTCTTATGTGAATAATAAAAATAAACTATATGCCTTAAAGCGCATTTCAGTTTATACATTTTAAGCAATCTTTTATATATTTTTCCCCTAAAATTATATTACACACACACACATATCATATATATATATATATATATATATATATATATATATATATATATATATATATATATATATATATATATATATATATATATATATATATATATATATATAATAAGTCAGTACAGCATGAACGTTTTATTATCTGCTTACAATAGTTATGTTATAGAGTGTATGTAAAATAATGTTTGAAGATAGTGTTGTGTTAGTTTGAAGATATTGTTGAATGTTAAATTATCACAAAAAAAATACGAAGCAAAATAGTGCAAGTGTAATAAAACAACGTAAAATAAAGTAAGCAGAGAGTTCTGTTGTACTAGTAAACAGAACTCTCTGCTCACTTTATTTTACGTTGTTTTATTACTTACACTATTTTGTTTCCTCTTTCTTATCACTGCGTCCAGAATTGATCTATTAATTCAGATCAATTCTATATCAATTGATCTGTTAATCTTGATCAATTCTGGACCCAGTGATAAGAATACATGTATGACAAGAAAAAAAAAGAAATAACGTTATTTTAGTTATAATAAAATAACGTTATTTTAAAAATAACGTTATAATAAAATAACGTTATTATAGATATAAATAAAAAGTTTCTTTACATAAAAGCGTACATACTTTTTGTTTATCAATGCTCCTTTTTGCCTTTAGGTTCATCATTAGAGATAATTAAGATAGACTAAAAGTTTAGAGTTAAAATGTTGAACTTTAGTCAATATAATATCGGAGACACGTAAGATACGATTCTTGTTATGGTAAATAATACATTTCAATAATTTTATAGAACATATCTCTTTAACCAGTATGAAACAGTATTGGGGTACCACTTCATAAATTAGTTCTGCTTGCTTTGTATAAGTAATTGTTAAATATATATTTGAGTACTTCTATTTAACTTTGATTGTATAATTAATAACTATATGTTTACTTTATTAAATTATAATATGATTTGGTGCAAAAGTTAGAGAAAACATAATCTTACGAAATTTTAAACTCTGATTTTTTTACTGATATAATTAAATTGATTTTTCTGTTAATCTAATACGTAGAATGAAATAGATACAGCAATAGAGAATCTTGTTGTTCTTTCCAATTGGTGTAATCTGATACTTTGTACATGTATTCTCTGCTTGGAAATTGATTCCACCCATGAAATCCATCGGATTCTTTCTACCCTTATCAAAATACCTAACACTAGCACTTTCAAACGGAATCAGTTTAGGAGATATGATTAACGAATCCTTACAGTTTATATAGCTTAAGCTTTAAGGTTAAAGTCAATAAGTATAGATATTTCAAAGTAGAAAGACCGTGTCAGAGATTTCGTGATTTTCTACTTTCATAGCTAGATTAATGAAAGTCTAGATCATCCGGAAGAGACCGTGTCAGAGATTTTCTGAATCACTAGACGTCCACTGCCAGAGTCTCATAAGTTTAGATTTAGATCTTTCAAAGTAGAAGACCTTGTCAGAGAATTTGTGAATCACTAGGCTTCCACTGCCAGAGTCTCATAAGTTTAGATTTAGATCTTTCAAAGTAGAAGACCTTGTCAGAGAATTTGTGAATCACTAGGCTTCCACTGCCAGCGTCTCATAAGTTTAGATTTTGATCTTTCAAAGTAGAAGACCTTGTCAGAGATTTTGTGAATCACTAGGCTTCCACTGCCAGAGTCTCATAAGTTTAGATTTTGATCTTTCAAAGTAGAAGACCTTGTCAGAGAATTTGTGAATCACAAGGCTTCCACTGCCAGAGTCTCATAAGTTTAGATTTAGATCTTTCAAAGTAGAAGACCTTGTCAGAGATTTAGTGAATCACTAGGCTTCCACTGCCAGAGTCTCATAAGTTTAGATTTAGATCTTTCAAAGTAGAAGACCTTGTCAGAGATTTAGTGAATCACTAGGCTTCCACTGCCAGGGTCTCATAAGTTTAGATTTAGATCTTTCAAAGTAGAAGACCTTGTCAGAGATTTAGTGAATCACTAGGCTTCCACTGCCAGAGTCTCATAAGTTTAGATTTAGATCTTTCAAAGTAGAAGACCTTGTCAGAGATTTAGTGAATCACTAGGCTTCCACTGCCAGGGTCTCATAAGTTTAGATTTAGATCTTTCAAAGTAGAAGACCTTGTCAGAGATTTAGTGAATCACTAGGCTTCCACTGCCAGAGTCTCATAAGTTTAGATTTAGATCTTTCAAAGTAGAAGACCTTGTCAGAGATTTAGTGAATCACTAGGCTTCCACTGCCAGGGTCTCATAAGTTTAGATTTAGATCTTTCAAAGTAGAAGACCTTGTCAGAGATTTTGTGAATCACTAGGCTTCCACTGCCAGCGTCTCATAAGTTTAGATTTTGATCTTTCAAAGTAGAAGACCTTGTCAGAGATTTTGTGAATCACTAGGCTTCCACTGCCAGAGTCTCATAAGTTTAGATTTAGATCTTTCAAAGTAAAAGACCTTGTCAGAGAATTTGTCAATCACTAGGTTTCCACTGCCAGAGTCTCATAAGTTTAGATTTTGATCTTTCAAAGTAAAAGACCTTGTCAGAGAATTTGTGAATCACTAGGTTTCCACTGCCAGAGTCTCATAAGTTTAGATTTAGATCTTTCAAAGTAAAAGACCTTGTCAGAGAATTTGTCAATCACTAGGTTTCCACTGCCAGAGTCTCATAAGTTTAGATTTTGATCTTTCAAAGTAAAAGACCTTGTCAGAGAATTTGTCAATCACTAGGTTTCCACTGCCAGAGTCTCATAAGTTTAGATTTAGATCTTTCAAAGTAAAAGACCTTGTCAGAGAATTTGTCAATCACTAGGTTTCCACTGCCAGAGTCTCATAAGTTTAGATTTAGATCTTTCAAAGTAAAAGACCTTGTCAGAGAATTTGTCAATCACTAGGTTTCCACTGCCAGAGTCTCATAAGTTTAGATTTAGATCTTTCAAAGTAAAAGACCTTGTCAGAGAATTTGTCAATCACTAGGTTTCCACTGCCAGAGTCTCATAAGTTTAGATTTTGATCTTTCAAAGTAAAAGACCTTGTCAGAGAATTTGTCAATCACTAGGTTTCCACTGCCAGAGTCTCATAAGTTTAGATTTAGATCTTTCAAAGTAAAAGACCTTGTCAGAGAATTTGTCAATCACTAGGTTTCCACTGCCAGAGTCTCATAAGTTTAGATTTAGATCTTTCAAAGTAAAAGACCTTGTCAGAGAATTTGTCAATCACTAGGTTTCCACTGCCAGAGTCTCATAAGTTTAGATTTAGATCTTTCAAAGTAAAAGACCTTGTCAGAGAATTTGTCAATCACTAGGTTTCCACTGCCAGAGTCTCATAAGTTTAGATTTTGATCTTTCAAAGTAAAAGACCTTGTCAGAGAATTTGTCAATCACTAGGTTTCCACTGCCAGAGTCTCATAAGTTTAGATTTAGATCTTTCAAAGTAAAAGACCTTGTCAGAGAATTTGTCAATCACTAGGTTTCCACTGCCAGAGTCTCATAAGTTTAGATTTTGATCTTTCAAAGTAAAAGACCTTGTCAGAGAATTTGTCAATCACTAGGTTTCCACTGCCAGAGTCTCATAAGTTTAGATTTAGATCTTTCTAAGTAGAAGACCTTGTCAGAGAATTTGTGAATCACTAGGTTTCCACTGCCAGAGCCTCATAAGTTTAGATTTAGATCTTTCAAAGTAGAAGACCTTGTCATAGATTTTGTGAATCACTAGGCTTCCACTGCCAGAGTCTCATAAGTTTACACCTTTCAAAGTAGAAGACCTTGTCAGAGATTTTGTGAATCACTAGACTTCCACTGCCAGAGTCTCATAAGTTTAGATTTAGATCTTTCAAAGTAGAAGACCTTGTCAGAGATTTTGTGAATCACTAGGTTTCCACTGCCAGAGCCTCATAAGTTTAGATTTAGATCTTTCAAAGTAGAAGACCTTGTCATAGATTTTGTGAATCACTAGGCTTCCACTGCCAGAGTCTCATAAGTTTACACCTTTCAAAGTAGAAGACCTTGTCAGAGATTTTGTGAATCACTAGACTTCCACTGCCAGAGTCTCATAAGTTTAGATTTAGATCTTTCAAAGTAGAAGACCTTGTCAGAGATTTTGTGAATCACTAGGCTTCCACTGCCAGAGTCTCATAAGTTTACACCTTTCAAAGTAGAAGACCTTGTCAGAGATTTTGTGAATCACTAGACTTCCACTGCCAGAGTCTCATAAGTTTAGATTTAGATCTTTCAAAGTAGAAGACCTTGTCAGAGATTTTGTGAATCACTAGACTTCCACTGCCAGAGTCTCATAAGTTTAGATTTAGATCTTTCAAAGTAGAAGACCTTGTCAGAGATTTTGTGAATCACTAGACTTCCACTGCCAGAGTCTCATAAGTTTAGATTTAGATCTTTCAAAGTAGAAGACCTTGTCAGAGATTTTGTGAATCACTAGACTTCCACTGCCAGAGTCTCATAAGTTTAGATTTAGATCTTTCAAAGTAGAAGACCTTGTCAGAGATTTTGTGAATCACTAGACTTCCACTGCCAGAGTCTCATAAGTTTAGATTTAGATCTTTCAAAGTAGAAGACCTTGTCAGAGATTTTGTGAATCACTAGGCTTCCACTGCCAGAGTCTCATAAGTTTACACCTTTCAAAGTAGAAGACCTTGTCAGAGATTTTGTGAATCACTAGACTTCCACTGCCAGAGTCTCATAAGTTTAGATTTAGATCTTTCAAAGTAGAAGACCTTGTCAGAGATTTTGTGAATCACTAGACTTCCACTGCCAGAGTCTCATAAGTTTAGATTTAGATCTTTCAAAGTAGAAGACCTTGTCAGAGATTTTGTGAATCACTAGGCTTCCACTGCCAGAGTCTCATAAGTTTACACCTTTCAAAGTAGAAGACCTTGTCAGAGATTTTGTGAATCACTAGACTTCCACTGCCAGAGTCTCATAAGTTTAGATTTAGATCTTTCAAAGTAGAAGACCTTGTCAGAGATTTTGTGAATCACTAGACTTCCACTGCCAGAGTCTCATAAGTTTAGATTTAGATCTTTCAAAGTAGAAGACCTTGTCAGAGATTTTGTGAATCACTAGACTTCCACTGCCAGAGTCTCATAAGTTTAGATTTAGATCTTTCAAAGTAGAAGACCTTGTCAGAGATTTTGTGAATCACTAGACTTCCACTGCCAGAGTCTCATAAGTTTAGATTTAGATCTTTCAAAGTAGAAGACCTTGTCAGAGATTTTGTGAATCACTAGACTTCCACTGCCAGAGTCTCATAAGTTTAGATTTAGATCTTTCAAAGTAGAAGACCTTGTCAGAGATTTTGTGAATCACTAGACTTCCACTGCCAGAGTCTCATAAGTTTACACCTTTCAAAGTAGAAGACCTTGTCAGAGATTTTGTGAATCACTAGACTTCCACTGCCAGAGTCTCATAAGTTTAGATTTAGATCTTTCAAAGTAGAAGACCTTGTCAGAGATTTTGTGAATCACTAGACTTCCACTGCCAGAGTCTCATAAGTTTAGATTTAGATCTTTCAAAGTAGAAGACCTTGTCAGAGATTTTGTGAATCACTAGACTTCCACTGCCAGAGTCTCATAAGTTTAGATTCAGATCTTTCAAAGTAAAAGACCTTGTCAGAGAATTTGTGAATCACTAGGCTTCCACTGCCAGTTTATTTAAGTCTAGACCTTCCAGGGGAAACCATGCCAGAGAATTTGGGAATCGTAAGCCTTTCACTGCCATAGCTTAATAAGTTTAGATCTTCCAAAGTAGGAGACCGTGTCAGAGATTTTGTAATTTTCTAGACTTTCATGACAAGAGTAATGTAAGTTTATATCATCCGGAAGAGACCTTGTCAAAGATTTTGTGAATTATCAGTCATCGGGCTTCTACTGCCAAATCTTCTGAAGTAGGAGACCGTGTTAGTGATTTTCTGAATGGCTTCCACTGCTAGAGTTAGATAGGTTACAGTGTCAGAGATTTTGTAAACTTTATGAAGGAAGAAATGAACCCTTTTCAGGAATTATTATCTAGGAGTTAGTTCTGCGATCAGTTGTTAATAACTACTTTTTAGGGTCCGTAGGCAAAACCAAGGACCCTTATATTTTCCTGCGTGTGTCTGTCCGTCCGTCCTCTCGCGTGCTCTCACGGCTACATCTTTTGTCCGATCACTTTCAAATTTGGCATGTATGTGTCTTGTACTTGCCCACATATTTTAAAAATATAGCGACTTAATAAAAAATATTTTTCAAAAAAATTAGGGTATAAAAACTTAAGGGTTAAAATTTTTTTATTTTTTTTCGACACCGTGAGGGGTATCATATGAAAGGGTACGTCGAGCTAATTACAAAAATATATAATTCTTTGGTTATAACTTTGATAGGGCGAGCGTAGGCGAGTTTGAAGCGGGTTTGAAACGTGTCCCCCCCCCCCCCCCCCCCCTCTATCTCGCTTATGTGAAGTGCAAAAAATCTGGAAAAATTCCTGAACATTCTTCGACCAAAAGTAAAGATACCACTTTTTGGAAATTCTGAAAAAAATATTATTTATCTATATATAGTCTTTTCGATGTATTTATATGGTTGTAGTCCGGTTCAGTGGCAAAAAAATACTTTATCAGAGTGTGTTTTGATAATATTATTAGACCCTTAGAATGGTTCAAAGTAAGCTTTTTAGTATTTTAAAAAAAACACTGTTTATACACTTTACAGTTAAACACTATATAGTGTGGCCTACGGCCCCTCGCTGTGTGCTGACTAGCACACACTTGACCTGTTTATTTACTGTTAAGATCTTTATCTACTTTTAAATTTAAGAGAAAATAATTAAAACATCACATTAGATAGAAGAAATGATATAACTTTAATCCATAAAATTATTGATTAAAATTTTTTAAATATAGAGTAAGCAACAAAACTATATAAATAAGTGAAGAAAAAGAAGAGATTTATTTAACTTTTCTTATGCTATGCTTAGGTTGGCAATAGGTAAGTGGCTAAAGTTGTAAAATAATATAGAGTGGTATAAAGTGGAACTAAATGTGCCATTCCATTAATGCTTAGGGTATTCAAAGTGGATTTGGCTAAGGCTCTATATAGGATTACGGCACACTATCTCAAGCAGACCCTATCCAATTCACCTAAACATACACACCTCCCATTTACCTTGATATTAGTTAATGGTTGAATCAAGCTCTAAGTGCCATTATCATTTCAAATTTAAATATACCTATTCCTATACCTTATACAAATTTAAATAATCCTACAATAAAAATTATTCTTATTATAAAGATAAAGATAATTTATTTACATTAAGTACAATTTAAATCAAATTATAATTATTATAATTTACTACGGGAAACAGACAGTGAAAAATACACTCCCGCGCCGGGATTTGAACCACGGGTCTCCTGTATTTCTAGTACAGATGCTCTGGCCAACTAAGCTACGCAGGAGAATGATTTTTAACTGCCGTAATCGATAACTAGTCCCGAATCCAAGCTTTGAATATTCATATACATTTAGACAGTCAATATTTATGACATTAGAACTAAACCAAGAATTAACGCTTATAATTATAAAGTACTCAATTAGTACCTGTACCTTGTACAATCAATTCGAAATTCAATTTTTAAGTTTTTGGTAGTTTTCATACTACGGAAAGTTTAAATTTTAATTTAAATCAAATTATAATTATTATTTACTACGGGAAACAGACAGTGAAAAATACACTCCCGCGCCGGGATTTATACAGGAGACCCGTGGTTCAAAACCCAGCGCGGGAGTGTATTTTTCACTGTCTGTTTCCCGTAGTAAATAATAATTACAATTTGATTTAAATTATTTAAACTTTCCGTAGTATGAAAACTACCAAAAACTTAAAATTAAGTACAATATAAATCGTCGTTTGGATAATATTGATTAAACATAAATGTTCATAATTCGTAAAACAATTCATCATAGATTTCTATTACTAATCATATTATTGCTTACAGGTAAGCAATTTTAAAATATTCATCATTTAATTTATTTATCTAAATAGTACTAATGAGACACTACGAAACGATGATAATTAACACTTAAATAATTAAACAGACATATCAAAGTTTTATAATTTGGTGTTTTCATAAACAGGACAAAACAAATTAAAAATAGAACAAATTTATAAATAAATAATTATTTTATAAAATCACTAATTTTGTATAAGGGACTAGACAGTAATAAATGTATACACTCTCTAACAAAAACATCATAATTGCTCTGTTCACATTTTTAATATTAGCAGGTAACTTGTTATAAAAATTATTCCGTTATAATGACTGCTTCTTTTTTAAAGTGGTTTTTAAAACATGTCTGTCTGTCGTTTGTCTGTCTGTCGTCTTTCTGTCTATCTCTCTGTCGTCTTTCTGTCTATCTCTCTGTCGTCTGTCTGTGCAGACGCCTGGAGCCTAAACTACTGGGCCAATTTTGACGAAATTTGGCTTACATGTTCAGAAAAATCACAACCCGGGGCGAAATCGAGAAACGAATTTTAGCACCAAATTTGAGGGCGCTACACCCCAAAAAAACGTGAAAATAAATTATTTCTCGAAAACGTTTCCGACGATTTTGATTAAAAATGTATGTCGTTTTCGCGGAAAATCTAGTTCCTGAGGAATAAGTTTAAAACGCGGACGGAGAGAGCCTGGTTCGATTCCCCGCCCAGGAGATGTTATTTTTATGATAAATTTTGATGAAATGTTCAATAATAATTAAATGTACTTACGAAAACTAATAAATGGAAAACACTGGGTCAAATAATTATGACCTCGTATATGAGAAAGTTTGTCTGAGTTGTCTTGGACCGATTTTTTCTGTATTAACTGAGTCTTTTTAGCTTAAGGAGAATTTACCCATAAAACTAAACCATATAACCTAGATTGAATGCTACCGTAGTAAATATTTTTCAATTGAGCTTCATTCAAGTAATCAGATAAATATTTAATCAGGTAATAATTACTATTTAATATTTTATTAATATTATTAACTTGATGGTCCCATTTTAAATTTTTTCTCAAGGCAAAGTCTTAACAGTTCAGCATTTTTACTTTCATTTAATTTACAACCCCCATAATAAAATGTCTAGTTACAATCTAAATTTTTCTTTTTGTAATAAAGTATTAAATATTCAGTCTTTTTGTTCATTTAATTTTTATTTTATTAATCCAAGTCTTTAATTGATTAATTGCATTGCATGTTGTCCTGAGTTAACTCCGGAAAAATTTCTTGCATACATTTTTCCTTTTCCTTTCTGCTGCTTTCTTTACTATTGCATTATTTATTATGATATTCTCCATTCTCCATATTTTCCCATCTTTATTATAGATCATATTCATAAACCAAACAGCGCTTAAACATCAATAAATATTTATTAGGTCTCGTTTCTGTCTCATAGTTTATCTGTCCACATTTTATGTCGCTGTTAAAATCTGGATGGTTTGTCCAAGCTTAAATGGCTTAGTAACTACCAAATTACGTTATAAAATGTAATCCCATTAACTGAATTTGTACGCCATTGCAATAAAATACGGCAATATAAAGAAAACCCAACATGAATAGACATTGAACTCAATAAATTAAAATGTTTAATTGTATAATTAACATGCAAATGCATACAAATATAAAATTGTTAAAAAAAAAAAAAAAAAAAAAAAAAAAAAATGTATGCATAAAAAAAATTAATTATTATTTTTTTATCAAGACTCGAGTTTTATTATTTTTATTTTTCTAACTAAATGTTAATTTTCACTTTTTTTCTCTTTTTTTTTATTTAAACCAACATTATCATAAAATTTATGAGCATTGTTAAATGGTTGGTTTGTTGGCGAACACGATACGTTTAACATGTTAATATGATGACATTACACACGAAAACACTCTTTCCAACACACATGGCACACGAATGTTAAATTTATATATTTTTTTTTTGCATTTCTCTACTCACCCCCCTATTTTTTGTAAGCACTAAAAAACAATTAATTACAATAAGCACGAAATAAGGGAAGAATATGAGAAATAAATTCTAAGTATAAAAAAAATGTGTTTTTTTACTTAGATTTAATACTACATAAATCTAAAAAAAATAAATGTATTTAAAACAATAATACAATTATACGTGCTTATATATATGTTGCTTATAGTTAACGCTGTATAAAATTAAATTATTAAATTTTATATATATAATATATATATATATATATATATATATATATATATATATATATATATATATATATATATATATATATACTTATATATATATATATATATATATATATATATATATATATATATATATATATATATATATATACTTATACATATATATATATATATATATATATATATATATATATATATATATATATATATATATATATATATATATATATATATATATATATATATATATATATATATATATACATACATATACATAAAATTTAATTTTATATAGCGTTTATACGTTAAAACTATAAGCAATGTATATATATGCACGTGTAATAATTGTATTCTTGTTTCCTTGTATTGTTTAAATTTGTTGCTTAACGCTCCCCCTTTTGCGATATTTCAACCCCTCCTTGGGTCATTCTCAAGCTGACTGACTAGAAGATTACACTACATTGAATTTTTTTAAGTCAAATTGAAAAAAAATTGTGAAACTTATTGAATCATCTGATTCTCGTCAAACTTTCTGCATTTAGAATTTTTTTTTTTTTTTTATTTACTTAAAGATAGTGTGTACAATTTTATTTTTTTAAAATTGATTTTCAAAATTCAATTTAACTTAAAAAATTCACTGTGGTGTAATCTTCTAGTCAGCCAGCTTGAGAATGACCCAAGGAGGGGTCGAAATATCGCAAAAGGGAGTAAAAGTTTTAACTTTTGTATTGAAGTCCTTTATCGTTAAAGTTGAACACTGAACACTGATGTATAAATTCACAAAGCATATTTTAGGAATCAAGCATATTTAAAACTGATCAAAGTTAAAGAATATCTAAAAAGTAATTATTATGTAATTATTTTGTATAATAGATTTTTTTAAATGGTTTTAAGGTAAACCCTAAGGTAAACCCTATGGTAAACCCTAAGGTAAATAAATCAGGTGGCTTCTTTGTTTCTAATAACCTAATGAACGAAGCTTAAATAACACTAGCCAATAAAAACAAAGTTTGAATTATAAATTTTTGTACATGTATTTGTTTTAAAAAATGTTTGTCGTCTGTGCAAACGCGTGGATCCTAAATTACTGGGCCGATTTTGACGAAATTTTGCATGAATGTTCAAAAAAAATCAATTTTTTTTTTTCAAAGGAATTAATCTGAAAATAATTAATTAATTTTTCAGAGTAATTAATTTTAGCTCCAAATTTTTGGGCTCTATCCCCCCCCCCCCCCAAATATTCATAAAAAAGTGATTTCTTTTATTATTTCTCAAAAACGGTTCTGAAGATTTTCATTAAAAAAATTTTAAAAACACGAATCCTATTGTATAAGCCATTTTCCCAGGAAAACTCTAGTTTTCGAGATATTGATGAATATAAATATGATTTTGATGAAAATCGAAAACCAAAATTTTGAGGGATCTTGGACCGAGATTATTATTATTAAGCTAGCCTAAGTTGTCTCAGGTTGATTTTTATATTACCTATATCCCTTTTATTAGTGAAACAAAATTATTGTGGTGTAGTCTAATCGATCCACCGTTGATAATCGAGTTTGACAATTAACAAAAGTTAATATTATTTGCATTTGTGTATTTAAAAGTAGCTTAATACTACCTGTGAAGTTTTCTAAACCCACCTTTTATTATCTAAACAAGGCTATGAAAACAGAATTGTGTCGTGCATGTTAATTCCTGTTAAGTAAACTATACGTGTTATAAAAACCTAGTAATAAAAACAATCATTAAACCTTATTTTTATTGCGGTTTTTGTAGCTTTTAGAGATTAAGCCGTTAGCTTTATAGCTCGTTTTAATTGGGTAACTTGGCGTGAAAATCATGTTAAATATGGACAAATCCGTTTGATTCCCTCCCTCTTTACCGTTTAATATAGTTTTAAAGGGAATGATTATTATGCAGGATTTTTATAATTCGATATGATTAGTTTACAATCTTTCTTTTTATTATTTTGTTAAATGGCTATAAAAATATTATCCAATTAAGATAAAGGTGACTCTACAGTGTCGGCGATTCTATCCGAGAGTCGGTCTACATGAGAGTGCCAAAGGAATGTTTAAGTAATCTCGCCGGCTTTCCCTTGGGTGGCGGTATTTCTCTCAGGAGTCAAAGGCTTTCGCCAGCAGTCTCCTCCACATTCTCGCTATTCGTCATCAGTTGTACGTTTGCTAGTTTGCTCCTATAGCGGTCAAAAGTGACTATTAATTTGTTTTTACTGGTCTTATATTGCTTTGCTTTGTATAAGTTTCATCGCACACCTATTACCCCAATTTTGAACCACTTCCCGTCTTTTAATCTTCCCCAAATTTTGCATATGGGAACAATTTAGGTGAACAACACAGAAACAAACATAAAAGAAATGTTGAAATAAGACCAGTTTTTAAAAATGACATTTTTATATTACTTATTAACTTTGTTTTTCAGTGTTTTATGCACCTTTTTTTTTATAGGTTATAAATGTTGCTACATAAGTTCATAATTGTAATGAGCAAGGGCATAATAAGAGACAGCAAGGAATACTTGGACGAAATCTATTCTCGATGTACCCGGCTTCACAACTAGGAACGCAAAAGGGCAAGATTTGGAGGGTACCTCTTGTTCTCATGCATATTGGCCGAGAATGTGGGGGTACCTCTTGTTCTCGTGCATATTGGCCGGGAATGTGGAGGGTACCTCTTGTTCTCGTGCATATTGGCCGAGAATATGGTGGGTACCTCTTGTTCTCGTGCATATTGGCCGAGAATATGGTGAGTACCTCTTGTTCTCGTACATATTGGCCGAGAATATGCTGGGTACCTCTTGTTCTCTTACATAATGGCCGAGAATATGAAAGGTAACTCTTGTTCTCGTGCATATTGGCTAAGAATCTGAGCAAAACGTTTCGTAGAGTATGGAGCCACCTTTAAGAGTATCACTTAAAGCCAATTATTTTTTAGTAAAATATTCTAAACTACTGGGCCGATTTCGATGTAATTTGGCATTCAGATTCAGGAAAATCATACCCAGAGACTAAATCGAGAAATTAATTGTAGCGCTAAATTTGGATACGGAACCCTCAAAATATTCTGGTAAAAAGTTTTTTCACCAAATAGGTTCCGACGATTTTGATTTTATTCAATTAACGTAAAAAAAAAAAAAAAATCGAAAACTTTAATAATAACTCCAAGAAAATATTTTTAATCAAAATATTTTCCGACGAAATTTTAAAATGTCCATAATATAATGTCAATTCTAACCATGGAAGTCGGTTTCTCGGGGAAAAATCTAGTTCCTGTAAAAATAGCTATACGTGGACGGTGCCTATATTATGTATATATAGGCCGGATTCGATTAGCCCATTGTTGTATCCATATATGCTCCAACCTTCTGGGCCCATTAGTTCCTCTTTCACATGTGCTCAAAGGTTATTTTATTAAAACCTATATAATATTTATATTCCTATATTCTAATATTTAGAAGTACTCATCAGATTTTTTCAGAAATTTGAATAGTTTGTTGAAGTTAGCCTACAGATGGTCCCATTTTATTTCAACATTATATTATATATTATTTTCATTAATACAATTGGATATAACAAATACTATGGTTGGTCCAATCCAAGTTTAATTTTGTCTTATAACCTTATAACTTTTTTCTTTTATCAGTTCGTGAAATATTATTAACAACTAAAACTGGAAGTTTCATTAGCTTAACATTAATCTTCTTTTTTATAACTCCTTGTTACTCGAAACCTTTTTTTTATATTTGAATTATGTAATAATATATTTCTAAGCTTTATACTTTCATTCGCCGTACTACCTTAAACCATCTAACCTTGCTACCGTAGAAAATAATTGTGTTTGAACTAACGATATTAAAAGTAAAAATCTATCTCTTATTATTCTTTTTATTACGGTCACGAAGGGAGCTTTATTTATTTCATTTTTTTCCCTTCTTGTACAACAAACCATCCCTTCAAATATTTTTATATTTTTCGAAGGGAACACGCTAGTTAAAAATTATCGTTTAGGGATATATATATATATATATATATATATATATATATATATATATATATATGGATATTTTTGTAGCGAAACGGCGACATTGTAGTACATTTTTGTAGCGAAACGTAACCCATGTGCGAAATGTAACCCTCATGTGCTAAACGTAACCATAGTAGTATATTTATGTAGCGAAACGTAACCATTTTCGAAAATGGTTACGTTTCGACCATGTGCGAGATGTAACCCTCAGGTGCGAAACGTAACCCTCATGAGCGAAACGTAACCCTCAATTATTTTTATTTTTTTAATAGCTGTTAGATACAATAATTATGAACTGCAACATATTAGAGACAAATTGTAAGCACCTCTCTTTCGAAAAGTATCCAATTAATAAGCAATACGATATTTTTTTCTCAATTACAACTCCCTTGACCCCCCAAAAAAATTAAAATAAATTAGTAGACAGTTTAAATAAAGTGAACAATATGATATTAACAATACGAACCAATCAATTACTCTAATTAAATGGATTGCAATGGTCACATTTCGCTACAGATATGTATTTTCTCATTATATTTTTGTAGCGAAACGGCGACACAAGAGTTTTTTTTTCTTTTAAACATCTTATAGCCCGCAAATAAATTCAAAAATCTTTTGCCCACTTAGTAGAGAGTTCAAATTAAGAGAATTAGAGGATAATAAAGAATAAAAAAAAATATTTTTTTAATTAAATAAAATAAAATGGTCACATTTCGCTACAGATATGTTTTTTCTCATTACATTTTTGTAGCGAAACGGTGACAAAAGAGTTTTTTTTCTCTAAAAAATCTTATAGCCGGAAATAAATTCCATAATCATTTGCTCACTTAGTAGAGAGTTCAAATGAAGTGAATTAGAGGATAATACAGAATAAAAAAACAACATAATTTTTTTGTTAAATAAAATGCAATGGTTACATTTCGCTACAGATATGTATTTTCTCATTACATTTTTGTAGCGAAACGGCGACACAAGAGTTCTTTTTTCTCTAAATAATCTTAAAGCCCGAAAATAAATACAAAAATCATTTGCACACTTAGTAGAGAGTTCAAATGAAGTGAATTAGAGAATAAAATGAAACGTGTGATTTTTTAGTTAAATAAAATGCAATGGTTACGTTTCGCTAAAGATATGTATTTTCTCATTACATTTTTGTAGCGACATGGCGACACGAGAGTTTTTTTTTCTCTAAAAAATCTTATAGCCCAAAAATACATACATAAATCATTTGCACACTTAGTAGAGAGTACAAAAATGAAGCTAATTATAGGATATTATTTTTTTTTTTTAAATCGTTTATTTTTTTAATTAAATAAAATGCAATGGTTACATTTCGCTACAGATATTTTTTTCTCATCATATTTTTGTAGAAACACAAGAGTTTTTTTTCTAAAAAATCTTGGTGAATTTACTTACATAAAGTAAGTAATGTGATATTACCGAAAAATAGACTGCCAATTAGTGTGGCACATAGCTTCCTCGCATCCTATCAAGTTCTTTATTGTTATATTACTTTGTTGTTATATTGTTTATTTTGTAGCAATTATGAATAGTTTTAGCGATCTTTAACACTTCATGGAGGTGTCGCAGTTGGTTTTACTAAAAAATTGTATTTGAAAAAAGTGTTTCTCTCATTGAATAGATGAAGTTTGATTTTTTCCCGGCCTAAAATTCCAAATTTAAATTTGAAGTTCAAGTTTACGCGAGCGTTCCGCGTGAACGCTTGGACGGATAACGTTGTCCAACGAACTCGTCCTGAGCATTGGTAAAATAAAACATGTCTACCAAATTTAATCTAAATCGGTCGACATTTACTCAAGTTATCGTCACTCGTTTCATAATTCGCAGAGACACAGACCGACAGACACGAGACCAAAAATGTTCCCTGATGTATGAAACGGATTTCTGTCTTGGAATTTTTAAAATCGGAGACATAAAAGTTTTCGTTCTCAAAAGTGAACACAATACCGTTACCTTCGGTAAACTCGGAAGCAAAATCGTATTTTTTTAAATTTATTAAATAGAATGCAATGGTTTCATTTTGTTACAGATTTATATGTTAATTTTACATATTTTTAGCAAATCGGAGTCAAAAATATATATGGCTTATAAGACTTGAAAAGAAGCAATTAAAATATTTAAACACTTTAAATAAAGGGAAGAATGGGATTTTACACATTAAAAGCAATCATATTATATTATTGCTTCCGAGCTTAACGGAAGCATTGTATTCACTTTTGAGGATGAAAACATTTTTGACTCCGATTTTAAAAATTCCCAGACAGAAATCCGATTCAAGCATCAGGGAACATTTTTGGGCTCGTGTCTGTATTACATTGTCTAGGATATCGATGATTTTACTCTAAAAAAAAAAAAATGTTTAAATTCGAAGGTTGACTTAAACACAATTTGTATAAATTAATTTGTTATTGATGGATTTTTTAGGTGTGATTGAAAGTAATCAAATTTTAATAATTTTTATAACTTTAAGTGTGAGACGTTTCGACCCTTTTAGTAAGGTCATCTTCTTATCACATTTTTTTTATAATTCAGTGATTCAGTGTAGCATAATAAAGACTTATAAATGGTTTATATTTTTCTTAAAATAATTGCACCACCTCAATGCGAGTTCGTCATTTTCATCATATCGTTATACAATTAAAATTCAGTCAACATTTTGTATTTTTACAATAAATAAATAGGTAGTCATAATTGCTATCATATTATTTGTAGTTGAAATTTGTAGATTGATTTAATGTCAGGCTTTATGTGTATTTAAATGTTGCTTTTTGTAATTCTTTTTAAGTTTTAAATGATTTTTAATAATTTTTAAGTTTAAATTTATTTGTAAAAAAATGAATCACTGAATTAAAGAAAAAATGTGATAAGAAGATGACCTTACAAAAAGGGTCGAAACGTCTCACAATTAAAGTTATTTAAATTTGATTACTTTTAATCACACCTAAAAAATCCATCAATTACAAATTTAAAGAAGGTGTTGTAAGTTTAACAACTGTTTATCAATAGGAAAATTAAACACAATAGTTTTAAAAGTATTGACAAACTCTAAAAAATACATATTTCTTCTGGTTCGTAGTTTTCTCTCCTTTTTTCCCCTTAATACAATGTATAAATTTAACGATATAGATACGACAAAACGTTATACCAAAAATAGTCTGCTAATTATAGAGTGTCACATTGCTTCCTCACGTCCTATTTTGTATACTTACAGGATGTTATGCTTTTACGTTTGATGTTATCAAATTAATTATATTTATTAGGTTTCTTAAACCTAATTAAAGCATTAATTAAGCAAAAGTTAAAGAGTGCAAACGGCTGAGTACTTTTGAAGATATAGGTGTAAATATATGTATGTTTGTGAGCATGTTGAAGAGAATCAAATGGAAGCAGAAGATTAAAACTTATATGGGACCAACAATAGGCTGATTATGACCTTTCATCCAAATTTTATTAAAATGGAACGAGTGGTTTTTAAGATATGTTGGTTCGCAAAAATTGGGCGACAGACAAACAGACAGACTGACTCGAAACCAAAAAATAAATCCCTGATCCCTAAACGGATTTTTATCTTGAATTTTTTTTATTTGTATAAAAATTATTTATTAAAATTATTTATGCTACATTACTGTTACTGTATGAAAATTAGATTTTCAATGTCGTCATTATGTATTTATATAGTAATTGTTTGTAGCTGAAAAATGAATCCGGAAATGAATCCCGAATGAACCTGGAAATGAATCCCGATACTTCACATAGTAAACTTTTATTTATACATAACTAGCTGGATTCCCGTGCTTCACTAAGGAGTGTTATATAGCGAATGTATTTATATTTAATTTGATGGGTTAATAAACTACCCTCAAGAAACATAGTGTTTTAAAGAGGGGTAATAATTATGTTTCAGAGGACAAATATTCTATCTGAGTAAAATTTATTTGGAAATTTAATTTTTTCACTAAAAATCGTTTTTAAGAAGTCATTTTGACTTTTTATCAGTTTTTATTTCAACGCGCTGAAAATCAGACCCTAAAATTAATTTCTCAATCTTTCTCGGTTTAGGAATTTGGAGCATTAGGCAACTAGGTTCAACAAATAGAATCCATGCGTCTGAACACAAAACTTTTGTTGTACCTAACACTTTGTAGCACTTTTGCTAATTTTTATTTTATCCCAACACTTTCTCGAAATATAAACATCGCACACACAAAGAGAGAGGAGAAGGAAAGAAAAATATATGGATGACAGGGTGAAAGGAAATATGTATATTATAACCTGTTTTACATAGTTTTTATAAATTCAGTAGAATTGCAGAATTACTTTTCACATAAGTAAGAAATTTGGAGAGTGAAGAGATGTGAGTCACAGACCGCTTTACTTCACAGGGTTTGATACCAGGGATCCGAGGAGAAACCGATAAAACGAAACAATAAAATAACACCTGATATCCAAACTTCGAACTATTTTTAAACCTTTTGCAGGAAATAAAGAATATATATACATTAATTATATAAAAACAATATATATATTAATAAATATATATATATATTAATTTTAGTTTTATAAAAACAAATTACTCTGAGTAATGTAAAACACATAATGTTGGCCGTATTCAATAATAATATAATAAAAAAAAAATAGTCTGTCGATTAGTGAGGCACATAGCTTCCTCGCTTTCTATTATTGAACGAATGGTATAATGAGATTTCGATCTCTTTCGATTCCTAGTGGGGTTAGACTTATTTTTTTAGTATGTAGTATTATATTTGCGCAACAGTAAAAATTAATATGAATATGGGCCCATCTGTGGGCAACTTTCGACAAACCATCCAAGTTTCTTTAAAATCGGATCAGTACTTTTAAACATAGTCTGCCCATTATTGTGGCACATAGCTTCCTCGTGTCCTACAACGTACTTAAATGATACTTTAAGAAATCATTATTGTCTTATTAATTTAATTTTTTCCCTCTTTTTATTATAAATCGTATCAATTTAAGCGTATTTTATTCTGGTAAAAACTATAATGATGTTAGTAAAACAAAGTTGTTGCTTCAATACCCAGAGGGGTTACACTTATTATCATTTAATATTAAATGTGCGCAGAAGTATGGAATCTAGATGGGCCTCTCTCCGTCCGCGTTTAAAACTATTTTCTCAGGAACTAGATTTTTCCTGGGGAAATGCCTTATATCTTTAGATTTGTATTTAAATGGTAGACCATTAGAATTTTGAGAAATTTATTTGAATTTTGAGGACCATTTCGAGAAATTTGGAGCTAAAATTCAATTCTCGACTTCGCCTGCGTATGATTTTCTGAACATGTATAAAATCGGCCTAGGCCTAGTAGTTTAAGCTCCACGCGTCGGCTCCAGGAAACGGAATTGAGATCATTCTGAAAAACGAAAGAATTGTATATGTCTCCGAATTAAAATAGTCTCCCAATTAGAGAGGCCCGTAGCTTCCTCGCATCCTACAACATACATTATTGATATTATGCTTTACAGCAATTATTGTCTGATTTACTTAATTAGCTGTCACATTTGCTCCTGAGCTTACCGAAAGTAACGGAATGTCAGAAGCTATAAGATCATTCTGATTCTGAAGGACGAAAATTGTTTATTTCTCCCATTTCAAAAATTCCAAGACAAGAAATCCGTTTCAGACATCAGGAAACATTTTTGGTTCCGTTTCTGGCTGTCTGTCTGTCGGTCTGTGTGTCTGCTAATCATGAAACGTGCGACGATAACTTGAGTAAATGTCGACCGATTTTGATGAAATTTGGTAGACATACTCATTTTACCAATACCCAGGACGAGTTCGTTGGACAACGTTATTCGTTCAAGGTTCACGCGCAACGCTCGCTTAAACGTGAACTTCAAATTTAAAATTGGAATTTTAGGTCGGGGAAAAAATCAAACTTCATCTATTCATCTATTCAATGAGAGAAACACTTTTTTCAAAATACAATTTTTTAGTAAAACCAACAGCGACACCGCTATGAAGTGTTAAAGATCGCTAAAAACTTTTAATACTTTTCACACAATAAACAAGAAAGTAATATAACGTTAATATTAATATAACAATAAAGTACATGATAGGATGCGAGCAAGCTATGTGCCACACTAATTGGCAGTCTATTTTTTTGTGGTACTATAATTTTTGCATTTATTATAAAAATATATGAGTTAATAAGCTAAAATGTTACTTCTTAATAAAGTAGTAGCGAAATGTGACCATTTTATTTATTTAATTAAAAAATCACACGTTTCATTTTATTCTGAATTATCCTCTAATTCACTTCATTGGTACTCTCTACTAAGTGGGAAAATGATTTTAATATTTATTTTCGGACCGTAAGATTGTTAGAGAAAAAAAACTCTCGTGTCGCCGTTTCGCTACAAAAATGTAATGAGAAAATACATATCTGTAGCGAAACGTAACCATTTTATTTATTTAATTAAAAAATCACACGTTTCATTTTATTCTGAATTATCCTTTAATTCACTTCATTGGTACTCTCTACTAAGTGGGAAAATGATTTTAATATTTATTTTCGGACCGTAAGATTGTTAGAGAAAAAAAACTCTCGTGTCGCCGTTTCGCTACAAAAATGTAATGAGAAAATACATATCTGTAGCGAAACGTAACCATTTTATTTATTTAATTAAAAAATCACACGTTTCATTTTATTCTGAATTATCCTCTAATTCACTTCATTGGTACTCTCTACTAAGTGGGAAAATGATTTTAATATTTATTTTCGGACCGTAAGATTGTTAGAGAAAAAAAACTCTCGTGTCGCCGTTTCGCTACAAAAATGTAATGAGAAAATACATATCTGTAGCGAAACGTAACCATTTTATTTATTTAATTAAAAAATCACACGTTTCATTTTATTCTGAATTATCCTCTAATTCACTTCATTGGTACTCTCTACTTGGTGGGAAAATGATTTTAATATTTATTTTCGGACCGTAAGATTGTTAGAGAAAAAAAACTCTCGTGTCGCCGTTTCGCTACAAAAATGTAATGAGAAAATACATATCTGTAGCGAAACGTAACCATTTTATTTATTTAATTAAAAAATCACACGTTTCATTTTATTCTGAATTATCCTCTAATTCACTTCATTGGTACTCTCTACTTGGTGGGAAAATGATTTTAATATTTATTTTCGGACCGTAAGATTGTTAGAGAAAAAAAACTCTCGTGTCGCCGTTTCGCTACAAAAATGTAATGAGAAAATACATATCTGTAGCGAAACGTAACCATTTTATTTATTTAATTAAAAAATCACACGTTTCATTTTATTCTGAATTATCCTCTAATTCACTTTATTGGTACTCTCTACTTGGTGGGAAAATGATTTTAATATTTATTTTCGGACCGTAAGATTGTTAGAGAAAAAAAACTCTCGTGTCGCCGTTTCGCTACAAAAATGTAATGAGAAAATACATATCTGTAGCCAAACGTAACCATTTTATTTATTTAATTAAAAAATCACACGTTTCATTTTATTCTGAATTATCCTCTAATTCACTTCATTGGTACTCTCTACTAAGTGGGAAAATGATTTTAATATTTATTTTCGGACCGTAAGATTGTTAGAGAAAAAAAAACTCTCGTGTCGCCATGTCGCTACAAAAATGTAATGAGAAAATACATATCTGTAGCGAAACGTAACCATTGCATTTTATTTAACTAAAAAGTTGAACGTTTTTTTTATTCGGTATTATCCTATAATTCACTTCATTGGTACTCTCTACTGAGTGGAAAAATGATTTTTATATTTATTTTTCGGGCCATAAGATTTTTTAGAGAAAAAAAAAACTCTCGTGTCGCCGTTTCGCTACAAAAATGTAATGAGAAAATACATATCTGTAGCGAAATGTAACCATTGCATTTTATTTAATTAAAATATAATGTGATTGTTTTAATTCGCTATTGCCACATTTTTTACTTTTCCCGAACTCTGTACTATGTTTTTTTAATGATTTTATACTTGTTTTGTGGGCCTATATGGCGTGTATATTTTGGTCTCCGTTTCGCTACAAAAATGTACGGAAGGGTTCTTTTTCGCTACAAATTTATTCGTTGGGACTGTTTGGATTTTTTACAAATCTGTAGCGAAATGTAACCTAGAATAAACTCGCACTTTTAGGTTAGGGTTACGTTTCGCTACAGACTGATCTATATATATATATATATATATATATATATATATATATATATATATATATATATATATATATCAATGTATGTGTGTGTATTTTATATTTATTTTTTCCAAGGGTAGTGATATAATTGTCTACGTTTTTTTTTTTAAGGGCCCTACTTGTTAAAGTTAGAGAATGGTTTTAAATTTACTACTTTTCTCTTTCTTTCTCTCTCTCTCTTTCTCTCTCTCTTTCTCTCTCTCTCTCTCTCTCTATCTCTCTCCCTCTCTCTCTCTCTCTCTCTCTCTCTCTCTCTCTCTCTCTCTCTCTCTCTCTCTCTCTCTCTCTCTCTCTCTCTCTCTCTCTCTCTCTCTCTCTCTCTCTTTCTTTTAATACTTGATTCATTAACATCAGATTATCACCTGCTATCAGATAAATACGTTTCGTGACTATTTTAATAAGTCAACTAAGTTTATCTTTCTTGTCAGATTCATATGCATTTTGTATGTACATACATATACTATCGTATGTGTGTGTATACATCTATAATAAACCATTTAAATTTACTACTTCTCTCTCTCTCTCTCTCCCCCCCCCCCCTCGCTCTCTCTCTCTCTCTCTCTCTCTCTCTCTCTCTCTCTCTCTCTCTCTCTCTCTCTCTCTCTCTCTCTCTCTCTCTCTCTCTCTCTTTCTTTTAATACTTGATTCATTAACATCAGATTATCACCTGCTATCAGATAAAATACGTTTCGTGACTGTTTTAATAAGTCAACTAAGTTTATCTTTCTTGTCAGATTCATATACATTTTGTATGTACATACATATACTATCGTATGTGTGTGTGTATAAATTTTGGTAGGACTATAAACCATATCTAAGTATAAAGGGTGATGTATTATTTATATGATTATTTACCTCACACGTTAATCTTAATGTTAGATAAGTTGGTGAGTAGTTTATTAGTTGGCCTTTTTATTATTACTGGTCTTATATTACTTTGCTTTGTAAGTTTCATCGCACATTTCCGTTTCCCCAATTTTGAACCACTTCCCGTGATTCAATCATCCTCAAATTTTGCACATAGATACAACTTAGGTTAACAATACAGAAACCAAAAATAAATAAAAAATAAACAAAATGGCGTCAAATTTATTTGCTTTTTAAGTTTCATCGCACACCTATTACCCCAATTTTGAACCACTTACCGTCATTCAATCTTCCCCAAATTTTGCACATAGATACAACTAAGGTGAAGAATACAGAAACCAAAATAAATAAAAAATAAAAAAAATGGCGTCAAATTTATTTGCTTTTCAAGTTTCATCGCACACCTATTACCCCAATTTTGAACCACTTCCCGTGATTCAATCTTCCCCAAATTTTGCACATAGATACAACTAAGGTGAAGAATACAGAAACCAAAAAAAAAAAAATGAAAATAAGACCAGTTTTGAAAAATGGCATTTTTATATTAATTATTAAAAATGTTCTCAATTATTTATTATAATATGGTTCAAGCCAATAATATTAATATTAGGTACTTATTATTACCAAAAGGAGGGGAAGAAGGATGATAAAAAATTACACTGCTTCCAGAAATCGAAACTTGATAATCTACGACGGATGAATCGTTTTCACCTGTTGGTATAGATATAGTATTTTTCTAGAGAGTGAGTGTGGCCGAGTGGATTAAATTATTTAACCACGTCTGCTCGGTCATCAATGAATCAAGGGTGGCATGAGGTCGTGGGTTCGATTCCTCGAAGTTATGCTTTGATTTATATGGCTCACTAATGATCACTACATACTCTCTTGGGCGGTACAATGTATACAGAGGTATTATGTGTGAAGTGGCTGGAACTCTCTACCACGGGGCTAGTACAATAGGCCTAAAATATGACCAAATTGCTAGGTTCTAACAAGTCGTTCTTCCTACCCTTTTAGTACTAGTAATAGTAGTACGAACCAAAACCAAGTTGATGTCAGTTTACCACTCGATAGGTGACCACTTTGATTTGGAGTAATATTTGAATAAATAACCTTTCAAGTGATAAACCTGCCGTCAACTTGATTTTCGGTCTACTAACTAATTTTGTACTCAGGTTCATGAAACTCACATTGTCCACCATAATGGGTGACATGACCGCTCTCCACCGGGTTGTTTTTTTTCAAATGCCTATTGGCAAGCTATGTCCCGTAGACGAACTTAGCCGACCACATATTCTTAAATGGCGCTGAAAGATTAATTTGTACAACATTTCTAGCTTGAAGTTCACGCTATCTCCTGAACTATCATAATTTTTGTTTTGTTTTTAACAAAATTATTTTTGGCAACTTCTATATTTTGTTTTTATAATTTTATTGTCGTGGAGAGGAGTTTTAAAATATCAAATATTAATACCAGACTGTACTGACTTCGGCAATCCTCGGGACTTCACGAGTGCCACGTCTTGGTCATCCTTTAGTAAATATCAGATACACACTTGTTTATAATTATCAAACCATCATTATATTGTAAAGGCGGAAATACACATGCTAGTAAAAAAGCATGCCAGTGGCGAGTTACTAGCACGTCAGTAGCTGGCATGCTGCAGACGCTGTACACATTTGCCAGTGAAACAGCATGCTAGTATCATCCGGATGATAGGTCTTGTGCGAGCTACTAGCAAATGAAAATACATATTCCAGTCACAGTTCTAGTTTTGAAACGGGCAATCGTTGCCCGTTTCTTGCCTTCTTTTAGCCGGAATAAATTATGGAATAATCGTATTTGATTTAATTAATTTTGATAGTTTTATTAATTGTTTCAATGTACCTTATGAATGTATCGGTGGGGAATGAAATTAACCAGATTGTTCTGTTACTTGCAAAGAACTGTGTTTTAAAACATTTGAAAAATAATAAAAAGACACGAAGAGTGTGGGTAAAGATTGGATAGCTAGAAGGGAATTAGGTACATGGAGCGAGACTGTTGCTACTAAATTAAATGCGGTTCGGGGACGTTAATGGTTTTAGGAATCAATTGCAAATGCTTCCGGATAAAGTTGATGAGTTGTTGTCAGACACCCGCGAAAGGAAGGAACGTGCAACTGAAGACTGAAGGGCTGAGGAAGACTCGTGCTAGCTACTAGCACCCTTGCGCTGGCAGGCCTGTTTACACGTGCCTTATCAGTTCCCCCTCCCCTCGACTTGTGCCACTGGCAAGACAAAAATCAAACCTCGTGCGATTTACTCGCATGCTTTTTACTCGCATGCTATTTGATGTATACACATGCCAGTAGCTCTCCTCTGCGAGCTACTCGTATGTTTTTGTGCGAGTAACTAGCATGTGTATTTCCACCTTAATAATGTATTTGGCTTGTTTATAACCCTAACGGAGCTCTGTGCAAGCGCACTAGGAAGGAAAGGTGGGGAAAAGCATGCAGTATATTTCAATAGCTTGCATAAATATATTGTTTTCTATATCGCCCAAACTCGTGTCAAAAACGCTTGCAATTAATCCAGCTTAAGGCGGCCGAAGGAATAGCTAGTTAAATATACAACTAAGTTGCATTATTTATCTTTTATTATTATTTCAAATGAACAATATAAAATTTATTTGTTAGTTGCGTCTTTTCTTTAATATTTTATTTTACAACCACGTAAGATTGTACGATCCACAGGAGTAAAAAATAAGTGTGAGATTGTATTATATATTATGTGGATGACATATTGTTATATACGTGGTTACGTGGTGAAGCTTTAGTCTGCCTTGGCACGAGATTGAAATGTCTCTTCATATGTTCCTCCTGAGGGAGTTTTGAGGCCTCATATGGTGTCTCGAATGTTTGAGGCACTCAGGTCACGTCTCACGTCCTCTTTCCTTGAGACGTCGTGTTGCGGCAAGCTTACCAGAGCATTTTAGAATCATGTGAACCAAGACGCAAGGGAAAAAAGGGCACCACAGAGAAAAAGTAATGTAGGGTTGATAACTCACCTCAGTTAAATCAGTTCTTATCATTTACTTTTTAAAAGATTCTTTTTTTCTTCTTTCTAGAAATACTGCATGAAGTTGAGGTATTGCTTATTTCATCTGTCATAGTAGATGAAGACAATTTGTTTCTTTTAAAAAGCTGATTTTTACCTACGAGCTAACCGAAGGTAACGGAAGCTATGTTATCGTTTTGAAGAACGAATTTTTTTGTGCCTCCTAATTAAAACATTCTTAGATAAAAATTCGTTCCAGTTATCAGGGAACACTTTTGGTCTGACCGTGCCTGTGTCTTTTGTTTAATATTTTTGCGGATCAACAAATATTTTAAGGGGGCATGGATATTCAGTTGGAGAGAGTGATTGTGAGTGAGCATTCAATCACTCAAGTTATGCATCTTCGGGCGTGTTCAGTTGTTGGATGGGTGTCCGCCTGAACACAGCTCTGGGTTCAATTCTCGAATCTGAAGAAATGGTTCACGACCAAAGGCTTCACACAAATGAGAAAACATTGGCTACGCTACTAACCTGGATTTGTTCAATGAGGTTTCAATTTGTTCAATTTGTTCAATTTGACTTAGGTGGGTACCTAAGTTGTTTGCGCGTCTTCAGGAGTTAATGCCCCCCGGAGAAAAAACATAACAAAAACTACTCATCAGATATCATATTGAAATTTGGATAGTATATTAGTCTATTGCTGTTCCCATGTATCTTTTCAACCTTATGTGCTTATTTGTTTCTCTTTCACATGAGCATAAACCTCTTTTGTATTATGACCTGTCTTAAAAAGTACTCAACCTATTATTAAGGAATTCGCATAATTTATCAAAAGTAGCCCATAAATAGTCCCATATTAATTTAAATCGTCTGCACCCATTTATTATTGATGAATTTGTACTTTTTAAGTAAAGAAAAAAAAAAACAAAAATTAAGACAAGGAAAGGAAAATTTTATAAATTTGAAAATAATTTGGATGGGTCGTATTTGCAAAACATCATTAAAGTATACGAAAGGGCGCGAAAAAACCGTGTTAACACTAATTGGAAGTCAATTTATGATTGTATGTAAGAATAACCTGTTTTTTTTTTTAAATTCTGATTGCTTACTATTCATACCTGTGAAAGTGTGAAAATTGATCTTTTTAAAGCATCTTTTCTCCAACAAGATACTGGAATTTTATGTCAAAGTTAAAGCATATCAATGTTTAATGTTTAACATATAATGTGATCGATTTTCAAGAGAAGGTGAAGGCAATATGAGAGAAAATGTGGAAAAGAAAAGATAAGATGATTGTAAGATCAAAGAAACAAGAATAAATAAAGATATTTCACCAATAAAAGTAAATCATTTGCAACTTAAAACTTAATAATTACAAGATAAAAATAACTTTTTATATACTACGTTTTTTAATTTTATTTTGAATCATAATATGTAATGTTGATAGTATAATTTTTATTGTTATATAAAATGTTAGTGAAATATAAATAGTTCCGAATTTATTTATTTCACACAAATGACAACCATCTAGAGAGCTGATCTTAAGACTATAAAAGGACAAATCTTTGAACAACGGATCTCACCAACACCGAATCTAAACCGTGGCCATCGATATGGCCCCGTGTAGGGAAGGGTAAGAGAAGAAAAATAAGTACAAGTAAAGAAGTACAGATGTAGAATATATAAACCGATATTTAGTACACAAGTGTAGACAAACCTGGTTGTCATACGTCAATTAATTTATTTCTTTGTTGACTTATTCTTTTTAGCTGTCATTCAATGTTTACCTCTTAATAAAAATCACAAATTTGAAACCCGTCATAATGAAGATCGTAAAAATATGGGATACGTCAAAACAAATAAAATAACTTGCGGATTTTTTCCGAATTAACTTTCGATTCAGCGAAATTTGCTGAAAACGAATTAAATTCTGCTGAAAGATGGGTATATGTATTAAAATAATGCATTGTCATCGTGTTCTGAGCTATTCGGGAAGTTAGTCAAAAATCGTTTGCAAGATTTGTACCGGACAAACAAACAAACAAGAAAGCAAGCTAATAAAAACGTAGTAAAAATCCACTTTCAACCGCTAATGCTTATTTTCAGTGCCTAAGAAAGAAATTAGACTATTTAACTTGTTATTTCTTGCGTAATTAAGAAAGTGCAATATATCAAAACAGCTTTTATAAAGAAAATGTTATAAAGATAAAAGGTGACCTCTTTGATTTGAAGTAATATTTGACTAACTAACCCTATTAAGTGACAAACTACCATCAACTTGATTTTTGGTCTACTAACTAATTTCGTACTCAGGATCATGAAAATCACATTATGCAACAAAAAGGGCGGGACATGGCCGCTCTCTACGGGTTTTTATTTTTAAATGCCTATTACCAAGCTATGTACTGCAGACGAACTTAGTCAACAATTATTCTTAAAAAAGCATCAAAACATTTACTTATAAACAAAAATTCTAGCTTGATGTTAGTCAGACATTTCTTTGCACGCTATCTCCTGGACTATGACGGAAATAAAGTAGAAAGAGATTTTAGCTAAAAAAAATTCAATATTAAATTGATTAAAATAATAAATAAAAATAAATAAATTATGTTGTGAAAATTAAAGTTTAAAAAAATGAGAGAGGTGGAGTATTAAACTGAAAAGAGAGGGAGAGAAAAAAAGCTTATAGGAAATAAATTAACAAAATGGGTCAAAAAAAGGAACAAATAATCGAAAATGTAAAGGGAGGAAAGATGTTAAAAAACTCATCAATGTACTCAAGAATAATTTTTTCAGTTTGGAGGGGGTTAAGAGAGGCAATCAAGTAGAAATACTATAAATGGAAAAATACCCTGGTTCTTTGCCCCCTCCCTTAAATAATTAGAATTAGGGGGGTAAAAAGCGGTGAAAATTAACCTTTTATTTTGCTTATTTTTTGTTTCTCTAAGAAGGTTGTTAATTGATTTGTCTTTTGCTTCTTTCTTTTTTAGTTTTTTTTTTTAACAAATCTTAATGTTTTATAAAAAAAAAATAGAATAGAAGAATAGTTAAGTGAAATGTGAAAAGCTTTGTCTAGCTAGTTGGATTTGATTTTTTTTTAAATAAAACGAATTAGTGGCCAAGAGGCATGCAAATAGGATAGTTTAATTTTTATTTATATATATATATCTACTAGCTGGGTACCCGTGCTTCGCTACGGGGTGTGTTATTTTCAATTTGGTAGGTTTATAAACTACCATCAAGAAACATTTAAATTATTTTACTAAGCGAGAATATCTAGAATCTAACCCCTCTCCCTTATTTCTATACCCCCTTCCCTTTTATAAGATAATTTGCTAGTATCCCAAATTAGTAATGGATTCCGAGAACTGAAGAGAAATTCTTAAAAGATACCTTTTCAGGAAAGTTATCTTTTACCCCCCCCCATGCCTTTAGCCATCCCTTGGTTGAAATTGGAATTATCTAAGAAGATCGGTCTGGGCTCAATTCCCCTTCTTTTCTTAATCTGTCCTTATGTTACTCTTAGGGATAAAATTTTAGAAAATCTCTATTGACAGTTGTCAATATAACTTAGAAATTATTGTACTACGTGTACACGGTTTTATTTTAGCATTTTAAAGAAGTGGCGATAATTATGTTAGTAAAGTTTTAAGCATGGTAATGTGTGATTTGTAAACTATGTCTGTATATCCATTTTACTCCCCTCAGTAGCATATATAGGGGACGCTACCTCGCAGGAGGAAGGAGGGGGCGTGGCCTGTGTCGACTTTGACGTTGACCACGCCCCCAATGGCGATTTTGGCCCCGCCCCCGGGGTTGATTTTGTCCAATTGGCGATGTTGGCCCCGCCCCTATGTTGATTTTAGGTCAATTGTGTATTTTGGCCCCGCCCCCAGTTTTGATTTTAGTTTGATTGGCGATTTTGGCCACGCCCCCGAGGCACGCTCGTTGATATTAGCCCTGCCTTGGTGTCGATTTCAACCATTATTTCCATTGATTTTGGAGACGGTTTCGATTACGAGCTCAATGGCGAGCTCGGTGGGCGATAACGTTCTCCTGATTGGACTTTGGAAAAATGGAGGGGAGGGCTTTAAGAGGAAAAAATGGCGAGGCTGGCTCTAATTAATCCTGTTTGGTTTTGTTATACATAATGTGTTGGGTTTACCACCTGTTCAGTGTCGAAATTGGACACTCCTCTGTGCTTTTATTGGCCCAAGATTTTCGAGCTCAAGGTCGATTTTGCGATTACATATTCAGTTTGACCCTCCCTGATAAATATTAATAGGACATTATTTTTAAATTAAAAATAAATAGCCAACACAATAATTTTTTAATAAAATATTTATTAAATTCTCTAAAATAATAAAAAATTATTTTTTACAATGACTTATAATATGTAAATGGAGGTGCAGATGCCGATCGTACTGCTCTTGTATTTTCTTCAGGTCCATTCTGCATTGAGAGAGTATTTGTTTCAACGTCGCTAAATGAAATTTTGGCCATATTTCCTTGCATTCCTTTGTATTTTAGCAGCATGTTAGGAGCAGCATTGTAGATTGCTATAGCTTCTTCGTCGATTTTGTCAACAAAACGCGGTGGCAGGAATGTATCTACATCTTCTTCATTATAGTTGAATGTTGCAACGAGAGCAGGTCCAAATGGAGCTGTTTTCACCAGTTTTAATGATCGTATAAAATAAGATTTATCCTTGTCAAGGTACTTAAGACGAATGTTTCTTCTAAAAATGTTTCCTTGATTGAGCCTTGCCGAGAGGGACATGTTGTTGTTGTTATGTGATGTTAGTTGGGAGACGAGTCGGTCGAATTTAATATTTCGAGGTAAAGTAGAGGTGGATCGAAGTGAACTTAATCCTTTATGATTGGTCATGGCGATGATTACTCGCCTGTTGGCAAAATGCAACAGATAAGAATCAAGTCAGTCAAATTGTTTATATTTAGCTGTTGTAGCGGTGGGGGTGAAATTATTCCAATCCTACAGGTATAGATTGCGAAGTCCTCTTTGAATCTGGTCAAGCCTTATAGCACAATAACAACAATCGCAGGTGTCAGGTCCACACTTGCAGCTTGGATTGCTCCAAATACAGTTTGCATAGTGCTTGTAAGCTGAGTCTCCAACTCGTTGTTTGCTCTCTTTAGAATATTCTTCGAGTTTTCTCACCTCCTTGTCAATCTTGATAAATGTACTTGCACGAGCGTCGCTGATGTGAATTGATGGGTAGTCCTTTAGATATCGCAAATATAGGGGATCGGACTGTAATGCTTTAAGCTCTTCCATGACTCATTAATGACTGACTGTGATTCCTATTTATCAAATTGTAATAAAGTTTCCATATCGAAATCATCAATGTTTGCTGATATCATTTCAGACTGCACTGGCTCAGGTGTCGAGGCTTTACTAAGAGTAATCAGGTCTAGAGCACGAGTTATTTGCTTAAGTTGATCTAAGATAGACAGGGTTTCGGTAGATGTCAAGGTAATAGATTCAGGCTGACGAGACAACAAAGAGTCTAACCAAGTCGCTCGGTATGAAAAATCGGTCTGAATATTTTTTGTAGACTGATGGACTTTCAAAATGAGTTGACCACCAACAATTGAAAAATCCAAAGACTGTTCACCTGCCTTCCTCTTCTTACAGCTCTCAATACGTCTAATTTGCTCTTTTAATTCTGCTGCTCTCTGCACCACCAAAGACCAATCAGAAATTGTTATAAAAAAATGCTGTTGCCTACCTTCTAAACTGCGGATGAGGATAATCGGCGCACCTTTTCTAGTCAGTCCAACAATAAGACATTTCTTATTCGACTCCAGCAAAAAGGTCCAGGTTAATGTTAAGTGTTCCATGACTTCAAACCAACTGGATGGGTAAGAAAATGGAATAGAGTGTAAATGTCCAGAGTGTGAGGAATTCCGGTTTTATAAAAACAGGTTGCCACTCCTTAAAGACTATCACGAGTTCAATGCATGTATGCAAGTGGTTATTAACCTTCTAGATCTTTCAAGGGTATCCACTCTGTTGACTGTAATCCAAGCCACTTGACTAAAGCCTTTTTATTTTTACGACGAATCACACGTTCGATCAAATAATAACCAGGATATTGAGTTTTCATCAACTCCTCCTCATAAAACTTGCCTGAAATCAGTTGTCCGCTCGAATCTGTCAAATTGTACATAGGTACGTTACGCATAAACACCTGGTTCACCTGAAACTGCTCATTTGTCCAATTGGGCATATAACCCTTGGTAAAAAGGTGTTTGTGCTTGCTGATTCGGACCCAATCTCCAACAGCAAACTTAGGCTTGCGATTGCTTTCTCTCTTATTAAGTCTGTCTAGAATAAGAGCTTCATGTTTCTTGGTAACATCTATAGGTCTCATGTTTATGCTGCGATGTTTACGACGATTGTATGTGTCCACCAAACTGTCAACATGATTAACCCACTTGTAGGCTCCGATAGTGCTAAAGTGTCGCCACATCATCTCTTTGAGAGTGCGGTTAAATCTTTCTATAATAGTTGCCTTAAGAGGGCTGTAAGTGAAATAATGACGCACTTGATTGTTCTTTAACATTGATTGAAAATCAGAGCCCATAAATTCCAATCCTTTGTCTGTTTGTAACAGGGCTGGAGTTAGTCCTGATTCTTTAAATATAGCTGCCATTTTCGCTGCAACCTCTTTACTAGTTTTTCTTTTTAGAGGTTTTGCCCAAGCCCTCTTGGACCCGCAGTCGATAACAGTGAGTAAATAACGAAATCCACGTTCGGGTACTGTCATCTCAACCAAATCTGCCTCCCATTTGTCTGTAAGAACTCCTTTAATTATGACTTGACTTCTAGGAAAGCGTCTTCGAGCTGGTGCATGGATCTCGCGAACAAGTTCTTCCTTAACGGTCATGATTCGCACTGACTACTCTATGACGCCAGCCTCCCGTAACTCTTCCAATATAGATTCGATTTCATTATGGTGTGAATGGTTGCCAGCCTGAGTAGATGCCATCAGTAGTCGCAAACGATTGACCAGTTCGTTGGCATTATCCCAGTAAACATAGTCTATGGGTCGATTGGTAACCACGTTAAAACCACTTCCACTAAACTGAGGATTTACGAGTTTCTTTAGGAGTGTACGATATTTGGTACCAGACGCGTTAAAATCTCTAGTCGCGGAATAGCCTCGGCGAGCTGCATTAGTCCTTAAAATAATATCTTGATAATTTGCCAAATCTTCAGCAGAGTAATCAACTGGTTTGTACTGAAAAAGCAAATTAAAAAGACCTTTGGAGGCTGGGTAAGAGTTATTCTTGATATATACATTGTCATAGTCCATAGTCATTTCACTATCTCCAATCATAATATTTCCCTTGGGTGATACTCTAGGACCGTACACAGTATCCATCTTGTCATCTTTATCTAGAGGTTTGCCTGTAAGTAAATATTGAATAAAGGGTCGACCGTAAACACTGACATCTGCTAAAAGGCTACTTAACTGTTTTTGACCTTTAGGTGAACTAATATATGACTCTAATTGTGTTGGAGTCGATTGACCGCCCGGCGGAGTAGCACCATGGCTCGACGATGATGGAGTTGTCAATGCAAGAGTCTTCACCGGAGTCGATTGTTTCCCAGGAGGAGTAGCGCTATAGGACGTTTTCTGTGGCGGCGAGGGAGTTGGAATTTTTGATGTGAGAACAGAGCTTAGCTTTCTTCGAAAAAAAGGCGATCGTGCTCCTCTTGAACTAGCCGATTCAGTTTTTGCCGATAAAGTTGGCCTCGTCATCACTTGAGTTGACATCAAATCAGGTTCAAATGCAAAGGTCTGCTCGACAGGTGTATCTTCATCAGGTAAAGAAACTTCATCCTCTTCGGTAACACCTTTGTCCTCACCATTCCATTGAGTCGCTGCTGTCGAATACTCCTTTGCTACAGTCATGTCAGGTCTGTACGTAGTGGACATGAGAAGTGATTTATCGAGGCTTTGAGCAATATTTTGCAATGGATCCATCAGGGGTTTAACATTTTCCTCAGCAATCCTTCTTATGGCAGCCTTCCCCGTCTGTAAAAGTTTATTTTTTTGACGAATTATATTGCGCGCCTTGATCAAACGCCTCTTTACGACCTTACTTGGGGTCTCCATTTTGACGACTGAAGGCATCTCCTGACCGCTCGAATGTTATAAACTCATCGAAACCTCGACGGTATCTACCATCATCAATTGAAGCCTCTTTGTCTATAACCATAAAGTCAAACCTTTTGTTCCAGCATTGTCCACACATTTCAGTGAATCGATTCCAGGCCATGTCAGTGTTGACATGATCGTCGTATATATGACGAAGGTTGGTATCGTCCATTTTAAACAGGACCAACATGTTGCACTGGTCTCGGATACAGTGCTTTGGTACGTTAGCATATGATTGAGAAAGATAAAACGAATCTATCCCCTTGTGTCGTCCTCTGGTAAAGTACTCTTTGATCCGCTCCTGCTTTTCCATCATTACATCGTCAAAAATGAAAATAGAGTTCTCCTTAGCCTCTTCAGGCGCTATAACCTGATCAAATTCAGTCATGGGAAAAAAACCAATTTCAGCCATTTCGCTAAACACACTACTCAAATACCTATACTTTGGCTGATCCAATGACTTTGTATACAGGTATACATTGTCAAATCTAAGCCCATTGGCATGTAAAAGAAGAGTTACCATCAACTGAGTTTTACCACAGCCTGAAGATGCACAAATAAGAGCTCTTATTGGTTGACTACCAAAGAGAGGACTATGACGTTTCAACCTTAAATCTCCCTCCTCCTCTGCAAGTCGTTCCATTACTTGGAACGACGTGCTCTGTTTGGAAAAGTGCATCGTACTGAGATAAGGGTATTCTTATTACTACTATATATATATATATATATATATATATATATATATATATATATATATATATATATAAATATAAAAACTATATATATATATTTTTTTAAAAAAACTTGTATTTAAAAAATAAATTAAAATTTTAAGATTTACACCATATGTACAGTCAAGAACATTAAAATAACATTTTTTTAAACAATTAAATTTTTTGATTTATACCAAATGTACAGTTTAACAGCCTGGTCTCTAGCACATACAAAGTTTGTTCTGTTGTGTCGTAGGCAGGAATGTCTCGGCAGAGATGATCTGAAACGCAAATCGTTGAGAGATGGACAGTCCAGCTTTTCCATGTCCACTATCTCTGTCGTCACTCCTCGTGATTGAAGATACTGAGCCTTTTCCAGTCCTTTGACCAATACTCGGTCATACTCGTTAAGGTTGCGTTGAAGAATATCATCAATGTGCTCGTAGTCTATTATGCCATCGTTCCACGTCAGTCCATGAAAATTTTGAGTCAGCCAAATGTTTTCTCGACTTTGAGCAGATGAAGATTCATCATAAGTTGACGGGGGTTTAAAGAGATACCAGCTAGCAGCACCACTGCCTGCATCGATGATGCTTAATTCCTTAAGTATATATGCACCACGCGACTTGCCATTGCAGCTACCACAGCTCCTCTTGCTTTCTCTAAAGCAGACGATATCGACAATAGCACAGTTCATTTTTATAAAACTTGTAAAAGCTTAGTTGACTGCAGTTGACTGAGCAATACATGCCGATGTAGTCGCGCTTTTATACGATCAAATAACCCCCTCCACGCACAGTGAGAGCACACTCCTACAAAAGTGTGGCTTTAAGACCTTTTTGTAACGATGCCTGTGAGAGGATATTGAGTAACAAGTTGATCGTGAAGAATCAGACAATATGCAGACGTGTTTGCAGGCACATTGTTTGCCGTTTCAAATTCCAATTTAATATCTACAGATGATGAGGTAACCGCCTCGACTTGACGACTACAATCAATCACCACAATTGGAGCATGTTTGATAAACTCCTCATAAGTTAACATGGGATGAGTGTCAGTCCTATTGTAATAGGACTGTTGAAATTCAGCGTACATTTCATAAAGCCAAGCTACGGATCTTTTTGAAAAGTCCAAATTTAAATTGTCATAGGGGTACGATTCACTTCCAATATAGAGCCGAACATTTTTCAATTTACATGAATCAAACTTGCTAACATCCTTTTTCTGATTGTTGACTCTATCCGTTTGAAAGGCTAGCAACACGTAGCGTGGCTTTTCCAATTGAGTACTTGTTTTTATTGTCCAAGTATGATTTGTGGTCTGAGGCAGAGTAGGGTATGTGTACAGATTCCAAGCCCTGAAAGCCATCGTTACGGGCACATTGCGTTCAAGCAAATCAAGCATTTCAAGTTTCTCAGGATCATTTAAAGTTAAGTAAGCTAATTTCCATTTAATCGAGTCAATATGCACTTTATTATTCGCTGCTTCTTCTGGCTCTGCTGCAGCAGGATCAGCCAGTACAAACATATTATCATCTCTGTTGGCTCTGATCAATATCAACTCGAGGCGAGCGTTCATTAAAATGCGGTGGTAGTCTTCAGCGATGCCCAAGACAGTGTCCAAAGGAATAACCATGCTAAAGTTACCAGTGGTTGGGTCGACGGTCTGATTGTAGGATTTTACACTACTTGGAAGCGACCATCCTGCCGCTTGAAGCCTTTCTGCAGTGGCCTTGCTAAAACTTGCATAACCTTTCAATGTGGATGCATATCCAGGCAACCTAGTATGGTCGACTTCAACACCATTGATTTCCAGTCGAATGTCGCTAAAGGCATGGGCACCTGCATTGCATGCAAGAGTGTAAACAGTCGGTACTGGAGTTATACGACCTTCAATGCAAATTGAGCTTTTGCAAGGCAAAACATAGGTGTCGGGCTGTTGGAATGGTATTCTTATTTCATCTGCATTGTCAAACTTGCTTGAAGAGTAAGGCAGATGACTGTGGTACTCGAGTTTAACTATAGAGTTGTCGAATTTGGGCTTCCTTGCCAAGTCTAGATACGTAGCGCTTCCCATTAAGAACTCTGTAGCCAAGATTCTGTAAGAATTTTTGATTGACTGAAGTTAACCTAGTGGCAGTCAGACGTCTACTAAAGACTCTCTGTGTAGGTGGGTGGTATTTAAAGTCAATCATTGCGCTTGAGGTGAATACGAACAGTAATAGTCTCTCCACGAAAGTCCACCGGTCGACCCTCTTGATCCTTTATATGTATTGTAACTGATTCTAACGTTTTAGTCAATATTTCCAAGTAGACAACTGTCTGAGGAACCTCTACAATCTTGTATCCTGGAGCTACTGTGGGGAAGAACTGATGTAAAACATGAGACTCTTTGCCATTTATATAAGTACCGGTAACTATATTACATTCTACTGACAGTGCATTAACTTTGAATATGTCGACAATTGTATCCGACACATAGCTGCCATTTTTTTGCAATATTTTCGGTTTAAATCCTAGTATACTACCAATATTGTTGACAGATATAAAATTTAATTTTTTGTCTTTACTAATCACTGTACAAGCAAGTGTGTTACGTTGCTCCTTTACTTCTATGTCAAACTTAGAGAGCGCCTTAGCAATATCGCTCAGTTCATACGACCCTTTGGCTAGTTTTACCATATCGCCCGCTACTATCCTCCCATTTGCTATCGTCATACTCATCTCCTCTGGAGCTGTGTGCTCTATGTTAGCCTCGAGTATTGCTCCGCGTTTGAAACCGAAATCAGTCAGAAAAGTATCTCCTAAATCATTGAATAAAGTCTTGTTGCTTTTTAATACTACTCGTCTACGTTTTAGACCAATTTGTAGGGTAATTTCATCGGTAAGTTTTGTTTTAATAAGGTCAATCAACTGCTGAAAAGTGGTTTGATTAGGCAAGTCATAATTTATTTCATCGTACATGAGATAAACTCGATTGTTGGTTTCATCTACATTCGGTATGGAATTGTAAGCTTCAAAGGATAATAATCCGCAGCACCATTTACCATCGTTTAAGTGCACTGGTGGGAAAAACTCACTGGTAAGTACCGACTTGTCACCGGTGAAGGTTAACGTCAGAGACATGACTGAATCAATCCTAGGTCGGCATGAGTAATATAAACAATACACATAGATGACCACAAATGATACTGTCAAATGGCTGAACTTGTTGTCGATTGTAGGTTATTGTGGTCCCTCTGAGATAGTAAGCAAGTTCGGGTGGTGGCTGCAAATTACCAAAACTGTCAAAATACAGCGCAACATCTCCTTTAACATAGTAGGCACTCCAATGACTACCTCTATCGGACATTTTATTATGATTAACAATGCCCGATTCTACGTTTAGCCTCCTCTTTTTAGTCAATTGGTCTCTCATAAAGACTCCTCGAAATGTTGGTACTTGAAGTCGATACATGATAATTCGTCTCAAGTCATGATCTGTGAGAGGCCTATTTGGGAGGCTCACAGTCAGTTTTTTGCTTCAATGTACAGTCCAAGGCCTTTTTTATACGGTCTGAGAAACAGTCCCTTGCCAATAGAAATCTCCTCCATCTTCTTGTTGTGTCTTCTTGCCTCCTCCAAGGCTTGACTAGCTTGTCGACCTTCATTAATTGTCTTGACAAGGCTGGCCGCGCCACCTGCAACGGACCCCAATGCTGCTAAAGCAGGTATTGCTGCCATGAGAAAAGGTAGAATTCCTCCGCGTTTGGGAACTGGTATTACTCTCGGAATATTATTATGTTTTTTACCACGACGTTGGGGTCCGACTCCTAGTTTAGCTGCCCGTAAGGCAGCTAAGGTTTTCTGGTATACACTCTTCTTCTCAGCGGATGCATTTCGTAGAGCTCGCTTAGCCATAGCCATGCCTTTCTTAAGTTTTCCGGCCATCGATTTCAGTTTTCCTCCTACTTTTCTTTTCGCCTTCATGGCTGTTGTAACTGACCAAGCAGACGCTTTTTCACCCCAACTCGAATCGCTTGCCTTTACTCGCTTCCAAGCAGCTTCGGCTAAATGTTGGTCCGCTTTTCTTCTAGCTTTCGTGTCTTTGCTTCGCGAGTATGCAATGTCGTGTTCTCTGCAGGCCGCGTCCAGTGGGTTGATACCAATCTGACCTAGTGACAATCTACGATCAAGCTTAGTACCTGGACCGCAAAATTGATAACCTCCTGGCAGATGAAGTTCAATGGGTAGTGAGTCGATAAGTTTGTTTAAAACCCCACGTCCTCTCTTACTCTTAGTCAATGTCATACTGAGCTCATATCAATTGCAATGCTATTTATATTCTTTTTTGTAGAATGCACAGTGCCCCAACCTCGCACTGTGCCATGACGGTCAACCTTTGTACATGCCGCCTCTGATAGCCCACTATTAGCCGCCCTTATGACATCGCCTCTTCTTCGTCTTCTTCAAGTATTCGATAGTGTCCATGAGCCAATGTGTGCACCTTGTCGGGTAGAATATGCCTTTTGTCGTCTCGAGATGTTAGCGCCAGTTTGTTTACAGCAACTGTATATAATTTCTGACGAAAGGACCTAATTAGATTGAATTTTGTTGCTATTTCATTATCTTTTTCAAAAAGGACATCCTTAAAATCGTTAAAATGTAGTTTTTTATTGACAGCAGACTTTTTAATGCCTTTGATTTTTTTAATGGATGACTCACCCTCCTGTCTGATCGCATACATTTTCGCTCGCAGTCCTATCCATTCTAAAAACTTCCTACCGCTCAGCTCATCTTTAAATTTACCCAAAACCTTTTGATTTGCAACTGAGTAGCAGGGATGATTTGAGGGTAAATTGCTAAAGTCAAAATGGTGACCAAGGGCTTGCATAGCCTCCAATCTCCAATCCTGACCGAATGATTTAATTAGATATACAAAGCTGTCGGTGTCAGTGTAGGCTAACTTTAGCCTCTCTGGACCGTAATGTCTAAGCATTGTTTCATAGTGAAATGATAGCATCTTGAGCTTAGCCATTTCAAGAATGCAGAACCCTGCATAGATCGGTTTGTTAAAGGTTATTTTAGTTTTTTTCATATGAATTATTACTAGATTTTCAGCAATAATTGTTCGACTTTGAAAATTTGGACGAGCAATCAACTTCTCCGCACTTGACCATTTATTTACTATTCTTAGATCTATTCGCTTCCTAACCTGCTCTATGCACTTGCCAAATGTAGCATTATTCAATAGCTTCATAAGGTCTTTTTCAAATTCTGTTTTAGCGGTTTTCCGCTTCTCATTATTGACATTAATGAATGGAGCGAGCCAGGCAGTTTGTTGAAAACCTATAATCCTATGTACTTTTTTTAACTGACATCCATGGGCCACTACAAATTGAAGCACTCGGTAGTGCAGAACATATCTTTCCTTGGGGGCTAGAGTCCCTACTAGTTTAATATAATTGGAGCCTGGAGGTTTAAAATGCTGAGGGAGAGGAGGCAAATCATTGAAATAGTCGTGGAGGTGCTCAGGAATGACTATATCCACTTCGGCAATGTATCCGATATCAGAGTTGTCCGAAACAGTTAATAAGTTTACAGTTTGCGGTTCCACCCAGTGAAAGTTTGACAAAGGTAGAGGTTGACAGGATGCGAAACCATAAAGATTATTAGCATCTATGTAGCAAAGTTCATTTGATTCATCAGATTTTGCATGTCTAAGACTTACTTGAGTAAATCCTCCTCTCAAGCCTCGCTCCAAGAGAAGCATCATTGAATAATCACAAATTAATTCCAATTGCTCCCCTGTAATTTTTAGCATACCCTCGAATGCTAGCCCTGGAAGGCTGTAAAAGTTTACCACCTCTAGGTTGTAATCGGAGTTGAAAAACTCTAGCCTGAAATTTTCATAAATTTCAGCTAGGAGGTAAACATCAGTTTGAAGATATAATTCAGAATAGGTCCTCAAATCTTTAATATTAAACTCGGACCATACATCCTGAGCATGCTTATACTCCTCATCACTAATGCTTGCATCATTTAGTAAACTGTAAAAATGTTCTCGGGATGGTAAACTTGTTTCGTCCAACTTGTTCCAGTCTGTCATGTAGTCATAGGGCATTTGCCCCTTTCTTAGTAATAATGCCAATTGTTTTCCCTCATAGTGTTTGGGAAGGATGGAGAACTGTTCGGGAGCTAACGTTTTGACAATTTTGTCTAGACTTGATGGAAGAAACCTACAAGAATCGAGAAATCTTAGCCACAAATATCGTCCATTGCACCTTATTTTCTTTGAAAATGACATAAATTTTTCTTCATTGTTTGGTATGACTCTAATTTCCCCTGGAGTTTTGCCCAATTCCCTAACCAGAAATTTAAAATCATAGCCCGAACCGTTGTGAAAGAAAATGGGAAGGAAATCAGGTTTACGCGCTGCTATATTACACGACTGATGACTGGCCCCTCGATATTTGCTTGTTATATGTTCATGATCGATTACTTTGGGGTCTTCTAATGTAAATTCTAATTTGCAAAAATAACATACAGTTGCAGATCGGTGAGCCTCGCGTTCATTATCGGTCATACATACAGGGTTATTAATTGAATAATAATAAATTACCTTCTCACCGATTCTGGTTAAAGTTTTTATTAGTTTAAATGCTGCATCAGGGCCTGTATATATTATCGCTCTATTGAAATCACGGTCTTCACCCACTTCATGCACGTCACTCTTAACATATATACCATAAGACATTATTTGATGTTCTTGATACTTATTGGTGTAAGGTCTATATTGTCCAGTTTGCTCGTCTGCGACAGGCGGTTCACAGGTAGCTATTGGCACTAATAGTGACTCAATATCACAGTACACTACAAAAGGAATTCGAACCTGATGTCGACCATGTAGTATTTTTAGTTTGTTGTTGTCTTGAGTTGGCATTATAACTCTTGTAGGTTGACCGATGCAGTCAAGTCTGTGTCTGTAAAGTTTTTCTTCTTTTGTCAAATTCGGCCTATCCTGAAAAAAGCTTAAACATCGCCTACAGAGAGCTATGGCACCATGGTGTTTGGTCAGTTGACTTTTAATCAGTCGTTCCAACTTAAAAATTCTAACAAAATGATTATGATTATCTGATGCTAGCAGCAACAGGTCTATACAGAATTCAGCCTCCGATTTTGTATCCCTAAATGGATAAATATTTTCATCTTCGTCCAGAGCAAATATATAAACTCTTACATTGTTCAGAGCTTCAAATTTATTAATGTCCTTAACAAGAGCTGGATTAGTCATACAGGAAAAATCAAAAACTTTTCCTGAAGGATTTAAAGCTAAAATAGATTGACGAAAACAGTCATCTGTGTCTGCGTATTGTGTATGATCGCAAGATTTCGTTTTTAAAATCCTAGGCGGAATTGGTATGTTACAGGCAACCCTAAGCGGATTATGCTTACTCAAATTTAATACGATTCCCTCAATAACATTAAGGACATAACCAGACCCGTATCCCTCATAGTCCTCTACCTCGGATGAAATTTTATCTACTCCGTCATTTATAATTTGTGATACATCGTCATTGGCAAAAAGCGCCACACTTTTTGTTTTAAAATTACGTTCAACTGTTATTTCAGTAATAGGATGGATGTAAATAACGTCTAGACAAAAATTTACACTAACACCAGGCCAGATACTAAGTTGCTGTTCAATTTTTGTTTTTATAACATCAAAAGCTAAAGTGAAAAATGACTCTAAATCATTGCTGCCATAAATGTTTTTAATATTATATGTTATTAAATTTTTATTAAAAGCACTTTGAATTGTGATAATACCCTCCTCATCGTTGCAAGGAAATTCATTTCGAGCTAGTTTAGATCGTCTAGATCTTAAGTCAGGCCTACATTCTTTATTATGTTGTTTTAATGCGTTTTTACTACGAAATGAGGATTTACAATTAATGCACGTTATGTTTTTACATATCAAGATATGTTTTTTAAGGATGTCCTTTCGAGTCATTGATCTATTACATTTCGGGCAATGAAGCTTTAAATTGATGCATTTAGTTTTTAAATGACGAGTTAAATTGTCCTTTCGAGAAAACACAGTGGAGCATTTTCCGCAGGCAAAGGCTTGCACATAGCTGAAAATATATAAAAAAATTAAGAAAGCTAACCACTTCAAATTGATATATTAAAAAAATGTTTATTTTATATAAGTGATTCTCTAAAAAAGAAGCAGTTGCAGTTTTAAAGTTGTTTTTATTTATTTATAAAATAAATTAAAAGAAAGAAAAAGAAAAAATTGAATATTTTTTATAAGTATTTGTTCAAAAAGGTACGATTCCACTTTTGAAACCGGTTTTTAATAACTCTGGGAACTCGAGCTCACCTCAGGTGGTTGGCCTTGAAAGGTTAATAACCATTTTTGCAACTCCAACTCCAAAACTCGTTCTAGTCTAAAAACTTGAGACATAACATGTCATCCATTCTTTTATAAATCAGCCGTTCTTTTTAGAAGTCAATATATTCTATTTGTCAAGATTTGAAATCTTTGTACTCACGTTCTCGCAAATTTAAGAAAGCAAAGTAAACAGATGATAATCTTAACTTATAAAACCTAATAAATCTCATGTCAGTGATTCATTTTGACTAATAACAATAAAGAATCATCCTTTAATAATTAATATTTAAAAATTAAACTAATATTTAAAAAATGATAAGCCTTAAAAATTATACTTCCAATAAACATTTATATGTTACTTTCTTAAATTAAATTATACAAAAGAGCAGTCAATGTGCAGTCTAATAGAACAAGTTTAGATTTAGAATTAGTTTATACGAGCTGTAGATTTGGGAGACATGTCAGGTCATGCTTCTATGTAATTTTATATATTGACTGCGTGCTTATTAATCTCATGTCAGTAATTCATATTTGACTAATGAAAAGAAGTTTCCTACTTAAACTAATATCTAAAAATGATAAGACTTGAAAATAATACATCCAATAAATATATATGTGTTACACTCTTAAATTGAATATGCAGTTAGCAACTGAACATATATAGAATTAGTTTTGAAACGAGCTGTAGTTTTGTGAGACATGTCATGTCAAGCTTCCCAGTAATTTGTATATAACTAGCTGTGCGCTAATAAGCAGAGAATAAGAAGGCTTAAAACAAATTTACTTTGTTTAGAAAAATGTATTTATTGTATTAGTATAACTACTTTCAAAATCAATAGTAATTTCCTTCATGTCTTTACAAGTAATATTATTATATATACTCTGACTCTAAGTTTACTAGTTTATACCTTGGTTCAGAAGAGGAGCTGGTACTGGGGCGAGAAGTTTCCATGATAATGATGAGTAGGCTAGTTGTTCGGAGTGAACTGACTTTCTAGAGGAAATCAGCTGTATATATACTCGATTTTGAACCCTTAACGAAAGCATGCTGCCTTAGTTCTGCCCGAGGAGATCTCACCACTCCTTAAAAATCATGCATCCACCTCGTGGTCGCCAGCGCCTCCTTAGCCCCTACAAAGGAGTTCTCGCCACTCCTTAAAGTCATGCATCTACCTCGTGATCATCGGAGCTCACGTGTTATACATTGTGTGGGCTGCTTTCGTTAAGGGATCCTAACTCAGTATAAATACAGCTTAAGTTTCGGGTAAACTTCAGTCTGAATTTAACAGCAACCTTGAAAACATCAACATGTCTTCTTTATCTCAAGCACTCAACCAATCGTTGGTATACAACAAACGGATAAGCATCAAAGATCTCATTAAAGGTAATATAGTTTAAGTTAAAAATTAGAATCAAAAATAAATTTTTTATTAATAAAAATTAAATAGAGTATGATATATAGAATCAAATAGAAAATAATAGTTTTTATTTATAAAAATTAAATAGAATATGATATAGCTATGTAATGCTTTATATTAAATTTATAATAGAACAAAACTTTTTACCGACACTTACAAGATTAAAAGCAGATCGAGTCACTATCATATACTAATCAGTTAATTATTTTTTGTTTAGACAAGCCTTACTTCGTCAAGAAATTTAAGTACTTGGCGAAGAGTAAGTTTGGAGAGAGCCTAATCGCCACTCTGGAAATGGATGAAGAAGGGAGCAAGGATGTTTTCCTCCCACAAAGAGTGATGCCAGTCATATCAGAAGAGGTGCTCGCGGACTATAATGAAAAGCCAGACCTCAATCTGGTTTTTAGTGGACTGGAAGAAGATGGGAAAACTTTCAAAATATCTTTTATTAATGTATAATAATTTAATTTTATGTTTAATAAATTTTTAAATTGAAATTATCTGGTTGAACATTTTATTGTATTACCTAATATCTCTTTTAGCGTTGAAGCCTCTAGGTATTAGTGTTTTACATAGCTGCAGCCGTGAGTTAAAGGCTCGCAGGCTCTGTTATTACATATCAGTGGTCTGAATAAAGTAAGAAATTTTTGTTTAATCAGAGGTGGACACTTTATCACTTATTATTTCACAAATAGATTTAAGTGTATTAGATGTATAGTAATCAAAGATTATAATTAGTTTTAGTCATCAAAAAGTTTATTCATTAGATGACAAAATCTTTTCTTGATCAATTGACTGGGATCATTAAATACATTACAATTATTTTTATTTGAACTAATTTTATACTTAATTATTTATGATGAAAATATAATAGTTAAGAATAATTTAATTTTAAGAAATATATACAGTTTGTCTCTTGCTATTAATTTAAAAAAGATTAAGGAAGAGAGGATAACGATGCACAGCGAATCTACTGAAGAAGACACAGTCAAACATGGAAACGGGGTAAGTATTACTACTTTTTAGAGTCAGAATCCACCCCCGAAATCATTTTTAAAAATATAACTAGTCTATAGCAATAGCATATGATTGTTTAAAAGCACAGAGGCATGTCCAATTTTGGCCCTGAACAGAAGGTAAAATCGATACATTACGTATAACAAGACCAATCAGAATCAATTAGAGCCAGTCCCTCCATTTTTCCAAAGTCCAATCAGGAGAACGTTATCGCCCACCGAGCTCGCCATTGAGCTCGTAATCGAAACCGTCTCCAAAATCAATGGAAATAATGGTTGAAATCGACACCAAGGCAGGGCTAATATCAACGAGCGTGCCTCGGGGGCGTGGCCAAAATCGCCAATCAAACTAAAATCAAAACTGGGGGCGGGGCCAAAATACACAATTGACCTAAAATCAACATAGGGGCGGGGCCAACATCGCCAATTGGACAAAATCAACCCCGGGGGCGGGGCCAAAATCGCCATTGGGGGCGTGGTCAACGTCAAAGTCGACACAGGCCACGCCCCCTCCTTCCTCCTGCGAGGTAGCGTCCCCTATATATGCTACTCCCCTCCTGAATGAAAATATGACAAAACTGTACATAACAACAATTACTGTACTCTTAAAGAGCTTTTCAACGATATGCATCATGAAGGGTATCCATTACTTTGAAATTTGTACCCTATACCCCTGTGTACCAACATTTTAACTTCATAATCTCATGTAGGCAGTGACCTTCCCCTTGTTTTGAAGGATAGTGTGTAAATTCATCAAATTAGGATAAACTGTAGATTTGTATAAAAGACACTCATAGACACTCTAACACTCTTCATTTATATAAGATGTAGTTATACATATTTTTCCATTTTACCCCCTCCTAAATGAAAATATAACAAAACTGTACAAAACAACAATTACTGTACTTTTAAAGAGCTTTTCAACGATATGCATCATTAAAAGTATTCATTACTTTGACATTTGTACCCCGTACCCCTGGGTACAAAAATAAAAATTTCGCAAAATCCTTTCTTAGTGGATGCCTATGAAATGAACCGAGTATATCCTAAAAATTTCAAGTTTCTCGGTTAAGCAGATTTTGCTGTGCGTTGATTCTATGTCAGTCAGTCAGTCAGTCAATCAGGACATTGCCACTTACATTATAGATATTTTTTTTTTCTTTTTGGGTTTTAGTCTCGATCAACTGCCAGGGTTATTACAGGACGGGGTTTATCCGGCCACTTTACTCATCTAATCGATGAGATCATTAGTGTGAAACATGTCTTACCCCGCTGGGATTCGAACTCACAGCCGGGGTTTAGACCTTGGTTTCAGAGTCGAGTGCGCTAATCCCTCGGCTACACCGGCCCCCTTTAATTATATTATCTTATGTTTGAAACTTATTTACTAATGTGACTTACTATTATTTATGTGATAAGGTTTAAACAGTATAAAAGATAGCTAATCAACTTGGTTTAGATAAAGATTATCAATAAAATTGTATTGTCTCATTATCTCTACCTGAAAAGTTTATATTCGATAATTTTTAGTGACCGATTTTCAAATAGACAATATATTTTAGCGGAAATCAAAATTTAACAATGAAACAAAACAAATTTCCCCCAATTTAACAGTATTTTTTATTGAGTTAAACTCTAATAAGATAACTTAATAATGATCTAAAAGAAAAAAGAGTAGGTATAAATAGGTAGGTGATATTTTTAACTGAGTCCAAAGGGAAATTATTTGTGCCTTATTCTTCCTTCTTGGCACTCTGCCTTAAAAATACTAAGCCAAAATTAAGTATCTTTTTTTTTTTATAAAGCTATCTTACCTACAAGTATAATGATATCAAAAAATTAGGAAAAATATAAACTTATTTATGTGACTATAGTGAAATATTTAATCCAATAACCTGAGAGTGAGAAAATGAATTATGAGTTTTACTTATTTAATCCCGATAATCGAAGATAAAGAGAAGAAATAATGTGTATTGTGTATATAGACATATACAATCGCAATAACCAGCGAGTGAGTAAAGAAATAATGTGTATTGTGTATATAGACATATACAATCGCAATAACCAGCGAGTGAGTAAAGAAATAATATGTATTGTGTATAGAGACATATACAATCGCAATAACCAGCGAGTGAGTAAAGAAATAATATGTATTGTGTATAGAGGCATATACAACCGCAATAACCAGCGAGTGAGTAAAGAAATAATATGTATTGTGTATAGAGGCATATACAATCTCAATAACCAGCGAGTGAGTAAAGAAATAATATGTATTGTGTATAGAGGCATATACAATCTCAATAACCAGCGAGTGAGTAAAGAAATATTATGTATTGTGTATAGAGGCATATACAATCTCAATAACCAGCGTGTAAGTAAAGAAATAATATGTATTGTGTATAGAGACATATACAATCTCAATAACCAGCGAGTGAGTAAAGAAATAATATGTATTGTGTATAGAGGCATATACAATCTCAATAACCAGCGTGTGAGTAAAGAAATAATATGTATTGTGTATAGAGGCATATACAATCTCAATAACCAGCGTGTGAGTAAAGAAATAATATGTATTGTGTATAGAGGCATATACAATCTCAATAACCAGCGAGTGAGTAAAGAAATATTATGTATTGTGTATAGAGGCATATACAATCTCAATAACCAGCGTGTGAGTAAAGAAATATTATGTATTGTGTATAGAGGCATATACAATCTCAATAACCAGCGTGTGAGTAAAGAAATAATATGTATTGTGTATAGAGGCATATACAATCTCAATAACCAGCGTGTGAGTAAAGAACTATTATGTATTGTGTATAGAGGCATATACAATCTCAATAACCAGCGTGTGAGTAAAGAAATATTATGTATTGTGTATAGAGGCATATACAATCTCAATAACCAGCGAGTGAGTAAAGAAATATTATGTATTGTGTATAGAGGCATATACAATCTCAATAACCAGCGAGTGAGTAAAGAAATAATATGTATTGTGTATAGAGAGTTGAAAAATAAAATATTGTCATAACATTTTTAGCGAATAATGAAGAAGAAACATGAAAACAACATTCATATATATTATAATTTATATAATATTACGCTTATATACCAATTCTGTGAACTGAAAAATATCTACCTCTGTGGTACAATGGTTAGCACTTCTGCCTGTTGAATCAGAAATCGGTGGATCGAGACCCGTCTAAGTGAAAGATATTTTAAAGGGAAATCAACTGCCGACTTAAACCAGCTGTTGATTTACCCATAAAAAAATCTTCTACTTAAACGAGTCTCGAATCACAAACTTCGTTACATGCAATTTCGTTTCATGTAATCCAATTTACATGACCTGTATAAATGTGGATGTATAAATTGACTGACCTATTATAGGAAATCTCTGAAGAAAATTACTTATTCGTAGAGTAACGTTATGGTTTATGTTCCACCTATTTAATAACACTGTAATTTTCTAAACTGACCTACACCTGGTAATAATTATGTAGTGGAGCTGAGTTTTACAAGGAAAAAGGGCCTTGGTTCCTTATTCTCCAATTCCTCCCAATAACTCAGATGAAGTAAATTAAAAGAAGAGGAGATCAATATTTTAGGGGACCGTGGTATGTGAACACGCATTGTTTTAATGCACGCAATGCCTTTTCACTGTTCACCCCGGTGTTCACCCCACTGTTCACTCCCTCTCTTCAGTATCTGGGTACGACCTAGGCTTCTTTATTGATTCAATTGTTCTTATCGTATAATGCCTTGTTTTGCCCTCATTCAAATCTTCGTTTTAAGGGCTCTCCAATTTTTGTTTTTTCCCATTTAAAAACTAATTAAGGTTGTGAATCAAACTTTAGAAGCGAAAGTAATCCAGTTTATTAATATAATTGAAATCCTAAAATAGTGAATCATTATTTATAAGTGGTGTTAACTAATAATAAACCAGATTTTCTTATATTGCTTCAGAGCTTACTGAAGATAACGCAAGTATTATGATCATTATGTAAAACCGATATGAAAATTCCTTAGACCGTTTCAGACATCAGGAAACATTTTCGGTCCCGTGTCTGTCCGTCAACTTTTTTGCGAACTCCCATATTTTTAAAAATTATTCGTATGATTATGAATAAATTCATATAGTTGGTCATAAAGTCCATTTTTGGTCCCATATAAAATTCAACCTCCTGCGCCCATTCCATCCGTGTGTGCGAAAAACTTGTTTTGTTAACAAGTATATTGCTTCCGGATTTACCGAAGGTAACGGAAGCTACCTGTTAGCGTTCGAAAGAATAAAAAATGTTTAGGTCTCCGATTTTAAAAATTCCAAGACAGAAATCCGTTTTAGACAGAGATCAGAGAACATTTTTGGTTCTGTGTCTGTCTGTCGGTCTAACTGACAGTCGCTAATTACTTGCGAAACAACATATCTTAAAAATTGCTCATGCGATTTGAATGGAGTTTGGATGGTAGACCATAATTAGCCCATTGTTGGTCCCATATAAGTTTGAGCCTTCTTACACATGCGCACGACCATATATTTATTTACATCTATTTCTTCAAAAGTGCTGTTCTGATTTTTTTATGAAATTTAGATGGTCTGTGAAAGAAGCCCTTAGATAGCCCCAGATTCATTTCAACCTTCTGCGCTCTTTAAATTTTGCTAAATTGATACTATAATTCATATAATATATCAAAACAATTTTGACATATTTGATAAACGGGGGGGGGGGGGGGGGGGGGGGGGGGGTAAATAGATTTGACAATAATAAGTTGAAAAGAATAAGAGCGCATTAAAGTATACAAAATAGAACTTGAGGAATCTATGCGCCACACTAATTGTCAGACTATCTTTATAAGTACTTACCTGGACTATGTGGATAGTTTGTCAAAAGTAGAGCTCGCAAATGGTTCCATATTAATTTCAATCGTTTGCGCAAATTAACTAGTACAATTACATAAATATAAGTGCGACCCCTCTAGGAATCGAACCAGACCTACATCTCATGTAACTATTCGTCCAATTTTTATGACGCCAGTAAGCTATGTGCCATTTTATTGGGCAGGCTATTTTAATAATGTGACCGTCATTTATCTGCGGTCACTGTATTAGAATATGATGTACAAACTTCCGAATTCAAAACTTTTGAGCTAGCTTCTTATAATAATTATTCTTGTCTTGTATTTTGCTTCCGAGCTTACCGAAGGTAACGGAAGCATTGTGTTCACTTTTGAGAACGAAAAACTTTTATGCCTCCGATTTTAAAAATTCCTAGACAGAAATCCGTTTCAGACATCAGGGAACATTTTTGGTCTCGTGTCTGTCTGTCTGTCTGTCGGTCTGCGTGTCCGCGAATTATGAAACGTGTGACGATAACTTGAGTAAATGTCGACCGATTTTGATGAAATTTGGTAGACATGTTCATTTTACCAATGCCCAGGACGAGTTCGTTGGAAATGTTATCCGTCCAAGCGTTCACGAGCAACGCTCGCGTAAACGTGAACTTTAAATTTAAAATTGGAATTTAAGGTCGGGGAAAAAATCTAACTTCATCTATTCAATGAGACAAACATTTGTTTTCAAATACAATTTTTTAGTAAAACCAACAGCGACACCGCTATGAAGTGTTAACGATCGCTAAAACTATTAATAATTTTTACACAATAAACAATATAACAATAATGTAATATAACAATAATTTTAATGTTAATATAACAATAATGTACATGATAGGATGCGAGGAAGCTATGTGCCACACTAATTGGCAGTCTATTTAATTATTTGTTAGTAATTTTATTTAATCTCATATTTATTTATTTATTTTTTTTGTTTCAGGTATGAAATCCATATTTTTGAAACTTTGATAGTACTTTAAGAACGAACTTGCTTCATGTATAAGGTAATACTCATTATATATTATGATATATGTATGTATATGTATATATATATATATATATATATATATATATATATATATATATATATATATATATATATATATATATATATATATATATTTATATATATATATATATTATATATATATTTATATATATATATATATATATATATATATTTATATATATATATATATTATATATATATATATATATATATATATATATATATATATATATATATATATATTATATATATATATATATGTTTATTTAGTTATTTATACTTGTTGAAACTCGAAATTGATTGTGTATAAGAAGTTAGGTCTCTTTTATTTTTTTACACTTAATCTATTTCTGTCTTTTCTCTGGAAATTTGTAAAACACAAATAGATAATTTATTATGTGTCACAGTGTCATCACGTTGTTTACACACAGTGACAAGCTGTAGTCCGGGAGTGAAGTTATTCTTCTAAACAACTTCGAAGTGTGTCGTGAGTCACTTTACAAACTTTGTTTACATTGTTCCAAGGTTAAAACGTTTCCAAGTACTGTTTGTTTACATCGTATATAGTCTTTCAACTCTTATATATTTCAACACTTCTTTCTTCTCTTATCATAACTTCTTCACTTTCTATTTCCTTCTTATACTGTTTACATTTTTGTGTTATTTTTGTTTCCTTAAGTCGAAAGTTAAATATGATTTTTGCTTCGTTTCCTTTGTCAGTTCCGGTTTTGACTTATGCTTGATCCAGTATGCTTTGGTTAGTGTTGGGAGAGTAATTTTGGTATAGGCTCCAGATTGAGAACTGAGAGTAATCGTTAACATTCTAGTTCCTAAGAAATTGACTGTAAACACTAATGGGTGTTCGATTCCCCGCCGGGGAGATTTTATTTCTATGGTAAATTTGGATAAAAATAGACTGCCAATTGGTGTGGCACATAGCTCCTCGCATCCTATTATGATTTTATGCTTTTTCAAGCCATTATTGTCTAATTTTTTTGTTTCCCCCGTTTTTAAATATGTCAAAATGTTTTTAATTTTTTGCATGAATTAAAGTATCAATTTAGCAAAATTTAAAGAGCACAGACATAATCTGGGGCTATCTGCGAGTTACTTTCGATAAAATATAAAAGTTTCATATAAATCAGATAAGTACTTATGAAGCTGTAGGTGTAAATAAATGTATGTTTGTGTGGATGTAGAAGAGAAACAAATGAGCGCAGATGGTTGAAACTTATATGGGACCAACAATGGGCTAATCATGATATACCATCTAAATTTCATTAAAATCGGACGTGTAGTATTTAAGATATGATGGTTCGCAAAAGTAGAGCGTACAGACCGACTGACAGACAGACACGGAACCAAAATTGTTCCCCGATGTCTGAAACGGATTTCTGTCTTGGATTTTTTGAAGAACATCTTCAATCTATTGAGAACTGGTCCAAAAAATGGCGAATTAAATTCAATAGAGAAAAAAGTGTACATGTTACGTTCACTCTGCGAAGAGCTACTTGTCCACCAGTCTATTTGTATCATCACCAACTTCCAATTTCGAATCAAGTGCGGTACTTAGGACTTCATTTAGACCGAAGACTCACCTGGAACATACGAGACTAAAACGAACAGACATGAAGCGACGATACAAGACTTTACTCAGACTTTTGGACAACAGATCTAATTTATCACTAACGACCAACTAACTGTCTATAATCAAATTATAAAACCTATTTGGACATACGGACTTGAACTGTGGGGGATCGACCAAATCATCGAATTCTTACAAGATCCAATCCATGCAATCCATAATTCTTCGAAAAATATGTAATGCTCCCTCCTACGTGGCCAACCGTATAATACATAACGACCTAAATGTTCCCTTTGTCCATATCCTAGCATCCTCTCGTTACAAGTCCTTCCACGCCAAGCTCATCCACCATCCTAATCCTCTCGTACAGAACCTATCCTCTCCTGATATTCCTGGTAATCCGAGGCGACGCCTAAAGAGAAAATGGCCCCGTGACCATCTTAGAAACTAATACTTAGTAATCAAAATTATTGGAGTACCACCACTGGGTGGGGTCTCCGAATCTGAGTTGTAACTGTGCTGAAATTACTTTAAGTGAGACAAGCTGCTTGATATAATTAATTTTTGTAGTTGTGGCTGAAAATAAACGAAAAAAAAACAAAAAACAAAGGATTTTTTGAAATCGGAGACCTAAAAATATTTCGCTCTTCAGAACGATCACGTAGCTTCCGTTACCTTCGGTAAGCTTGGAAGCAATATTCCATAATTATGAAATGTACCTATGTTTGTCGGACTGTCCTCAATTTGCGAACCAACGTATCTTAAAAACTACTCATCTGCTTTTATTTACATATGTATGGTAGGTCATAATAAGCGCATTGTTAGTCCCATATAAGTTTCAACCTTCTGCGCTCACTTGTTTGTCTTCCTCATGCGCACAAACATACATTTAATTACACCTAAAGCTTCAAAAGTACTCATCTGATTTTTATGAAATTTGGATGGTTTGTCGAAAGTAGACCACAGATAGCACCAGATTAATTTCAACCGTCTGCGCTCTTTAACTTTTGCTTAATTGATACTTTAATTCATGTAAATAATCAAAACAATTTTCGATAATTCGAATTAACTAATATATGAAACACACTGAACTAATTATGGACTCCTACGTACGTATTGCATCTGATAGATTTTTAAAATACAAACACTGAGAGAATTAAAATATATATATATTAAAACGTTAGGAATGGTGTAGGTTTGAAGAGAATTAACAAATAATTATTACAATTTTAATCTTGTTTTAATACTGTGTGTATAATAGGATGATAGCATGTTTTACAAATGTTTCAGACATGAAATTTTGGTGTTGTTTTAATAATCCGATTACAAGTTTAATGTTTTTAGATTACTTGGAAAAACTTCATCATAACCACTGTTTTCAACATGAATTCAATTTTCACATGATAAATATGTATATACATCCAAAAACCCACATGAAAATATCATGGTTTAAAAAAGAACAACGTTTTTCCCTACGAGATTTATGTTAATACTTTTCATATCTCTCATAAAAGTTGAGAAATTAAGTCGAGTAAAGAAGGATTAATTTTAAGTTTTATGTACTATATTTAACTTCATGATAAAGTATGATAAGCTTTTTTATTTATTTAAAGTGAATTGTTTTTTTTATAAATAAAAAATATGAAAGAAAATTCTACTTTTATTTTTTTTTGGATGCAAAAACTTGAACATAATAAATAGAATGAAATGTTAAGAAAAAAATACGTGTGGTGTCGCGGGACACCCGGTAGGAACGAAGTTCCTTACATTTGTCATTAAATATAAATTATAAAATCACACTGCTAAGTACGTATACATTGCTAACTACTTATACATGGCGGAGTTAGAAAAGAGACAAAATTAAGTGTAACTAACTGTGTACCTTGCGGAGTTTAGGAATAATTAAAAGAAAATCATTATTTGTATCATTAAAGTCTTGCAATAAATATTTATTGAATATCGAAAAAAAGTTTATCATGATGAGTTTATAGTGTAGAAAATAGGACAGCTTTCTATACTCTATCTCTTCCCTACTCAAAAACGTTTGCTTCGAAATTTTACATGCCTGTTGCAATTGTATACTTTAGACGATGTGTAAGAAGTTTTATTTAAGTCGTTACGTTAGAACGTAAGATATCGATAAAAAAGTGTTTTCTTTATTATAAACGTTTAGGTCCGCTTTAGCGATCTTTATCACTTCATAGCAGTGTCGGTGTTCGTTTTACTAAAAAAAAAAAAATATTTAAAAAAGTTGTTTGTCTCATTAAATAGATGAAGTTAGAATATTTTCTTGGATGCAGTACGCAATATTATAATAATATACCTAATATATTGCAATAAGCGTCAGCACAGATCAATTTTACTTTTAACAAGACCGTGATTTTATTTTCTATATTTACAAAACCAATTTTGACATTATATAACAAAAATAAACAAAACAAGTCAAGGAACAGGCTTCCTTAATAACATTTTTTCCCGTCTTTTTGAAGCTTACGTTTACGCGAGCGTTACGCGTGAACGCTTAGGCGGATAACGTTGTCCAACGAATTCAGCCTGGGCATTGGTAAAATGAAGATTTCAACTCACTTGGTCATCTTTTACTCAAGTTATTGTCATCGGTAGATTTCGTGCCGCTTGGTGTGGTGACGGTCGTTTTTTTCTGATTCACTCCCGGGATCCAGAACGTGCCATAAGGAACTTCGTTCCAATAAAATAAAATCGGAAAATACATGTACCTAATATGAATGTAAAGAAAAATATGAGGGCGAAATACATTTAAAATCCCACTAAAATTTGTAAATTAAATTGCAATAAATTCTTTGTATGAAAAATAAATATGTAGTTTTCGTTCCCAACAAAATAAAAAGTAAAAACTTATTAATAATATTCAAGGACATATGTGTATAAAAGAAGAAAGGAGAGGGGAGGAAACAAAAAAATATCTTTATAACATCAAGAATGAAATTGGCCCAATTTCAACACCCTGGGGTAACACCTAATTTAATTCGGGTCGAAAAAGAAGGTTCTGTAACTTCCAACCTATTTAACCCAGTGTGGATGTATATATATATCGGATAGAGAGGGAAGTCTAGAGGTTGGTTGTGCTAGAAGAAGTTAGAGGAAGTGATTTTACGAAGGGAAGCTCGGATTAGAAAGGGATGCGGAGTCAGGTGCATACCTACTGCTACCGATATTGCCTTTTCCAGTGATAACCTTGTACCTACCTACCTTCTGAAATGTCACACCTTTTATGTATCGTATATATTATAGAGTAAAACCTTAAAAATATTATTTTCTAAATTGGTTTGACCTTTTCCTTAGTGAAAATATAAAAGGATTTTTTCAATGTAGAAAATTCCATTGAGCAATTTAAAATATGAAATTTCATTTTGCAAATGAAGTGACGACTTTGTTTCAATTCGACTCTTTGGTCATTTCATCTGTTTCTTTCTTTCGCAGTCACGACCAAACGGGTTGTTCGATGTTCTTCAAATTTGGCATGGATGTTGTACATATTTGTTTTTTTGGATGAGAGGTCTAGTAGTAGTAATCTAGTACTTCCTACTAGAACGGGTAACGAACCACTCGTTCGAACCTTGCAATTAGGCCATCTTTTAGGCCCATTTTACGCCCCGGTTGATGGAGAGTTCCAGCTACTTCACACATCATACATTTGTACATTGTACCGCCGAAGGGAGTATGGTGTGGTCATTAGTAAGCTTTATTATAAGCGTGCGCCAAAGCGTGGAGGAAGAGTGCCCCATAGGGGGTGTCCCTCGCCCTGCTCCGTCCTCGAACCATAGATTCAAATCACATCATCATGACACGGATCGGACCCACATCAATCGAACCACATCAAAGGTTGGGTGAAGAGTGCCCCATAGGGGGTGTCCCTCGCCCTGCTCCGTCCTCGAACCATAGATTCAAATCACATCATCATGACACGGATCGGACCCACATCAATCGAACCACATCAAAGGTTGGGTGAAGAGTTTTCCCCATTGGGGGTGTCCCTCGCCCTGCTCCGTCCGCGATTCATAGATGCAATTCAGAGTATCATGGCACGGGATCGAACCCACGACATCGAGTAGCCTCGACTTATTGATAGCTGGGTGAGCGCCTAGATAGTGTGCTTGATACTCTTGATAGCGGCCACGCTGGCTCCCTCAATGAGAGGTCTAAGAATAATAAAATTACTTGTTTAGACCAGAATTTGCTTGTATTTCAATTATAACTTTAGCATTATTAATAACTTTATAAGTACGTTTAACAATACATTAATTATATTAGATGTTATGGGATTCAAATGCAGAACTTCTCCATGACGTAAGGTGTTTTACTCGCAGGTATTAATATAATTTATAAAAGTGTATATGTACGCATGATTTTGTGATAAATGCATATATTAGGATGTATATAGGTCTATTTTTTTCTTGGGGGGGGGGGGGGGGGGGTCTAAGCCCACCTAGGCAGGCCCATTGAAAGGATTTTTTCTTGGCGGTGTAAATATTTCATGTGTAAGGTCCATGGATCGCCCATGGGACCTCACACAAATGCATCAAAGTTTTTAAATTTAAAGTAAAATAATATTTCAAGTAGAGGGCAATGCATAAGAATAGATCAAGAATCATCTAACAACACTTATATTTTAAAATGTCCACATTTTACAGTTTTACAGTTCCACTCTGTTAATTCCCTTTGATTCATTCCAAAAAGAATAAAATCCTCCCTTTTTTTTCTTTAAGTGCTAATGCTTACAACAATTCACTGGGATGTTAAACGACCCGTTATTTCCTCACTGTCCCAACAACTTTTTATTCCATTCCCCGAGACAGAAGAGATCTCGTTGACTCTGTGAGTGAAAATAACATAGAACGGTCTCCGATACAAGATTTGCTTTATTCCGTGTACTTGCTAGAAGGGAAATGTCTAACGCTTTTCTCGTTTCCTTGTCAACTTCTCTTCTTCTATCTTTCCTTTTTTTTTCTTCTTAGTAAAGTAGGGAAATAAAATTCCTTTCTTACGTTTTTCTATCTTGTGTTTTCACTTACTCCGTTTCTTCTAAGGTTACGGGGAAAAGAAAGAATTTCCCTAGCTCCCTGATGTTTCTTGTCATAACTCTCTCTTGTATAAACATGTAGATTTTTCATCTTCTTGAGCCTTACGTTTTTTTTTTTATTTTTTATCCGTACCAACATCCGACCCCGTTGCTCCGTTGAATAGGAGCTTCAGCTTTAGCTTGGTTGAACATGAATAAACTGACGTTACACTAACACTCCCTTCGTCTCCGTGTTTTTCATCATACAACGTTTCGCTTCCATTACTTCAAAAAAGGAACCTCCACACACGACCAAGCGACGAATATAAAAACGCCGAAAATAAAAAAATAAAATGTTTTAAGAAAAACCAAATAACCCGGCAACAAAGTTGAAAAAAAGGAAGAAAAACTATGTATCTTAAATGTCATATGATAAAAAGGGAATGTTATCATGCTTCGATACATGTGGTTACAAATTTACATTGAGTTATGGATGGATGGGGAAGGAAATTTATTTGAGTGAAAAGCCATAGAGATACCACTCTTACATACGCAGCTAAGAATTTATTAAGTAAATCTTAGTAACACACTAAAAAATTCACAGACAAAAGTGAAATTTCCTTTCAAATGTGGAATGCTCGCTTCAACCATAATAGTTACGTTAGCATAGTCTATTGAAAACGATTTGAATACGGTTTTCAATGTAAATGCACCTTATTTAACCTAGTTCATCTCAAGGTCGATGTACCAAAAGTTTGGTACTTTATCTTATTGAACACACCATAAGTTACATTTAAACACCTGGCTATATTGAGATCGTATTAGGGCATGCGCAGTTTCATGTTTCTCCCTTGGGTAACCTGACACATCGTCCGTACAAACATAACCTTCTTTCACAGCCATCATAAATAATTATCAAAATCAGCTGTTTTCCAAATTCAAATATTTTCTAATCCAACTCAATGCGGTCATGTAAACATCAGTTAAAAACAGTAACCATATTGAAATCGTTTTCAATACACCATATAAATCATAGCTATTAGTAGTTATAATTGGGGTGTTCTGGATATAGGATATCGATTCGATAATATATTGATTTTGTATTGCATGTTTAGTCTAACCACCTGTCGTCTACTTGTACGACCATGTGGAACCACCTCCGATCACCCCCCACCCTTCCGATATGTTTTCGATAGCCTCACCTGTCCGGTCACCTGTACACGTGTAACGATGTATGTTGAAGAAGTCGAAGCTCGTTCTTGTGAAACGTCGACATGTGGAAGAAGCCGATAGCATGCTGCGAAACGTCGATGTCTGGGAGAGGAACCTATAAAAAATCTCGTGTTCCGACTGGTATTCGAACCCCCAATGTCTCGAGCGTGAATACTTTGACTAAACGATCTCGGACACAGAGCCTATATGGAGGGGGAGGTCGAGAGTCGGTACATAAGCCTCGGCTACGTCATGTATAATAATTTTTAAACTATTCTAAAAAATTCTTTCGGTCCCCCCTTTGTCGAATCGGGGCTCTGTTTGTTTAGCCGGACGTGGGGCGTCACCTATAGCGGTGGAGGGGGTATGTCCGATACCGCCGGACGCGGGGCGTCACCTGTAGCGGTGGACGAGGTATCTCGAAGAAGCCGACGGCTGTCTGCGAAACGTCGACATGTTTGCAAAACGCCCCTTGTTAAGAGACTGTAATTATAAATAGAAAAATGAATAAGGTTCCTCTCGTATTCGAACTTACTATCTCCTCGTAGTCCGCCCACACAATCATACCAATGATGTGTAAAAGCCCACGCAAGAAATTCTTTTCGTTTGTACAGCATATTTTAGCTGATAACAGTAATAGTATTTTTTATAGTAAAAGATAACTCACTTAGTTTTTTAAATTCCTTCTTGTATAGACTATGTTGTTGTTATCTAATTTTAGAATAAAGGAAATAGATAAGCCATAAAAAAGAGAACAAAATATAAAACATTATATTTATTTTCATTAATAATTACATACATTTTTACAATAAAATATAATAAGTATGTTAAAAAATTACATTGAATAAACACTTGACATAAGCTTATTGCCTAGCTCTACGTCTCTGATTATTTTATACCAATCGATGGATCATTCCGTCGGAGGGCGTGTACTGTATGAGTCGGTCGTGTAGAATTAAACAGTAGGCGCTTGTGTTTGCGGGAAAATTCTCTCTCGCCGAAAACTCTAAGCGTACGTCGACCCCAGACGATTTTATCGCATCTCTCTGCTTACTGCAGTCGATCACTACTATCGGTGCCAATTTCTTAAACTCTTCCAAGTTTAACAGTGGTTCTGCATTATCCTTGTGATAATATGAAACTTGAAATTGAGTATACATTTCGTACAGAAGAGCGTATCTGTTGTTGTCGAAATCGAGGTTCAAATCTTCGTAAGGAAAGCTATCTCCGTTTAAATACAATTTGATGTTACGGAGTTTGCAATGGTCGAAAAGACTCGAAGACTTGTGCATTTTATCTCTTCTGTCGGTTTGAAAGGCCAGAATTATGAATCGGGGTTTTTCCAAATTACTCGAAAGTTTTACCGACCAAGATTGTCGGTCGCTCACAGGAAGTTGAGGATAGTGTAGACATTCCCAGCTTCGAAAAGCCAATGTAATCGGGCGGTCCCTTTCGAGTATTTTCAAAATGTCTAATCGAGCGCGATCGTTCAGCTCGACGACAGGCATCATCCAGCTAACGTCAATTAACTTCATGGAAAACGTAGCGTCGGTTTCCTCTTCCTTTCGGAAAAACGCGTCATTATCGCTCTGGGCCCTGGCTAAAATCAACTCCTGTTTCATGTTTATAATGAGTCGTTTATAATCATCGGCGAATCCGAGTAAATGTTTGAGAGGTACCATAAAGGTAAATTTCCCGTTCACCGGAAAAGTCAAGTCGGGTTTTGACAGCCAGCAAGCGTTTCCCAACGCTTTTGCGTGTACAGGATCGAGCGAAACGAGAGCTTTTAGAGTAGTAGCAATACCTAAATGACGCACAGAATCTACTTCGATCCCGTTCAATTCATAACGGATTTCACTGAACAAGTGGGCAACCGCATTGTTGACTAGTTGCGTTGTTACTTGCGCCGGTTGTCCTTTTAAAGTCGAGGTAATGGATACTTCTGCGACGATATAACTTTTTTCGGGGTGACTCTGCATATCCTGTGAATTGGCGGCGATTCGTATAACATCGTTGTTTCCATACTCGCCTGTCGTGATAAAAGGCTTGAATGTGTGCCACTGGTACCGGGTCACTTCCTCTTGAAAAGAAGGAGGTTGAGCAATATCCAATAATTCACCCATCATCGATCGAGTGTCTAGAGAGACTGAAGCCTAGTAGTAGCTGTCCTCGTCATTTATAATTATTTTTCGGTCCATTTTCAACTGCTGTAGTTTTTCCTTGAATTCGTAAAGAGCCATACCGATGTGACAACACATGCACGTATCGGGACCGTCACTGAACTCATCTCGCGACCTTGAACAAGCCTCGTAATGACATCCATTTTTGTTATACACCGGCTTTCCGACATTTTCGCATTTGTATATGAGTTTGTTTAACGCTCTGTTGGCCTCTAAAAACAACAAAGCACGCGGATCACTCAACAGTATACTGTCGTAAATTTCACGAAATTGTCTTATATCGATTTTATTTAGAACATCCATAGCGATCGCACCTCGTATCCTTTCCGCCTTAACAAGTCCACGTACCTGTTGGGTATGTATTGAACGATACCGCTACCGCGAATGGTGTGACGAACTCCTCTGCGTCGCTTATATGCGCTAAAATCCAGTCCCATTTTTCTCGGTCAAGTGTAATACTACTGTAACCGTTTCTCCTCTAAAGTCCAATAATTTGTTTTTCTGATCCAGCAAGCGCAGCCTGATGTTGTCAATCCTTCGAGTGTTGACGGGGTAATAAATCGGTTTAGGGGGTACCTCAATCAATTTATACCCCGGTGGTACTCGGGGAACAAAAGAATAAATAATATGTGTTCTGACGCTCGAATGGTCCTCTCGCAATAGGTTACTATAACCTCCCTCGGCTATGTTACATTCGACTTGTACGTTCATAACGGGTGATATATCCACGATACGGTCCGATTCTATCCGCCATTTTCCGGCCTCTGGATTTGGATCATAATCGAATCCGAGCAAAGGACCGATCGAATTCGGTAGAGAAAACGTAATTCTTACATTAGTTTTTATCTCGGTCTTTAGAGTGTTGAGATTACCGATAAGAGTTATAGAATACTGTTTGTCTAGCTTCCGATTTAAATACTTATTTAGACCGTCCAGTTCGTAGGCTCCGGTGGGGAAAGATATAACTTTCAACGTATTATCAAAGTCATAAAAATGTAGCAAGTTGTTTACATTTTCGACAACATTTGGAAAGGAATTGAATCCTACAAAACTGACGAGAGCTATTGAATACTCATCGTTCTCCAACGCGATCGGAGGAAAGACATCAGACGAGAGTTCCGGCGAGGAGCCTGTCAGGGTGAAGGTGTGGTTCATGTCTGATGCTCGTCGATATGAGGCATCATAATATATAGAAAAATCAGACAGAGCTGTCCACAAAGCTCGCCGTCAAACTGAATCTGTTCCGAATTGAAAAATACGTAACAGTCAGTAAGATAAGACATTACACTCGGAGGTGGGGGTAAACCATAGCTGTCAAATACCAGGGCAACATGATTATTTACGATGATGCAACACCAATGAGTCCCCGGGTTAGACGATGAATCCAAGTTGTAAATAAAACATTCGATCTTCTTTCTTTTCACCGGTAATGCGTCCCTCATGTACACACCTCGAAAGTGTGGGATTTTTAAAATGCCCGCGTAGTTGTCGATGTCGTAATTACTCATGGCTCCCGCGGGCAGGAGCGATATCAGTTTTTTTGAGACTTGCGATGTTTAGCCTTGTGCACTGACGATCCCACTCTATAGGGAGCGAGAAACAATCCTCTGCCATGTTGATACGGGTCATAAGGTGCCAAGAACATCCCCTTACCCTGTTTACTACTCTCCATCGCTCGGTTATGTCTCTGTAACTCTTCCAAAGTCTTTTGTGATATTTTCGAATCCTTGTATGCTTTGACAGCAGTCGAGGAGCTCGCGATCACGCTTCCCAATGCACCCAAACCTGCCAAAAGAAGTGGTAAAAACCCACCTGTCTTTGGTGAATTTAACCGTCGAAATGATCCCTTTTTCGATTTAGGTTTACTTCGTTTGGAGACTCCGATGATTCGACCACCGCGTTGCTTCCTGGTTTGCCGTTGCCGCTTTCTTACCGGCTTGTTCTGCTTTGTTTTCAACTGACCCGCACCTTTCTTCATTTCACCTCCGAGTTTCACTTTTCCCTTCATTATGTTAGTCACCAGATATGCCGACGCTTTTTCGCCCAGCGAGGAGTTGGGAGCTTTGACTCGTCTCCAAGCTTTTTCAATGAGATCTTTATCAGCCTGTCTTCTGTAATTGGGCTCTTTGCTTTTAGAATAGGCAATATCGTGCTCGAGGCAAGCCCTGTCTAATTCGTTGACGGGTTTATCGCCCCGTTTCAATCGTTCTTCTAGTTTAGTACCGGGTCCACAGTAATTGTAGGTGGGTAAATGAACTTCAAATGGTAATTTATCGATAACGCTGTTTATCAGTCCTGCTCCTTTGACTGTCCGCTTCATAATGATCCCATAATAATTATGTAAACAGTATTTATATGATTTACTCTCGAGTATAAATACAGATGTTATGCTCAATTATTTTACAGTCCAAAATGGAGATTGTGCAGCCCAACATGTCTTTGGACATTGACGATATTATGCCAGAGGAGGACGACCGGAGTAAAACATTCGTTAAACATTCACCAATGTTACCGAACAGCATTCGATGTCTTGTAGTCGGCTCTTCGGGTTTTGGCAAAACTCACCTTACTTTGGGACTATTGTATCATCCGGCAGGATTGCGATTTGAAAACGTATACGTGTTTTCAAAGTCTTTGTTTCAACCGAAGTATAAAATGTTACAACAAGTGATGGATTCGGTCCCCGAATGTGGATACTATACCTTTTCCGACAGCAGTGAACTTATTTCACCTCAGGACGTTAAGGAACATTCTGTGATGATTTTTGACGACATAGCTTGTGAAAAACAAGATAAAATATTGGAATTTTTTGCCATGGGTCGCCACAGAAATGTCGACTGTTTTTACCTGTGTCAAACATACTCTAAAATACCGAAACAATTGTTGAGGGACAATGCTAACATGTGTGTAATATTTCCTCAGGACAAGTTGAATTTAAAACATATTTATGACGATCATATTTACGACTTGGACTTTAATGAATTTACTAACATGTGTAAATACGCGTGGGGTGGGCACAAGCGCCATTCGTTTCTCACTTTATGTAAAGATTTGGAAACGGATAAGGGAAGATTCAGACGAAATTTAGATCAATATATAATACCCGGCGGTAGTGGGGAATCATCTTAGTGCGTCATGGATTCTGACAGCGTCACAATCAAAAGAAAGGTGGCCGAACTAGCCGAAATTGTGCGGCAAAAATTTAAAACATTGAAAAAAGACTTGGCGGAACAGCAGGAGGCTACGGAACGACAAGTGGCTCCGCTTAAAAAACCCTTGCAATCTATCGCCGATACACTGGCTGATACAGTTGCACAGAAAAACATTAATTTAATTCCATCCGAAGAACCGTCGGTAATTAAACCAAAGGAGGAGGAGTTAACTGAAACTAAGATGGAGGATGATTCTACTGAGGAAACCAGCGGAAATGAAGTTGAAGAAATGATTGAAGAATATGAGAAGTCGCCGACTGAGGTTGATGAAACGATTGAAGAATGCGATGAGTCGCAAGCTGATTGTCATGAGGAAAAAATTAAAAAGGATACTATAACCTCGCTTGATTTCCAAGAATCGGTTCAAGATAAAGAGAAGTCTGATCATATTTATGGTATTCGTTTCGACGGAAGTAAATATTGGATTGGCGACTCTCAAGCGCACATCGGTAGAAAATATCTTAAAATAGGTGACTCAAAATACCGCTATACCACAGGACTCTTACAACTGCTTACGAGACAAAAACCCAAAAATTACAATGAAAATGATTTGGATGTGTACAAAGAAATTTTACTGCAGACAAACGCGCACAAAAAAACATTCAGCCGCGAGAAATCAATCAATGCAAACAAAGGTTATAAATACACTAAAATTGTGAGACCGCTGTTTAAGAAGGGGAAAGGTCTCGCTTTTTATAAATGTGATAATAATAACAATGCTATTCTCGATATGTTGTCTCGCTTGGAATTACTTTGGAGTTCTGAACAGGCGGGTAACACTCATAGCGACGAAATAAACGCCATTATAAACAGTCTCAGATATTTTGGCGTGATTTATTAAAAAGAACCAGTCGAAGCCGTATTGTAATCAGTCTCATAATGCCTATCGACAAGTTCGGTCATCACCACCTTGAAAGGTTCTTGACAGGAGAAACAGTGAATGTTAACGGTCGCAGAATAGTCAATACATCCCCACCGGAGGAGGACGATGATGTTGTTACGCTAAAGTATTTCCGCGACTATATTAACGAACAGTCTTTTGACTCCAAGTATGTAAAGGAGAAATCTGTGGATCTGAAGAGTAAACGAATAGTTAACTTGGATGAACCGATAGAACGCAACGATGCAGTAACAAAAGAATATGTAGACAGGTATTTTGTGAAACTAAAATTGCCCTCTTCCAAAGGTGAACTTGTAAAATCATTTCATCATAATTTTGAAGAAACTAATACACTGACATATGCCGATGTTTTCGCTCTTATGTCTGCGATATTTCACGTCAAGTTTGTAAAGAGAGTACCGGACAACCAGTGATCAGTTCATCACTAGACATGGATGCTGTCAAAGCTCAGATTGTGAATGAAATCTACCGTCCCGCCAGGAGGAATTTTCCCCGGCGTAGAGTTACAATAAAGGGTTATGACGATCTATTTGAAGCAGATTTAGTCCAAATGAACACCCACGCCCGTGTAAATAAACAATATAATTACATTTTGACTGTAATAAACGCGTACAGCAGGTACGCTTGGGCTGTACCTTTGAAAAATAAAACTGGTGTCCTAGTCGCCTCGGCCTTGAAAAAAATATTTAAAGAGTTGACGCCACACTACCTGCATACTGATCTGGGCAAAGAGTTTTATAATTCAAGTGTGAAAAAACTTTTAAAAGATCTGGGAATCATCCATTATTCTACGCATTCGGGTCTCAAGGCGACGATGGTTGAAAGATTTAACAGGACTCTCAAAGCGAAGATGTACAAACAATTTGCTCTGAACGGGACGTACAAATGGGTGGATATGCTGCCTGCTTTGGTCAGACAGTATAACGATACCATCCACTCGAGCATAAACATGAAACCTCGTGACGTAACTCCTTCGACGGTAATAGATCCTCGCAGTAAAAGGAAAATTAAGTCAAAACCTCCTAGATTCTCAGTCGGCGACAACGTTAGAATTTCAAAGCATAAAAATGTTTTTGCCAAAGGATATGAAGGTAATTTCAGTACCGAGATATTTCGAATCGCCGAGGTCAAACCGACTTTGCCCCCTACTTATACACTTCGAGATGCAGCCGACCAGCACATCATCGGTTCGTTCTACGAACAAGAACTCACTCCAGTAAAGTATCCAGACTCCTACCTGGTTGAAAAAATTTTGCGCAAGAATAAGAACAAGGCCCTTGTTCAGTGGCTTGGTCTGAAGGAAAGAACGTGGGAAGATTTGAAGAAAATGACAAACTTTTAGTACGTTGGGCGTTTTAACCTCAGGACGTTAAGGAACATTCTGTCATGGCTTGTGAAAAACAAGATATTATTAACTGAACATAGAAGGAAAGGACGAGGGAAGAAATGAAAAAAAAAAAATTACAAACTTGTATTGTATATGTTTATTTAAAAAAAAAAATGTACATTTTTAAAAAAATAAAATTAAATTAAAAATTACATTATTGTTGTTTTGTTTTATTTATTTAACATACCTTTTTAAGCCTTTAGATTGATACGAAAGGTAACAAATGATAATTCTTAATCGAATTTTGTAACATCAAAATCAAAAATTCCGTCGAAATTAATATCATTAACTATAATATTTGACAGCCAATTATCGAGTATATTTTGATGGTTCTCCTGCGTAGACTTTAGCTCTTGGATCTCCTCTTCCGCAGTAGTAGTAGTTTCCTTGTCAATGGTTGTGGGATCATTGTTGTTAATTGAAACATCAAAATCAAAAATTCCGTCGAGGTTAGTATCATTAACTAAATCGCTGTTAATATTTGATAGCCAATTATCAAGTGACTGTTGATGATTTTCCTGCGTAGACTCTCGGTTCCCCTCTTCCGTCGTAGTTCTCTGGCCGATGAAGCCAATGGCTGTGGGGTTGTTGACTAACCAAGTGACAAGATCCTTCGAAACTGCTCGAGTACATGAGATATCAGAATTGTATTTGGTGTGGAACTTACATTTGTCTACATCCTTCTCGAAGATGTCTTGAAAATTATCAAGATCGAACATATTTATGACAGGTCTTTGTACTATTCTTTCGATTAATTCGACGTTACCATATGCAAATACAAAGCGGGCTCTGTCCAAGTGAAAGGGTTTAGTTTTGTTGAACTTAGTTAGACTTGTGGTAAAGTATGGTCTTACTTTTCCATATCTTGTTTTGTACATGTAACTGTTGTCGTATTGAGTCAGCTTTCTCGGTATGTGTAGAACGTAGTGATACATCATGTCCGGTGTGGAGACGGTCAACTCTTTAGGAAGTCTCAAATCGTCCGGTCCACTCACAGTTTCGAGGCATACAATCGCCCACCGATAATCATACTCTATATTTTCTTTCATTCCGGGGAAACTGAAAGACTTCTTCACTGGAGGCATAGTGTCTGTTGCGGAAGGCAGATGAAGACTGAACAAAAACGTTGATTTTGTCCACTCTTATAAAACTCTTATCAAGAGTAATATGAAACTTAAAGCGAACAATAACAAAAAAGGACCGTTTCTTGTCTCCTCTCGAGCGGAAGTAACGTCTAGAATCAGTAGACTTGATCTCTGTCGGCTGCAATCGATGTCAATAGACTGTGTACTCAGCCGGGTCCTCAACAAATTTACCGATTACAGTTTTGAATTTATGAGACAACCTATCTGTCCCAAGACGTGCCTTAGTTATCGCGTCGGAAAGCGTTAGTATTTTTCTGTAATTTTCCTCGTCTCTTTCGGTATAGTAACCCGGGTTTCTGGTGAATAAAAGCGAATAGAGACCAGGTGTTCCTTCAAACTCCCCGACAAATCGGCGTGTAACATTTCCGACGCTATCCTCGATATCCTTAGACAAAAGTATATCCGCTCCGATGGGATCGATATCTACCGCAGCGTCGCCTATTTGCAATTCATTATTCTCGTTTAATCGGACACCGTAGACTGGGTCCAAGTTGACATGGTCCGAGAGAACCATTTCGATAAATGGACGAGCCAGAAGGGGTAATTTTTCCATTATTTCAGACTTTTCCTGCATCGACTGTTCGGCATACGAATCGCGGACCGATTTTTCCGGGCTGTACTCGAAAGATTCTTCTTCGCGAATAAATTCGGTTTCGGGTGGAGGAGCTGTTTGAATGCCGATAGACGTCTGAGGGTAATCTGTACTAGTAAAAGCGTCATTAACATTGGTACGCGGTCCTGATATCTTTTTGTTAAGGCTGTTGCTTTGAATTAACTGTATTATTGGCGAATACGCCTCGACTAACTTCCTTGACCATACATCTTTCGCCATTCGATTCTTAATGAACTTTGATTTCAAATGGTACCTAGTTTTAATCAGATCCGAAAGTAATCCTTTGCGTTCCATTGAGACTGCTTATGTTAAACTAATGAAAATATAATCATATTTATCTTTATATAGTCTAAACAGAAGAATTAAGAAGACATATATTTTTATTTAAATATTAATATTGGTATAAATTAATAATGTTTTTATTAAAGATAATTATATACTGACTGCGGAGAGATAAAAACCTATCACCTGATATCCAACTTAAAAAATGAGTTAATCATATATGTAATATTTATTTTGTTTATTATAATAAAATATGTCTAATATTTTTTCTTTTTAATATAGCAGTCTACAATAGATTACATTTATTCGAGTAGGAAGTCTGCGACCGCAGATAACGTCCTGTTGTTGATATCAAAATTATCATTAAGCTAAAAGAAAAATATTACTATAAAATAATATAATATTAACGTGACACTCGAAAACATGTCGACGTTTCGCAGACAGCCGTCGGCTTCTTCGAGATACCTCGTCCACCGCTACAGGTGACGCCCCGCGTCCGGCGGTATCGGACATACCCCCTCCACCGCTATAGGTGACGCCCCACGTCCGGCTAAACAAACAGAGCCCCGATTCGACAAAGGGGGGACCGAAAGAATTTTTTAGAATAGTTTAAAAATTATTATACATGACGTAGCCGAGGCTTATGTACCGACTCTCGACCTCCCCCTCCATATAGGCTCTGTGTCCGAGATCGTTTAGTCAAAGTATTCACGCTCGAGACATTGGGGGTTCGAATACCAGTCGGAACACGAGATTTTTTATAGGTTCCTCTCCCAGACATCGACGTTTCGCAGCATGCTATCGGCTTCTTCCACATGTCGACGTTTCACAAGAACGAGCTTCGACTTCTTCAACATACATCGTTACACGTGTACAGGTGACCGGACAGGTGAGGCTATCGAAAACATATCGGAAGGGTGGGGGGTGATCGGAGGTGGTTCCACATGGTCGTACAAGTAGACGACAGGTGGTTAGACTAAACATGCAATACAAAATCAATATATTATCGAATCGATATCCTATATCCAGAACACCCCAATTATAACTACTGCTATTAGTTACAATTAAGGCCCTTTCACACGAGTTGGTTCCTATTGGTCAATCTTGGGTGTTTTAGTTTCATTTTCATTCCGCTGTTACACAGAGTGACAAAATCCTGCACGGTAAAACGCCGCAGCTTTAGTCTATTCTATAATAACAGCCGCGTGTATCTGTGGCGGATGTCTATAGGTACGTTCTCTTAAAATTAATCATTAATATCTTCAAGATGGCGGTAAATATAAAAAAAAGGTTTTAGGAATCAAGCTGCTTCTAATTTTCAGCTCTTGATGAGTACGGAGAAATTAATATACATAATAAGACATTATTTTGAAAACAGCCGCCACAAATGATCGAAAACAAAAAGATTTAAGGATTTCAAGGCATATGCCTCAAGAATACCTTAAAAAAGATCTTTTTGAGTGGATGATGATTTTTTATTTCACCTCAAATACGCGAGTATGGAATGCAACGCATCACTAGTGACGTAAACATTTAAGATAATTTTGCAATAAGATATTTTAGTTCAAGATGGTGGCTATACATATGTATATTTGAAACATAATCCTTTATCTCATCTTATTGATTATTAATCATCCAATTTTATATTTTTAACTCTCTGAAATTATGTTGATGTCTATGCAAGCACCCAATAACTAGTTATATCCTTAGTTCACTTAAAATGAGGAATTATAACGGAGATGGTTCAAAACACCTTTTCCTAGAAATGTAAAATTTAAAGAATTCTCCTTAAGACATAAGCACCCAATAACTAGTTATATCCTTAGTTCACTCAAAATGAGGAATTATAACGGAGATGGTTCAAAACGCACCTTCTCCTTGAAACGTAAAATTTAAAGGATTCTCCTTAAGACATAAGCACCCAATAACTAGAGCTAATATCCTTAGTTCACTCAAGATGAGGAGGTGTATCGGAGGTAGTTCAAAACACCTGCTCCTTGAAAGGTAAAATTTAAAGGATTCACCTTAAGACATAAGCACCCAATAACAAGAGTTATATCTTTAGTTCACTCAAGATGAGGAGATATAACGGAGATAGTTCAAAACACCTGCCCCCAGAAACGTAAAATTTAAAGGATTCTCCTTAAGACATAAGCACCCAACAACTAGAGCTGCAGTAGAACCTCGATAAGAAGTGTCTCAAGAGGATTAGGGAAACAGTCTTGTTATCGAGGAGCTCTTTTTGTTGAGGGTCGTGTTATCAAGGTTATTTTGGCTATCAGTCGTGTTATCGAGTTTAATGGGCGGGATTTTTAAGTCTAGACTTGTTCAAGGACGACCCATTCCTGTATAGAGACGCGTTTATAGAGGTTGACTTCTCATAACGACTTGTTATAGAGGTTCTGAGTTACGTTGTGAATTGGGGAAAAAACTGTATTATATAGGTTGTTTGGATGATAAAAGTCGCGTTATAGAGGTTAATTAAACATTATGTGTTATGGCAATCTTAAGGGGATTTGAAAATTGCATTTATGATTGAGGTTGTCGTGTTATTGAGGGTCGTGTAAGCGAGGTTCTACTGTCTATCCTTAGTTCACCCACGATGAGAACGTATAACGGAGGTGATTCAGAACACCTGCTCCTAGGAAAATAAAATTTAAAGGATTCTCCTATAGTAATTAATTTTTTTCTGAATATAGTCCATGTTTTAAACATACATTCCGTAGAGGAGCAAGGGAATCCAGCTAGTAATTTATATAACCACGCATGCTCTACGAATATGAAAATGTAAAAATAACCACCCACTCACATGTTTATAATATTATTGCATTGGATAATAAAATTCTCATCGATTGTTATCTTGCTCAACGCGAGCTTTGACATTTCTTGTTGTTATAATTTTATTTTTTACTACTCCGATGACTTTAGAAGATGTCTTTAAGCGTATGAGGAGTTGACATTTTGTCCCCGACCTTATTACCATATGGTATTTCTTTCTCTTTTCTCTGCTAGCTGGTAAAGGTTTTTTTTATCCGAGGTCTCTCTTGTTGTAAATGTAACCTCTTATAAAAAGTCAACGAATGACAAGTCTTAGGTTGAGTTTTGTAATAGCAGTCTAAGAGAAAAACCCTTATTACCCTTCTCCTCTCTCTTTTCAGGTCTCTGCCAACTTTTTTTTATTCTTTTTCATCTTACTTCCTTGTCGAGTAATTTTGTCCCCCCCCCCCCCCCCGTATTGTCCCTTTTTTATTTATAATAAGAATAAGTAGAAAAGACAATAAAAACAATGCTAAAGTTGTAAGGTCATAATGATGATTTTTTTTGTAATTTTGTTAATACTTTCTACTATATTAAAATATTTCATTCCTTGTAAGTGATATTTAAGTTTACTTTTTGTTATTAATTTTTAACAATTTTTTTTTTACATATGCACTATGCAGTGAGTGCATAATAGAAATAAAAAGAGGTGTAGTGGAAAATGAGATATTGGAATATGGTATAGTGGAAAATAAGATATTAGAATATGGTTTTGTGGAAATTGAGATGGAAAAATAGCCTAATTCCAAAATATTCAAGTCGAGAAAAGTGAAGTTAAAAAAACAAAACAATTACAACGTTAGAAAAGACAATAAAAACAATGTTAAAGTTTTAAGGTTATATAATTATGTAAGTTCATTTTTTTTTTTGTAATTTTGATAAAACTTTCTACTATAATTAAAATATTTCATTCCTTGGGTATGATATTTAAGTTTACCTATTGTTTTTAATTTTTAATAAGGTTTTTGTACATATACATTAGGCCGATCCGATAATATATTGTGATGTAGTGGAAAATAAGATATTGGAGTATAGAATTGTGGAGAATGAGGTATTAGACTATGGTATATTGGAATATTGTATATTGTATAGTGCGAGAAATGAGATATTAGAATATGGTATAGTGCGGAAAATAAGATATTGAAGTATGGTTTTGTGGAAATTGAGATTTAATTTTGATATAACTAATTTAATAAAACTAATAATGAAGTAATTTTGATATAACTAATTTAATAAAACTAATAATGAAGTAATTTTGATAAAACTTTCTACTATATTTCATTCCTTGAAAGTGATATTTAAGTTCACCTATTGTTATTAATATTCAAGATTTTTTTTTTTTACATATACACATGGCAGTGCATACTAGATATAAAATTCGGTTCGAGACAACTCAGACAAACTTTCTCATTTACGAGTTCATAATTACTTAGCCTAGTGTTTTCCATTTATTATTAGTTTTCGTATATGTACATTTAATTATTATTGAACATTTCATTAAAATGTATCATAAAAATAACGTCTCCTAGGCAGGGAATCGAACCCGGGCTCTTTACCCCCCCCCCCCCCCAAAAAATAGCTTTTTAAGCTATTTTCTCAAGAACTAGATTTTTCCCTGGAAAACAGCTTATACCGTTAAATTCGTAATTAAAAAGACTACATTTTAGAATTTGTTAATCAAAATCGTCGGAACCGTTTTGGAGAATTTTTTTTTTTCACGTTTTTTCAGAGTTTTTAAGGGCTAGCGCCCCAAATTTGGAGCTAAAATTCATTTCACGATTTCACCTCGGGGTATGATTTTTCTGAACATGTATGCCAAATTTCGTCAAAATCTGCCCCAAAATAGAGATATTTGAATATGGAATTGGGAAAAATAAGATATTGGAATATGGTTTAGTGGAAATCTAGATAGTAGGAAAATTACATTTTCCTAAAATGTTCCAACCAAGAAAAGTGAGGTTAAAAATTGTTTAAAATATATTATGGATTTTTTTATTAATTAAAATATTAATGTAACTAGGGTTAGACTTTGATTTTTGCAAAAAAAAAACAGGGAGAAAGCTGTAAAAAATATATATTTAAATTAGATAGTTTTTTTTATTTCGGGGGTTAGTTACAAATGTAAAGGTAGTAGATAACAACACAATGCATAACATTCAGACTGGTTTCGATTAATCAGACCGGTCAAATTAATCAGTGTACTACAAATATAATATAATAGTAAATATACAAATACAAAAATAAAAAAATAATATAATATTATTAAAAGAAAACACACAAATAATACAAATAATATTTGTGTATAAAATATACAAATATATATATTATCTTACAATATATTGATTTATTAATGTAATATGATAATTTCCACAAATCAAGCTTAGTGTATATGAAGTTAACAGTTCTAGTACTGTTTGTGATAAGGATGGTGGATGATCATATCCAGGAATTAATTTAGGCTCTAAATTTCAGAACTTAAGCCCACCAATAATCGTTCTATAGAATCCTTCTGGTTTTGACGATTTTAATTAAATACTTAATGCGATATTAAAATGATTAAAAATACGACCCTCCTGAGTAATAAACCAATTGAGATATTCTTCAAAAATTGACATTAATAAATTAAATTAGAGAATAGAGAAGAAATTGGAAAAGTAAGGAGAATGTAAAAATGAAAATTAATAACTTAAAATAACTCCTAAATAATTATGACAAATGAGCCTTTTAAAAAAAAAAATACAAGAAAGATTTAATGTTTTTATATTAGGTACGATAATTATATTTTCTTCCTTTTTCTCGCGAATTTACGTGTAATTTAGCACGGTTTTTATTCATTTAATTTTTGAAAAATTTATGTGTAGTGTTAATGATTTTTTTTTTTTTTTTAAAAGTTCTCAAAAAAAAAATGAAAAACTCAAGATAAAAATAATGTAGCTTTGTGTGAAAGTGAAGGTTTTAAAGCTAGGATAATAGAATTTAAGGTTGGATACTTCGTAGGGAGTCTGCGGAATGTTATATGGCTCGGTTATATATATATATATATATATATATATATATATATATATATATATATATATATATATATATATATATAAGTTCACCCTCAACCCTCCTTAAAGGGTGGAACTTGAGATGGATTTTTTTTTTCTCTCACTCCAGCTAAGTGGAGAGTATAATTATGAAAAATTACCTCCTACAGAATTTTCCTCAGTCAGATGAGGGAAGCAGAGATGGGTTTTTGAGTTGGGTCTTAAAAATCTCTAGACCTCGGAAAGAGGTTTAATCGAGGATTGTCTTAATTACTTTTTTTTTAAAGAAGACTTAATGAGAATTTTTTTTTAATTACCACTTTTGTAAAAGATGGAAAACATTCCCCCTCCCCCCTCCTTTTTTTGTAAGTGATTTATGGTGGTATGTATAGAAGGGTTTTCTGTGAGTGTGTCTTTGTAAGGATGTTTTTTAATAGGGTGCTGGACCGTAATAGTCATCATTTTCAGTTTGTCGTGACTTCTTTTTTATTAATGTTGAATTATTAAAAGTTTAAAGTTAAATTACGTTAGTCAAAAAATAAAAAGGGCGTTTAAATTTAAATAATCTAATCTTAAAGTTAAAAATCTTTCTGATGATATTCGTACTTAACTTTTGGTAAAATTGCAGTTATCAAGCCGCCTTAGGGAAAGAGGTTAGAAAATTGGGGGGGGGGGGGACTCACTCGAATTTACTATTTAGACAAAGGGATATTATCTTTTTAAGTTAATCATATGTTTTAAGCATGATGACTTACTCAGTGTTATATATTTACATTTATTTTTAAACATGACATTATTTATAAAAATTATAACGATATTTGAGATATTAAAATATCTATATTTTTGCCTACACACTCAGATTCATTTTTCTCTTTTTATATTTATCTATATGCTGTAGATTATAGATCAACGGATCTTTAAAACTCGTGTAATTAAATCCTCATGATCTGACTTTTGACCCTGACTTTTGATCTGGCTCTTGACCCTGATAGAGCTACAGATCGTATGATCCTGATCTAGGATTAAAATATCTAACCTTTCTTTTGCCTATCTCCTTTCTTTTTTTTTTTTTATGAAAAACAGACGAGCGTAATATTTAAATGATGACCTAGTAAGGACTCGATACTTTCATTGTTTTTTTAAATAAAAGATAATTTTAAGTCTTTTTGACTTTCAAATGTATTTTAGCATTTTTTTTCTTTTTTCTCTCTTTGATTGTATCTAAAAGCTAAAATCATGAAGATGTTGAAACACTAAGACAACTTTCTACCCCTTTAAAAAGTTCGAAAAGCGTTTCCAATTTTACATGAAGTTTGAACTATGTTTGTCACGTATAGCAAATACTCATATGCGTAATAATGCTAAGTTTTTATTATTAAATGACATTGTATATATCTAATTTTGCTGGTTAAGAGGACATTTTTATGTAAGATTCTACATTTTATTCTTACCTACTGATTTTCATGGAATTTGACTGTTAAAGTTTTAAATGGCTGATGCCCTTTTGAAGTTTGATAAATTTTAAAACTAATATTTTTGGAAATTTTAGACATCGGAATTTGTAAAACATCTGTCTAGTTTCATAAAAATATATACAAAATGGTGGATTACGGCTAAACTAAGCCGAAATCTAAAAAAAAATACTGAGTATTTTCGACTTATTTTCACAAGTAGAACTCGATCCTGAATAGCGCGCTAAGCTTTTTGGGACACTCTCTATATAATAAACCCTAAAAAAAAATACACCTAAAATATTCCCTGAAAGTAAACTAACTTGTTTTAGTTTTTTTATGCTCTTGACGTCACAGAAACTCAAATCCTCTAATGGAGTACATCAAATCTCTTGAGAGACCACATGACGCTGGTTATGTTATGCACTGAAAGCTCTTAGTATCAAGTGGAGGGGTAAAAAAAAAAAAAAAAAAAAAAAAAAAAAAAAAAAAAAAAAAAGAGCCATTAAAGACAGCATTATGTTGTCATCTTATGTTTCCCAGTTCCCATTAAGTTCCGGCTGATTTGCTGTCTTATCGGATGGTGTCTTTTGGGAATTCATTAGGTTGATTTATTACACTTTTTTTTTGTTTTTGAAAAAGATAGATTTACTAAAATTATTTATAATACTATAGTTATTTATGTTTGTTTTTTAAAAGTCTGATAGTGTTGAAATAGAAGTTGGATGCTTAGTTAGAAGTATGTTATTAAGTTATATGTTGTGGGTTTTCTGAAGATCCCCTATGCGGGGTTATGTCTGAGTGGTTTTCCGCTCTTGTCGACGGTTGTTACTCCCCTTTCCTAGCTCCAAATTGAATATAGCACTACTTTGTTCTCTTTGGGAACGAGGGGGGGAAAGGTCTCTACGCTGTCTCTAATGACTTGTTAAGGTCCCTTCCCTATCGAAGGAAAACTCTTATCTTCTCTGAACTTAATGCCCTCAGACTCACCCCCTGCCCTTACGGTATACCACTAACAGGAAGGGAAGTAGGATGAAGGGCGTGGTTAGAGTAATTAGCGACCGGAGAAGGGCCCTAAAAGTCCTAGCTACGGGCTGGAATTACGAGGGGGGGTTCTGCTACCAACTTGGGGGTTCCTTTCACTTGAGCCCCAGATACACAACCCGGTATCCTCCACAGCTAAGTTTAACCTCCGTCCGAAACTACCAAGTTAGCTTTCTTGCAAATTACGCTTACCTTCGAAGGGACTAAAGGAATAATAATAACGGTTCCCTTTAGATACTGTTGTAAACAACACTCATTAAAAATTTTCATTTAGGGATCTCGAAGCACTCAAAAACAACACTTCCCTTTAATGATACTCATCTAAGACCAATCTCGAATTTGTACTCACCATGTAAGCTAATGACCATGATATTTATTCTGATTATTCCTTGTTTTCCCTTCGTAGAGATACAAAAGTTTGTTACTAGCTCTACAATAAATGGTATCCAATAAAACGTTCTATTAACAAAGTAAGTTCTTAATTTTTCGTTGAGTCTCAGTTTTCGGAAGAAAACTTGAAATGTGCAGAATTATATTTTGTATACAGTTAAAGATTTTGATGCTGGAATGTATTACTATTAAATTTCAGCAATGTAATACCGTGTTTGCACACTGCAATAAGCTACGCAATTTTTGTGAGTGAGACACCAAGGGATGTGCCACGCAAGCGTGACACATAGGAACTGTTCTAACATCAGACATTACGTCAGTAAGATGTTGGTTCGGCATTACGCCATGTCCTGCATAGTTTCGTCGCGTCCGACTCATCAGTGTGCAAACACGGTATTACATTGCTGATGTGTTTTGCCATCCAAGCAAGTATGGCGGTATGAGAGCACGCTCGACGCTCGTCCCTGATAAGCCCTATATCTGATCTTCTTGATCTGGTATAGGTCCCTCCTCGGGTATGATTTTTCTGAAAATGTAAACCAAATTTCGTCAAAATCGGCCCTGTTCCACGTGTCTGCATAAACGTCAGACAGACAGAAGACATACGAAAGACAGACATTTTGTAAAAACCACTTTTTGGCTCAGGGGACCTCAAAACGTGTAAATCCATCGAATTTTCCTACATGCTAACTATAACATATATACTTATGTTAGAGGTTTCTATTATGTTGTGCTAATAAATTAAAAATAGATTTTTAAGGAAAAAAAATAAATTTGTATACGATATAATAATTATGGATAATCTGTCGCAACTCTTTAGTTTGCGCATCTCTGTGATTTGAATCGTTTGTAAATCAAATTGAATCAGGCTCTTGACTAATTCTGCGCTAATTGTAAACAAAATTAGTCGTAATTAACGAATTTCAAAGGAAACTTGGGAATTGATCCTCTTGTGTCCATAATATTATCAAAGAACGTCATATTAACACGAAATTGTCCTATGACAAATGGCATATTTGCTCAAAGCTTCAATGGGGGATTGGGATCTCCTTGGACATTCTTAGTGGGGAGGAGGAAACCAATGTTGAAACGCCAGCCCAGCAAACTGCATACCCTTGACAATGCGAATCACCCTCGAGCCTAAAATCGGAAAATCTCAAATGTCAATAGTACCCTTCGTAACCATTTTCTCCTCCATGAATCCAACGCTTTAACTATTACCAATTCTGAAGGGACTTTCATCCCTGTTTACATTCAACTGTTTACCTTTTTGTCCCCTACCCTTTTTCGAACTTCCTTCCCTTGGCAAATGCCCTCCCCCCCTTCCTCTGATTGGTCAGAAGGTTTAAATCGTTGATTTGTATTCAGACATCGTTTGTGTTTGGTCTGCGGGCAATGCGTATCGACTGTGAATTAGGGGGGCTTTTATCAAGTTTATCTCCTTTACTTAACTTTAATTGTAAATAATTTTCAAACATTGATTATATTGTTAATGTAATTTCTCGAATTGTTACTGTTTCATTGGCTTGATGTTTTACAAACATCACATTAATAAGTTTTTCGCACACATGGGTTCATCCGATTTATTGTATTTAAATATGTTTTAGTCCTACGGACCCGTTTATAATTTTCTACGTTTGTTTCCCCATTTTTATCTATTCCTGTCTGAGTGGAGTTAAGGCACAGAAATCTGAAATATAAAAAAATCCTCGAAAACAAAGGGAAAATTAAGGGAGTTGATTTTTTTTTAACAGAAATGCGTCCTGTGGGGTGTTAAATGAAAAAGTATAGGACGCCAAAAATACAATATTTATGTGTTATCGATTTTGTACCAATTCATCTTTGCCTATGAATCCTTAAAAATTACGTTCGTTACCGAAATGGAAGCTATGTGATCGTTCTGAAGAAAATATTTTATATCTCCGATTTCAAAAATTCCAAGACAGAAATCCGTTTCAGACAACAGGAAAAATTTTGGTTCCGTGTCTGTTTGTCGCTCAATTTTTACGAACCAACATCTGTCCGATTTTAATTGTAGGGCACATTTAGCCCATTGTAGGTCCCATATAAGTTTCAACCTTCTGCGCCCTTTTGTTTCTCTTCAGCATGCTCACAAACATACATTTATTTACAACTTTATCATAAGAAATACTCATCTGATTTTTATGATATTTGGATGGTTTGTCGAAATCACACCGCAGATAGTCCCAGAATAATTCCAACCTTTTACGTTACTTTAACTTTTTTGCTTCTTAGGGAATTTTCCTCCTTCTCAAAAGAAATCTTAAAAATTTATATATTGGCCACAGTTCATTGCTCCTTTTCCAGGAGTTTACAAACTTAAGCTGTTTCATGAATTTTTTGGAATTTAAGATCTGCTGCCATTCAGTAAAAATGATTTTAATTGGCGAGATTCTGATCTATTGTTGTTTATATTCTTTTAATGAATTTACCAACGTCTAAAAGTATCGTTCTTTGTCGTAGTTTGAAGTATTCTATCGACTTTTACATCTAGAAACATCAGATGGATTCTAAAACGTATTACCGTAAAATTTACGTTTATGTTTGTTTAAAATGCGTTAATACTGCGACAAATTCTCTCGCTGTATATTTCTTTATCACGCTGTTACACGTTACTCTTTGTGATAATTATAATAATTTCATATTCTCAACTTCCTTGTTGAGACAAGCACAAGATTTTAACCCTGCATCAGGTTTAAATAATACTGTTACTTTTCTTAATGATGGCGTTTATGGTTCGCTCTCTGGTATGGGTGGAAAATGTTTTACGGGTGGAATTTAAGACTTTAGGCGACTATTAAAGCTCGTATTTCTTGATTTTCACCCTTGTGTAGAGAACTCCACGAGGCTTTAAGGTATAACGAATGTCTCAGTTGCAAAAATATTTCCCTACCTTTTCGTTTTTCTTATAAAAGGAGAATGAAAATTGTACCTGGGGAAATATGAATGCTGGTTGGAATAAGTAGAACATTTTATCAAGCTTAAGAATTAAATTAAATTAAATTTATTGTTACTACTATTTCAATTGTGGCTTATAAAATACTAAATATAATTCATTTGATTAATTTCATCCTATAATTATTTATATATATATATATATATATATATATATATATATATATATATATATATATATATATATATATATATATATATATATGTATATGTATATGTTCGATTCCTCTCATTTAATTGTTTTTTGATAAAATGTTAAGCAATAAAAATAATTTTATCGTTGAAAATTGAAACTATTAACAAATAGAAAAACAAAGAAATTATGTACGAGTATGTATATGTATCATTTAATTATGTATTAGATTTTAGTAAAAGAAAATAGGTCCGAGACAACTCAGGCAAAATTTCTGATATCAGAGTTCATAATTACTTAGCCCAGTGTTGGCACTACTTTAGATTGTTACTCTCCTTATAAAGAAAACAGAAGGGAGTAACAATCTAAAGAAGGTTTACAGAATGTATTTCTTTTTTACTGTCACTCCCCTTATGAAAACAGAAGTGTCATATTCCATTGTCCCGAAGTACGTTGGACTAATCATCCATTTGTCTTAATTGTAAATACATAAGTCAGTCATTTATATTTCTAAAAAAAACAAAAAAAAACATAGGGATAGGGGGAGTAACAATCTAGAGAATAACCCCAGTGTTTTCCATTTATAATAGTTTTTGTGTTTTCGTAGGCTCATTTAATTATTGAACTATCAAAATGTATCATTAAATTAACTTCTCATCGGAGGGGAATCGAAACCTGCCTTTCTCAGTGCGCGTTTAAAGCTATTCCAACAGGAAATAGATTTTTCCAGGGAAAACGGCTTATATTTTTTAGATTCGTATTTAAATTGACTACATTTAAAGATTTTTTTTTGTACTTTTATAGAAAAGGGCCTCCAACTTTTTTTAATCTAATATAACCGGATTCACACGACAGACTGACTGGACCTCAAAACGTGTAAATCTATCAAAATCACAAAATTGAATTTTTTTGCCATATCAAAACCTTCTCTTAATATAAAACTATAAAGAACTGTGCGACATTACTCGGACTAAATTTACTCATACGTGAGTACATAATCAATTGTTCCAGTTTTCCATTTGTTAGTTTTTCAAGTTTTATTTTATTATATTTAATTCCCGTCTCTGTCCACGTTTAAACCTATTTTCTCAGTTACTACATTTTTCTCGGGAAAACGACACATTGCCCGGGCACACATTGAGAACGCAGGCGACGTAGGGCAGGGCAGCACAGTTTGTTTTCAACCGCACATATTTACGAAACTGCATGAATTGAGACACAAATCAAAGGAGGGCAGTACTAAACCCCACGTGACCTACCTGACGATAGTGCATCTCAATTCGCACGGTTTCGCATAAAAAAACTGTGCTGCCCTGCGTCTCAGGTCGGTCGCACATTGAGACACAAGCGACACAGCACAGTTTCTTTTCTACTGAATAACGAAACCTCGCGAATCGAGACGTCAGATCCACTGGAGTTGGGTAGGCTACGTGTAGTGTTGTACTGCCCTACCCTGCTCCAGATCTAAATTCGTGCCGTTTCATATATTATATTTTTGCGGTTGAAAGAAACTGTGCTGCCCTGCGTTGCATGCGTCTCAATAAGCGCCTGGGTTATATGTGCTGGTGCATATGCCCTGCCATATGCCCTGCCCGGGTGGGCAGGGCATATGGTTAGATTTGTATTTATATTGACCAAGGTTTAGGATTGTTTGAATCTAAATAGTTAAAAAAAAACTTTTTATGGACTCGGGGGACCTATACACTATAAAAACTGACAACTTTTACATCTATAAAAATTTCAAAATTTGACAATACTTCTCTCTTTGGAAATGTACTACAAGCGATAAAAACTCTACCAATAATATCTTACGGGGTATATATTTATATGTTCTAGGAAACTCTAGGGATCTTTGATGAGAGTTAATTTCAGATTAATATGTTTCATTTAGCACATTATAAACTCATTTTTAATGTGCTACGACACACATGAGATGATCTCACTTACTTAAAACTGTCGGATTAATTCAACGCTTAATTAGAGATAAGAAATACCCGAAAAATAAAATTAACATCCTCGTAATTTTTTTTACAGCATGAACCCTCTTGACACCCATATCCTTCCTCTTATGTCTTAATTCTTGTTACAATTAATGCATGTCTTTTCATGGATCTCTTGAAAACCATCATATTAAATGATCGTGTCGTCTTGATGAAGTTTTTATGTTTTAATAAAAATATTAAAAAAATGTTTCATAATCTTATCTTGTAAGAAGCAGTGAAGCGATTTAATTACTAATTACTTGGGATATATTTATATATATATATATATATATATATATATATATATATATATATATATATATATATATATATATATATATATATATATATATATACATACATACATACATATATATATATATATATATATATATATATATATATATATATATATATATATATATATACATATATATATATATATATATATATATATATATATATATATATATATATATATATATATATATATATATATATATATGAAATATGTAGCCCTATATGGGCTTACGTTTAAGTAGGTACTGTAGATGCCATGATAATTACTAGTAGTTAAAAACAGCGGATTCTTCGTTTTATAACCTTTAATTTCTTGTTTTTTTAGCCTAGTGTCATCTTGCTTATTTATCCTTCTATTTAGTGAATATTGTAACCTATTCTCTTATTGTATATTGTATATTCAATGGGTAAACTATCTATGCCTAGTTATTTTTCTTTTCAGAGTTAATTAGTCAATTCATTACACTAATTCATTTGATTTTGCTTGCCTCAAACATCTTGAAAATCTATAAACTAAATTTGACCTAACTTCCAGACTAAGTAGAAATTTGCACAGATTACGAATTACTGTGACAATATAATAATATTATTTATTCGTTTTAAAAAATCGTTTGTAATAGCAGATAAATCAATCAATTTCCACATTTGTCAATAAATAATTTATAAATATATATATATATATATATATATATATATATATATATATATATATATATATATATATATATATATATATAAATATATATATATATATATATATATATATATATATATATATATATATATAAACGTCTGTTTATATTTCAGTTTCAATTATAGCGTATTCAATATTACAGTTTTAATTTTAAACTAAAATTGAACTGAAATATAAACATAATTTATAACATAACATTATAATAATAATATAATTTTATCAATATCTCGGAAGCGAGTTTTTCGAGGGAAACAACTCGATAATTAATAATTTAAATTCTTATTTATTTTTAATCAAATTCGTCGAAACTTTTTTTTTTTTACTTTCCCTTTTTATATATCACATACATGGGAAAGTAAAAACATATGTATAACGTCAAAGTTATTACGAAATGATCATTAGTCTTACCACTATGTTTAAGAATCCCGTGTAAATAATTTTCATTTCTTTACAAATACACTTAATAAATGCAAATACTTCAACAAAGTAAATAATTAAATTTATAAAACTATAAATTATCAATAGTAAAATGTCTCGTTTCTTTATAAATATACATATTAAAACAAATGTTTCACATAAATATCCCAACAAATCAACATTCTTCTCAACATATTAAAAGACAATTTTATGTCATATTACTATATAAAATACTTTTAACATATAACAATTACATTCATTTATGTTAATTTATGCTATATAAATACATACTTTAAAATGCCTTAATATACCTTATTAAATATTAATATATCTTTTCAATTATATATATCTATTAACATAAATGACGTGTTGTAGGTACACACATATATATATATATACAATATATATATATATATATATATATATATATATATATATATATATATATATATATATATATTAAATTATAGTTAAAATAAGTCATGGTTATTTATAATCTAGCTAAAAAAAAAGCAAACACACTAGCACGCATAAATGCATATACAATACACTCACACTTCTGCACAAGTTTCGCACACACATACATATATATATATATATATATATATAAAGGTAAGTAATATAATTTATTTTATTTACATATGTATCTCTTTTGTGCTATTTTATTTCCTAGTTTAGTTGTTGTTTATTTAAATTTGTTTGTTTTTAAAATTATTTTCTTGTGAGATTTAATTTTTTTTGCAATACATAAATCCTATGGACGAATTGACCTTGTGTGTCCAGTCTAATCTCGACTAGCTTAATAGTCGTTTATCATAAAAAAAAATTTTCTCTCTCTCTCGCTGAAACTAAACGTCGTAAATTATTATCAGAGTTGAATTTCTAATATGGTTTCGAATTTAGGTGATGATTTATAATGGCGTTAATGTGACGTACATTCTTTATATTTTGTTTTTGCTTTGTTAATTTTAAGAGAAGTGTGAATTATCAGTTTATATATCATGGTTTTATAATTTGAATTTTATTGATGTATGCGATTGGATATGATCGTAAATTTATTTTAGTAGCTATATGGTTTTTTTTTTTTAATTTTATTTATGATAAAGTGGATTTATCAAGCTTATTTATTATCTATCTTGGTTTCCAATCTAGTCAATAGATATTTTTAAGTAACTCAGTTATTAATAATGATTTAGTTATGCTGGTATATTTAAATCTGATTTATTTTTTGAGGGGGTTTGGATTTGTGGATTGTTTTTTCGTTCTTTTATTGAACGAATGATCACTTAAGTGTCTTTTTAATTTCTTTTATAATATTATAATTTATGATATATAGATTTCAAAATGTGTTCAAGTGTAACTATGTGTTTGTACGCGTAAAAAATAAAGTAATGTGCTTAGAAGGTTGACCATAATATGTTTACTGGCCATGATCTGTATAGCTTTAAAACAATTAGCCAATAAATGTGGCACATAGTTTTCTCGCGTCCTATCTTGTGAAAGACTCTCCAATCTTTTTAGCTGAAGGGCCGTATTTTGATTAGATGGTCCATAGTGAGCCGGATGAAGTAAGCAACATTCAGCTATCGGACTTCAAAATGGTAGATTATATGGATAAGAAGCCCATAAACCATATCCATTTCGGCCAAATATACTTATATAAGACTCGTACTGATCTTTTTTAATGTTTTTAATGGCATTTGATTATGGAGAACTTATAACAATGCATTGTTTAGGTTTATTTGTTAACGCCTTTGTGGCGTGAAGAGCCGAATGAAAACTTCTCTCGGGCTGGATCCGGCTCATGGGCACGTAGTTTGAACACCTCTGATCTAGAAGTCTTGTCTAATTCATCAAAATATCAATTTAGCAATAGTTAATATGCGCAGACGGTTAAAATTAATATGTGACCATCTTTCAACTACTTTCGACAAACTATACAAACATTTTCAAAACGGGTTGAGTACTTATAAAGATATATGCTCATTTGAAAATGAAACCAATTGAATCACCTACCATCTAAATTTCATAAAAAAATCGGAGGAGTAGTTTTTAAGATATGGTGGTTCGAAAAAATGATGAACGACAAACCGACAGACCGAGCGGTAGATAGATGCAAGATCAAACATGTTCCGTAAATTCCTGGGCATAGATTTATGCCCATGAATTTTTTGAAATTGGAGACATAAAACAATGCCGCTTTTCAAAATGATCACTAGGTACTTTTTTAGATTGTTACTCCCCTGTTTTTTTTTTTTTTTTTTAGAATATAAATGACTTTGACTAAATAACTATTAAGACAAAGGGATATTTAGTCCAATGTACTGTGGGAGAAAATAATATCAAACTTCTGTTTTTATAAGGTAAGAGAATCTATCTATCTAGATGGTGCCAATCACTAAGCTTTCTTAACTTAAGCTCGGAAGTATTTTAAGTGTTAATAATGTTGGCATACCATCCAAATTGTTCGTAAAAATCTTGACCGACAGACAGACACGCGACACAAAATGTTTTCTGATTTCTTTAAACTCGTTTCTATTCTGGACATTTTAAATTGAGACAAAAAAAATAAATAAAAAATACGTGTGGTGTCGCGGGATACCCGGTAGGAACGAAGTTCCTTACATTTTTCATTAAATATAAATTATAAAATCACAGTGCTAAGTACCTATACATTGCTAACTACTTATACATAGCGGAATTAGAAAAGAGACAAAATTATAAGTAACGAACTGTTTGTACCTAGCAGAGTTAAGGCAAAATTAAAAGAAAATCATTATTTGTATAATTAAAGCAAGTGTCTAACTATAAATATATTATATTGAATATAAGAAAAAAGTTGATCATGATGAGTTTATAGGGAAACAGTATGTTTGGATTTAAATAGGACTGTTTTCTACCTACCCGGCCAATTAATTTAAAATATAAAATATATCTCTTCCCTACTCTACAGCTTCTGCTTGTATCAGTGTGAAATTTTACATGATTATATTTTTTTTATTTACAAAACAAAGTGACATTTTTGACATATATAACAAAAATAATCAAAACAAGTCAAGTTACAGGCTTCCTTAATAACACTTTTTCCTTTCTTTTGAAGCTTAAGTTTACGCGAGCGTTGCGCGTAAACGATTGGGCGGATAACGTTTTCCGACGAACTCAGCCTGGGCATTGGTAAAATGAACATGTATACCAAAGTTCATCCAACTCAGTGATGTTTTACTCAAGTTATCGTTATCTGTAGATTTCGTGACGAATTTTTGGTCGTATTTTTCGGATTCTATCCCGGGCTCCAGAACGTGCCATAAGGAACTTCGTTCGAAAAAAGAAGATGTTATTCTCGTAATAATCACAGCGCTTTTGTTACACTTGATTAGTTCTGAAGCAAAAAGATACATTAACCACAACTTCTTTAGTGAAGCTTGGGCACACTTCTTGTATTAATATTAATGTACAGAAATATTTTATCCTGAAAATTAAAAAAGAAATTGTATTTAATTAAGGATAGTGAAAAATAAAGCCTTTTAATATATTCTTTTTGAATAATCTATGTAAAAGCTATAACGTAATAGCTTATAAATTGATACCCATATTTCGTGTATTGTGGCTATTTCATAATAATAGGATCATAGGTGAAAGTATAAAAAAAACTATAATAATGGTAGTATTTCATTCTATAATAATACCGCCGATAAAAAACCTCATGAAGCAACAGGTGGCTTAAACCCTTTTACCTGCAATATAGTTGAAGCAACACATTTAAATTACATTCAAAAACCACAAAAAGAACCCTTTTTTATTGGCTACAATTTATTGTAGTGAATGATAAAAGAGATAATCGTTTCGATAATCAGATTTACCGAGTTAAAAGAAAATGCAAAATGAATCGTAATATAAAAAATAGAAAATAATCTTTTAGTCTACATATCTAAAATAAATTTGTGCATTTATTTATTGGTTTTTGATAAACTTTATTTATTTATATTTTTGGGTGTTGGACTTATGTATTTATTATTAAAATATAGATAGATTGATGGATTTATTACTAATCATTCATACTTATTATCAGTATATAAATGTAAATACAGGTCACTATGATTGAAAATATCATTGACAAAAATTAGATATATACTAATTTAGAATATAATTAGAGTTGACGCTGAGAAGATAATGTCACTATTAGGATCAAGTGCTTCCACCTCTTCTTATAAATTAATTTGTTTAAGTTGATAATAAGAGTAGTAATGTCACTATTAGGATCAAGCGCTACCACCTCTTCTTATAAATTAATTTGTTTAACATGATAATAAGAGTAATAACGTCACTATTAGGATCAAGCGCTACCACCTCTTCTTATAAATTAATTTGTTTAAGTTAATAATAAGAGTAATAACGTCACTATTAGGATCAAGCGCTATCACCTCTTCTTATAAATTAATTTGTGTCATTTGACGCAGAGACGCTGAGAGTATAATGTCACTATTAGGATCAAGTACTACCACCTCTTCTTATAAATTAATTTGTTTGTTGATACTATGAGTAATAATGTCACTATTAGGATCAAGCGCTTCCACCTCTTCTTATAAATTAATTTGTTTAAGTTGATACTAAGAGTATAATGTCACTATTAGGATCAAGCGCTTCCACCTCTTCTTATAAATTAATTTGTTTAAGTTAATAATAAGAGTAATAACGTCACTATTAGGATCAAGCGCTATCACCTCTTCTTATAAATTAATTTGTGTCATTTGACGCAGAGACGCTGAGAGTATAATGTCACTATTAGGATCAAGTACTACCACCTCTTCTTATAAATTAATTTGTTTGTTGATACTATGAGTAATAATGTCACTATTAGGATCAAGCGCTTCCACCTCTTCTTATAAATTAATTTGTTTAAGTTGATACTAAGAGTATAATGTCACTATTAGGATCAAGCGCTACCACCTCTTCTTATAAATTAATTTGTATCATTTGACGCAGACACGCTGAGAGTATAACGTCACTATTAGGATCAAGCGCTTCCACCTCTTCTTATAAATTAATTTGTTTAAGTTGATACTAAGAGTATAATGTCACTATTAGGATCAAGCGCTACCACCTCTTCTTATAAATTAATTTGTATCATTTGACGCAGACACGCTGAGAGTATAACGTCACTATTAGGATCAAGCGCTACCACCTCTTCTTATAAATTAATTTGTTTAAGTTGATAATAAGAGTAATAATGTCACTATTAGGATCAAGCGCTTCCACCTCTTCTTATAAATTAATTTGTTTAAGTTAATAATAAGAGTAATAACGTCACTATTAGGATCAAGCGCTACCACCTCTTCTTATAAATTAATTTGTTTAAGTTGATGCTAAGAGTAATAATGTCACTATTAGGATCAAGCGCTACCACCTCTTCTTATAAATTAATTTGTGTCATTTGACGCAGAGACGCTGAGAGTATAATGTCACTATTAGGATCAAGTACTACCACCTCTTCTTATAAATTAATTTGTTTAAGTTGATACTATGAGTAATAATGTCACTATTAGGATCAAGCGCTTCCACCTCTTCTTATAAATTAATTTGTTTAAGTTAATAATAAGAGTAATAACGTCACTATTAGGATCAAGCGCTACCACCTCTTCTTATAAATTAATTTGTTTAAGATAATTATTGATTATTAATTGATAAAAGGTCTAGTTAAAGTATTAACCTACCTATATTTATTTTTTTATTTTGAGCAATATTTAAAACTAAATAAAATTGCTTTCTTAAAATTGTTTTTTGTTGTTGGAAGGAATACATTTAGTGGATATTCCGTAAAATATTTCTACATAGTTGTTACTAATTAAATTACATATATTATTTTTATTGTTATTACAAGTTTATGTTACTGTGATTATTGTATGAAGGTTTTAAATGTCCAGAAATTTGTTGATCCTGAACTTGAAACATTTTTTTACTTTTTTTTTTTGCTATTCCAAAAAAAAAATCTTCAAACTCATGAGCAACGCCGTTTCCTCTGCTAATTTGTGACATAGGGGTTGGGTGGTGTTGACAAAAGACACACCGGACTGATCTCCCCTCTCGGTGTCAAATGGTTTGATAGTCGCACGTGTCAGAGGGTGCACCGAGGGAAAAAGAGGGTCCTATTCGAATAGCGGCTTTCTTTACTTTACAGACGTACCCCCCCCCCCCCCCTTAAACCATACTAGGAAAACAGACAGAAACAATTCATCCGTTCTCTTTCCATAGCGTGTCACGTGACCTTATTAATTATAAAAGATGTAGTGTAGGGTAGAGTTGAGAGTCTGGGTCTGAAACATGAAGTTGAGGTGACGTCACTTGCAGCTTGCTTTGTGCCATGCTCAATGTAATTTGCTTTGACTTTAGTTTTCTTTTGATTTACGTGATATAGAATAATAAATCTTTTTTTCACTTTGATTTATTTTTCACGTTTCTTTTAATTTAAGATAATTCTGTAAAGAGGTTTTGTGTCTCACAATTAAATTATTTATTCATCACTTTCTTAACTATAACAAGTTGATTACAGAGTCGTCCTGTTAAGATTATGAATGTTATGTTGGGGAGAAGTGTAATATCGATTTTTGTTGCGAAGAAAATCCTCGGAATTAGTTCGACTTTAAATTAATTTTCTATCGCTGCAATAAGAATTTAAGATTTCGATGGATTTAAACCTTTGACGTCCTCTGAGTTATTTTTTATTTTTTTAATTGTTGGTTTGTTGTCTGTAGTCATTGCAGAAACGTGGATCCTAAACTACGGGGCATATTGGGATGAAATTTGGTTTACGCATGTTCTGGAAAACCCATATGGGCAAAGTTTAAAAAATTAACTTAAGCTCCAAATTTGGGGAACAACAACCTTAAAAAATAACCTGGGAAAAAAAATTCAAAAACGGTTTCGACGATTTTGATTTAAAAAAAAAAATGTAAAATATTGTCCATCTAAATGAGAATCTAACTATATTATAAGTGGTTTTCTTTGGAAAAATCTAGTTACTGAAAAAAGAGCTCTGAACGGGGATGGACGGTGAGATGCTGTGTTCGATTCTGCGCCATTTAGGAGTGATTTTTATGGTAATTTTTTATGTAATGTCCAATAATAATTAAATGCATCTATGGAAACTCGTAAGAACTAACAAGTAACAAATGGGAAACACATGTTTGGAACACAAATGGGAAACAAATGGGCCAAGTTATTATGAACTTGTATGTAAGAAAGTTTATGTAGGATTTGTATCGGATAGTTTTGTTTAATTATTATCACAAAGATTAAAATTTAAATAATCAATAATATAAGAACAGTTTAGGTTTAATAAAATAATTTACATTTTTAGTAAAAGACTTAGTAGACATGAATTTTACTTATCCACGAAGGTTTACCCGGAAGCCATTAGAAATCTTCATGCATTGCAAAGTTGACACTTTCTACTCCCACCCTTTTTTTTAACGAGTATATACATATGAAATTGCTTGGGGGTATGGCCTAGATGAGAATCTCCCCAGGTTATTTAACACCCTCGTTTGCTCGTCCGATGTTATTTTAGTATTCTGACGTTTTTCGTTGCTCTATTCAACGGCGAAACTCTTGTCCAAGCCCTGAAGGGTAGGAAGAGCCCCTTCCTACTCCCTACAGGGGTGTAAATTAAAAATTTAATATTTAATGACGTCACAGTGGTTGTAGGCTAGAATAGAGCCGGAAGAGTTAATGATGATGAAAATTTTTCCCAGCTTCATACATCCTCATCACACGCTTTTTTTTTTCTCTGGAGTTTGCGCGCACCTAAATGATTAATAATTTGTGTTCTCTTTTCACCCCCCACACCAGAAGTGGACGATGGTGATATTTTTCAAGTGGTGTTTAAAAAAATATAATGAGTCTTTAAGAAAACAATGAGTTGGACAAAATTTAAAAAAATGGTCCAAAAAGATTTAAAAGACAAAAATATAAATAAATAACTTAAAATAAAGTACAATTATTAATAGTTTTTGGTTTTCGTGGTTATAAAATTAATACATTTAATTGTCAAGCCAAATATAGACCCGGCAACAGTAACTTACATAATGTAGTTGAAATAAAAGTTAACATCAGTGATTACATATAGAATGCAAGTTAACAGTTAATTGACCACATGTAGGATACAAGTTAACAACAGTTGACCACATGTAGGATTCAAGTTAACAACAGTTGACCACATGTAGGATTCAAGTTAACAGCAGTTGATCGCATGAAGGATACATGTTAATAGTTAGTTGACCACATGTAGGATACAAGTTAACAACAGTTGACCACATGTAGGATACAAGTTAACAACAGTTGATCGCATGAAGGGTACAAGTTAAAAGTTAGTTAACCACATGAAGGATACAAGTTAACAGCAGTTGATCGCAAGAAGGATACAAGTTAACAGTTAGTTGACCACATGTAGGATACAAGTTAACAGCAGTTGATCGCATGGAGGATACATGTTAACAGTTAGTTGACCACATGTAGGATACAAGTTAACAACAGTTGACCCCGTGTAGGATACAAGTTGACTTCATGTAGGATACAAGTAATATCAATAGTTGACCACATGTAGGATTCATGCTATCAATAGTTGACCACATGTAGGATTCAAGTTATCAATTGTTGACCACGTGTAGGATACAAGTTATCAATAGTTGATCACATGTAGGATACAAGTCATTAAAAGTTGACCTCATGTAGGATAGAAGTTAACAACAGCTTCAAACTTGTAGCCAATTTTTTGCTGTCAATTTTATTCGTACTTCCAAATTCCACATCGTCTCGATAGAAGTAACTAATTTTCAACTTTTTCTACTTCTAAATCCAATTACTTCTTTACTTACACAATTTCTGATATAAATAAAAGAAGTCTTGAAAAATCAAAAAAAAAAAAAAAAAAACATCTATAAACAAAACATTTTTCTTATTCTATTTTTAAAGAAATCTTGCTTGTTTATTTCTTGTTCCGTCTACCCTTTTTAAAAAGGGAAAAAGCAAATCCTCGATACCAAATGAAGACATAATAAGATAAAAAGAAAAACTTCCACAAGAAGAAGAATGTTCAGTTTGTTCATCCTGCAGCATCACGAATTCAATCTAGATATTTTTATATTTTTTTTTATTTTCTTTATCAAGGTAATTGAAAAAACTCATTTTTTTACATTATTAAAGATTTTTATCCCTTTTTGTTTCCCTTATTCTATTTAGTATCTTATTTATTTTCCAATCTTCTTTCTTTTTTTTTTATTGTTTTCCTATTCTTTCTCTTCCTCTTTTATTAATACGTACACCTACAGACACACACGTAAACATGTAGTATAGTCACAGAAACGTATAAATAACAACAGATAGTTAAGTCCACTCTTTTCTAAAAATTAAAAGCTAATGTTTTTATGCATTACAATCAAATTTTAATTCCTTCTGTTGTCTTCGATGTTCATGTTCAGGTTATTATTATGGTCAAACGAGCAGGTTAGTGAAAGAAAGAAGTTATCAGCACCTATATGAGTGTCTATACCGACCATAGCACCACCTGCATTCGGTAAATTCTCAAAATGTAACAAGCATATTATGATCGTTCTTCAGAACGACGATCCCATAGCTCTCGTTACCTTCAGTAAGCTCGGGAGCAAAATTAAATAAATTAGAATAATGGGTTATGAAAGCTAAACAAAAAGTTAAATTCCTTATAGAAAGCGAGGAAACTATGTGCCACACTAATTGGCTGACTATACCACACTATAAATATGTTGACTAACCAACATATACGTATGTTGGTTGCTTGGTTGTCATATATTGTCTGTGCTATAAAATGTTATTTGTTTTATTTGACAGCTTAATAGAACAGTAACATAACAATTCCTCTATTTTTTTTGTTCATAAAATTCTGATATTTTTTAAAACTATTTTATATTAATATAATTTTTTGTTTGTTTGATACAGGTTGGTTAATTGCTATTAATTACTGGTTGAATGAATTACTGCCTTCTCTATAGTTGGTAAATATAATTTAATCTAATAAGTATTAATTTTATTTTATTTTTGGCAAGCTTAGAATGTAAGTGCATTAATACCTGATATTGAATTATATTAGGAAAAATACTGGTTTTATTAACAAAGGAATAACAGGTTCATTAGATTCTTGCTTACTTTTTCAGAATGACAAAGAGTAAAATTAAATCAGACTAATTTGTATGTCTCGTATGACTAGCAGTATTATTTATTTGTATATAGTTTAACTAAACAAGATTGACAAAAAAATCACTCATTTTTGCAGCCTTATAAAAAAAATGCGGGGATCTATAATAGTACATTACGCGTCGAGTGCGGAAAGTAGCATTTTGCATGCGAGTGTGGAGTTTGCACCCGAGCGACAGCGAGGGTAGTAAAACTACACGAGCAATGCAAAATGCCGTTTTCGCACGAGTTGCGTACCGTACTTTATCTACGATTGTTAGATTTAAATTATAAATACAGAATAGTACATTACGCGTCGAGTGCGGAAAGTAGCATTTTGCATGCGAGTGTGGAGTTTGCACCCGAGCGATAGCGAGTGTAGTAAAACCACACGAGCAATGCAAAATGCCGTTTTCGCACGAGTTGCGTACCGTACTTTATCTACGATTGCTAGATTTAAATAATAAATACAGAAAAAATAAACTTCCTGTAGGTATGCAAGTTCGTATTTCTCTATTGATATAGATGACATTAATTCATTAGTTGTATTTTGTGCCGAATTAATTATTTCGGGAGGAGTATTATTCTCCACATTTTCGTCAAAGTCACTTGATTCACTCATTGATTTTCACTAAAAACTCGATATAAACAGTTACTTTAATAAAAGAACAGCAAATTAGTTTTGTTAAATGTAAACAAACTCGTTAATCGTGCGTAAAGCTGAAGAATTCCTCTTCTTTACCGCCCTAGGGTGCTAAAGAAGAGGAATTCTTCAGAACTGAGACGCGCATGCGCAATGAATACAAGTTCGTACAGAATCACTTTCTACGCATCTAAACAGAGATACAGTGCTTATATTTCGTACCAATTGTAGGTAAAAAAATAAACTTGCTGTATGTAAGTTCGTATCTCTTCTTTTGATAAAGATGGCATTAATCTTGAGTTGTATTTTTTGCCGAATTAATTATTTCTGGAGGAGTATTATTCTCTACATTTTCAAAGCCACTTGATTCATTAATTGTTTTTCACTAAAAACTCGATATAAACAGTTACTTTAATAAAAGAATAGCAAATTAGTTTTGTTATAAGCAAACCCGCTAATCTTGCGTAAAGCTGAAGAATTCCTCTTCTTTACCGCGCTAGCGTGATAAAGAAGAGGAATTCTTCAGAACTATGAGACGCGTATGCGCAATGAATACAAGTACGTAAATAATCACTTTCTACGCATCTAAAGAGATATAATAGTTTATATTTCGTATCAATCGTAGATAAAAGTACATAAAACACCTCTTATCAATTTTCCCTCTCAATCTTTCACAATCTACAATTTGTAAATCTACTGCGCTATTATCTTGTTTCGTAGAAAAAAAGATAATAATATGATTCTCTTTTTTTTTTGGCACAAGCTAAAAGGGGGTTGGAATATAAGTGGAATAACGAATCAATAGGGACCAAGGCCTATTTCGTTACCAAATTTTTATCAATTGATTCCTCTTACCCCCCCCCCCCCCCCCATAGAAGAACTTGTCATCTAAATCCGAAAGATAAGAAGATGGAGGGGGGCTACTTCATTTTTTTGTAACCCCTCGAGATCTTAGGTACCCTTAGTATAAATTGAATTAAGGGAGGGTTTGTATTGGGTTTATTTTTTTTTTTGAAGGGTGGATTATTTTTTAGGGGGGGTTGAGCGTTATGCGTCATAATAATTTCTTGCTTTTTTTTTTCAACATTGTACAAGAAGTGGTGCGGTGGAATATTAATAAAGGTTGTTTTTAAAGGGATTTGGGTTCCATGTTGATGTCCCTTGAGAATCATATTTAATCGCATTGAGGTTTATTGAAGGGTAGATTTGGGAATTGTAATTGATTTGGTCTTTTTATAATACGAATTGAAATTGGTTTTTGAAGAAGAAGATATGTGTGGGATTACGTGGTTTTTATTTATTCATATGTACATACATATTTTCCTGTTTTTGAAGGATTGTTAGTACATGTATATACTTAGGGATCAAGTAAAGTTTGTAGACCGACTCGACGTATATAATGTCGTTGCACATGTAGCATATACGTTTGTCTTCACACTCTTCGTCAGTATAACTAGTTCCTTCGAGTTAACATGATTCTTCCAGTAGTGGAAATGGCACAATGGATTTCACCGGAAAACCAAACTCTATGGAGATACTTCGTGCCTAAATAGTTCAGTAGATAGCGTGCAAAAAAGTGGCTGACTAATGTATGTGTATGTTAGATATGGGAGAGTCTATGGAGGCCATTTTAAAAGAAAAACACACACTGTCTCTCCACGAAAATTGAAATAACTTTAATATCAAAGCAGCTTTCAGCCTTCAAAAGCCCATCATCAGTGCCTATTGAAAAAAGAGAAAAAGAGTAATATAGTTAAAAAAAAAAATAAAATAAAAATAAATAAATGAAACTTTTTATTAATATATTTATTTCTCTTCCGCAATAGGCACTGATGATGGCCTTTTGAAGGCTGAAAGCTACTTTGACATTAAAGTTATTTCAATTTACGTGGAGACACAGTTTGTATTATTCCTTGTCTGACTAATATTAAGGTCTAATTTTGTATCCAAGTTAATCTTTTATTGCCTTTTAAGAATATGTGGTCGGCTAAGTTCGTCTGCGGGACATACCTTTGCAATAGGCATTTGAAAAATAAAACCAACCGGAGGAGAGCCGCTATGTCCTGGCCCATTTTGGTAGACAGTCTGATTTTTATGATCCTAAGTACACAATTAGTTAATTGACTAAAAATCAAGTTGATGTTAGTTTGTCAATTGATAAGTTAGTTATTAAAATATCACTCCAAATCAAAGTGGTCACCTATCAAGTGACAAACTAACACCAACTAACCGCTCTCCACCGGTTTGTTTTTTTGCAAATGCCTATTGCCAAGAGAGACTTCCAGACCACTTTATTTATATCAATCATTCTTTGTAAGGGGATTAAAGAAAGCACAGACGAACTTAGCCAACCACATATTCTTAAAAGGTACCAAAAGATTCATTCACACACCAAATTCTAGATTGATTGTAGTCATAAATTTGTTGGCACGCTCTCTCTTGTACTAAAACATCTGGGCCCGATTTCCATGAAATTTTACGTACATTTTAGTAAGAAATTTTGAAATGGCCATTTAGGACTAAATTGGATTTGTTTTAATATAATGTGATGCAGTTTTTTATATTCAAACTCATGGTGCAAAAGCCTACGCTCATGAATGGTAAATTAACAAACACAAATTATATTTTTGTTTTGTTATTTTATTTATTTGAATGATTTCATTGAATAGAAACATAGAACAATGAATAATTTACACTGCATGATTACAATGTTTTATTATTGTTTTATATATCACATTCATACTTATTCATATGTATTTCAATAGGAAATTGTTTAAATTAATCTTAAATTTTACTTTTATGTAATGGATTAGTTTGAATATGAGAAGATTAGCGTTGTATTGTTGTTATACAATAGAGAGAATTCTAACTTTTAACAAGCTCGTAGCTTTTCGCTTTATTTCTATATTTTTTGTTTTACAATTATTAAAAATAAATTTTTAAAAAAATCATCCTCGTAAAAGAACAAATTTACATGTTTTTTTATTTAAATCCTCATGTTTTCCCCTTTCGATTCAAAGAACAAAATAAATATTGGTTTAACAAAAAAAATTTTTTTTTCTTTTTTTTTTTTTTTTTATTGGAATTAATACGTGTCTAAAAAATGTATACAAGGTGGTTAAAATAAAAGGTATTTTAGGGATGTCAAGTTTGCAGACAGGGTTAGGTTTAGGGATGGATTAAATAATATATATTTGCTTTCTGATAAAGGATTAACCTTTTTGCTTTGTTATCAGGCATATCTAGTCTCATGTCATCAGATAGTATATATATCCCTTCTCACCTTGAAAAATAATAATTTTTAGGGGTTGGGGATAAAAGATGGAGTTAGGAGATAAATAAATAACCAATAGGGTAAAAATAGCAATGATTGTATTACACTATACATATAGTTTTATAAGAGGACCTAAACTAACAAAACTTTATAGAAAAAACTGTTTTTGAGGTCTTTTTTTGGTTGCGAGCTTATTGAAGGTACTGGAAGCCTTGTGAACATTTGTATGTCCTCAAATTTAAAATATCAGTGACAGACATGCATTTCAGACATCAAGGAATATCTGTATGTTCGGTCTTTTAATAATCTGTTGGAAGTGTGGGTCAGCACCAAATTCATTTAATTCCGTCGTCTCCAAATCCTACAGTCAAAAATCCTTAGAAAAATAACGGATGCTCTTTACTGTTTCCAACCTTACTCTCTCCATGAAGACCTCAATGTTCCATTTGTCTCCGAATTCTATCCATAACCCGATATAGGAAATCCCATGAATCCTTATCCCATCATCCTAATCCTCTTGTACAACACCTATCTTCCCAGTATATCCCTGGTAACCCTCCAAGACGTCTGAAGAGGCAGTGGCCTAGAGATCAACTTCTATAAAATATTTATTTAATTTTGAACTATTATAATTATAACTATCTATTCTCAAATTTTATATTTATATTATTAATCTGTTTTATCATTATTTAATCATTTTTTATTACAATTCATTTATAATATTCAAGCTAAGTAAGTATAGTTACTGGACTTCTTCTTCTTCACGTTGATCCCACTATGTAAACAATAACAACATTATCACTTGTTGCAATGTAAATTTTTTGGTTATGTTAATCAATAAAATATATAAAAAAAAAAAAAAAAAAAAAAAAAAAAAAAAAAAAAACAACAACAACTACCTGTTAAGACGTAAAACACGCCTTTCAATGCATTTTTAATTTAAGTTTCAAATTTTCGTGTTTGGTATTTTCGGAAATACAGATGCGGCAATCTCTAGACAGTCAGAGAGACAAACTCAGGAAATTATAAAGACCCTAGGTTTTGCCTACGGATCCTAAAATTAATATAACCCCGCTGGAAATGGAAGCAGGTTTCAACTCCTAGTAGGACCAAATGATTTTTTGTGGATATTTTGTTTTAATGCTCAATTTTATGGTTTTTAACCAATTAATAGGTCATCATCAGTGCCTAAGCGGTAGTTGTATGTAAACTCGTTTACTCTTATTTACAGCTGGTTCAGAATCGGGTGTCAGAAACATAGTATGATGAATCTGAAAGCATTTAACGGAAATAAAATGTTTGTAGAAACTTTTGCAATTCTTTGACTGTTAAGAAAATTGCTACCTATTACCATATTCCTACATATAATGTGATAATGTCTGATATTTTAATTTTAACACCATATGTTCTACAATTTATTGGACATATGGTTCCATTTAATAAATCCTTCAAATATATTTTCCTTTATGATTCGAACTTATTTTATAATCTACAACCTTGACTGTACAGTTCTACCTTATAATGTGATACTTCTAATAATTTTTTTGCAAAATCCCGTCCGGTTGTTAAGAGTGACGCATAAGCGTCGCGGCTACTTAGCAAGTTTAAAAACGGACGCCATATGTCTTCTCGATTGCAGTTTACTGTGTTATTTTGCAAGTATAATTTAAACTTTGTTTTTTTTCCTCTCTCCGGTTGAGTAAACTTATTTATTTTTATTTTGTCCATATATTTTGTCATTGGATGACGATTTTTTATTGTTCTTTTGTTGAAGATAACAATCTGTGTTGAAAAAAATAAAAAAGATAAACATATGATTAGATTCATCGGGTAAGATATAAATCGTGTATCTCTTTATAAGCTTAATTAGATTTGTTTATTTTTGTTATTTTAGAATGGCCTTTTGAAATTCAATAGTCTCGATGAAATATCGAATAAATTTAGGCCATGTGAATTTTACTACGTTTTTATTAGCTTGCTTTCTTGTTTGTTTGTTTGTTTGTTTGTCCGGTACAAATCTGGCAATCGATTTCTAACTAACTTCCCGAATAGCTAGACATTTGAAACTTTTAGCATAGCTCAGAACACGATGACAATGCATTATTTTAATACTTTTAGCCATCTTTCAGCAGAATTTAATTGGTTTTCAGCAAATTTTGCTGCATGGAAAGTTAGTTCGAAAAAAATCCGCAAGTTATTTTATTTGTTTTGCCATGTCCCATATTTACGTAATCTTCATTTTGACGGGTTTCAAATTTGTGATTTTTATAAATAAGAGATAAACATTGAATGACAGCAAAACAGGAAATATATCAGAGTTAGCCCATTGCTTTCGTAATTATCATAGACTCATGTTTCATCGCACATTTCCGTTTCCCCAAATTTGAACCACTTCCCGTGATTCAATCTTCCTCAAATTTTGCACATAGATACAACTAAGGTGAAGAATACAGAAACCAAAAAAACAAAAAAACAAAAACAAAATGGCGTCAAATTTATTTGCTTTTTAAGTTTCATCGCACACCTATTACCCCAATTTTTAACCACTTACCGTCATTCAATCTTCCCCAAATTTTGCACATAGTTTCAACTAAGGTGAAGAATACAGAAACCAAAAAACAAAAACAAAATGGCGTCAAATTTATTTGCTTTTTAAGTTTCATCGCACACCGTTTACCCCAATTTTTAACCACTTTCCGTCATTCAATCTTCCCCAAATTTTGCACATAGATACAACTAAGGTGAAGAATACAGAAACAAAAAAAAAAAAAAAAAAAAAAATGTAGAAAATAAGACCAGTTTTGAAAAATGGCATTTTTATATTAATTATTCTAATAATACTTTTTGTTCATAGTTGACCGCAAGGTAACGGAAGTTATGTGATCGTTCTGAAGAACAAACATGTTTTATGTCTCCGAATTCATAGACAATAATCCGTTTCAGACACAAGGGATCATTTTTGGTTTCGTGTCTGTCTGTCACTCAATTTATGTGACCTTTATATCTTAGAAACCACTCGTCCAATTTTAACTTTATTTTATAGGGATGTTAGATCATATTACATATATAGTTTTTTGTTGATCCTCATAAAATTTGAACTTTCTACGTTCATTGGTATATTTACCTATCAACACCTATACCTATCTTTAAAAGTACTCGACTGATTTTTAAAAAATTAGGATGGTTTGATGCGGATATTAATTTTAAGCGTCTCCGCTTATTAAATTTTGCAAAATTGATACTTTTATTCATGTAAAAAGTTGAATTTTTTTTTTTTAAATTCAAATAATATAATGAAGAGGGGTTATTATGTAATGGAGTATGTTAATTGCATTTAACTATAAGCCATAGGCAGCGAAGAAGCTATTGGCTACACAATTTGGCAAACATTTTCTCCAATAGGTTCTGCAGTTTTTACTTTCTCATATAAAGAAAAAGTATTGTGATGGCGCGAAAGTTCGATGAGTCCAAAAAAGTGGTTTTTTAAAAATGTCTGTCTGTCGTATATGCAGACGCCTGAAGCCTAAACTACTGGGCCGGTTTTGACGTAATTTGGCATACATGTTCAGAAAAATTATACCCCGTGGCGAAATCGAGAAATTAATTTTAAGCTCCAAAAAAAAAAAAAAAAAAAAATTGGGAGCGCTACCCCAAAACTCTGAAAAAACGTGAAAAAAATAATTTCTCGAAAACGGTTCCGCCGATTTTGATTAAAAAAATTCTATAATGTAGTCCATTAAATACGAATCTAATAGTCCAGGAGATAGCGTGCAAAAAAGTGTCTGATTAACATCAAGCTAGAATTTTGTATACAAGTCAATTATTTAGCGCCTTTTAAGAATATGTGGTCGGCTAAGTTCGTCTGCGGGACATAGCTTAGCAATAGGCGTTTTAAAAAAACAAACCGGTGGAGAGCGGCCATGTCTCACCAATTATGGTGGACAATGTGATTTTCATGATCCTGAGTGTAGAATTAGTTAGTAGACCAAAAATCAAGTCGATGTTATTTTCACACTTGATAGGTTAGTTATTCAAATATTACTAAAAATCAACGTGGTCACCTGTCAACGGAAAAACTAATATCAACTTGATTTTCGTCTACTAACTAATTCTGTACTCAGGATCATGAAAATCACATTGTCCACTATAATTGGTGAGACAGGGCCGCTCTCTACCTGTTTTTTTTTCAAACGCCTATTGCCAAGCTATGTCCCGCAGACGAAATTAGCCGACCACATATTCTTAAAAGGCGCTAAAAGATTGACTTGTATACAAAATTCTAGCTTGATGTTAGTCAGACACTGCACGTTATCTCCTGGACTATAACGATATATGCCGTTTTCCCGGGAAAAATCTATTTCCTGAGAAAATAGCTTATAACGTGGATGGAGAAAGCCGGGTTCGATTCCCCGCCTTGGAGAAGTTATTTTTATGATATATTTTGATGAAATGTTCAATAATAATTAAATACACATACGAAAACTAATAAATGAAAAATAATGGGCTAAGTAATTATGAACTCGTATATAAGAAAGTTTGTCTGAGTTGTCTCGGACCGATTTTTTGTTTTTATTTAGAATTAAAAAAATAAATATTTTGCCCAAAATATTATTGGTAGGGGGAGGGGGTGGGAGTAACATTAATCTTCTAGATTAACTTTAAAAAATTTGAATTTCTAATAGATTGTACTAGGTACAGGTACTAATTGAGTACTTTATAATTATAAGCGTTAATTCTCGATTTAGTTCTATTGTCGTGAATATTTGGCTTGCTAGATTTGTAGAAAAGATTGAAAGCTTGGATTCGGGGAATTTGTATCGGTAACGACAGAGAAAAATCATTCTCCCGTATAGCTCAGTTGGTAAGAGCACCTGTAACGAATTCATAGGAGGACCCGTGGTTCAAGTCCCGGTGTGGGGATCTATTTTTCTCTGTATGTCTCCCGTAGTATATTTCATTAGCAAAGATCTAACAAGAAAATAATTTCCTAATTTAGTAATCATCTTCTGTTACAAAGTGAATAGAAGGGTCACCCCTCTGAAAATTGGAAATTTTACTAATGACATGATTTCAGGGTTCATGCAATTTTGTCGGTATAGCAGTTTGTTATCCCCCCTTAGATATCATTAGTCCCCCCCCCCCCGTACTGTTCCGTTATAAATAATTTATTTTGAGGGGGCGAGGGTAACTTCAATCCCCTTACAAAGGATGATTGATATAATTAAAGTGGTCTTGTCTAATTTTCAGTTTGAAGGGGGGCAGAGGGGCTTTGTGTATTTAGGATTTTCGGGGGGAGTCAATAACTTGCTCAACCCTCTCCTTTAATTTCTTGAAATCTAATAATTTGAAACCCCTTCCTTCCTTTTTCGTGTATCTCATTTTCACCCTTCAAAATTAGCTATTTTAAGGTCGCTTGATTTAGAGGGTTTTTTTAACCCCCTCACAACCCCAAACAACCAGATCTACATTTTAATTTGTGGGGTAAATTCAAAGTCATGTTGTATGGTTATTTGAATACAACTATTGTATGTGTACCTACACAACGGTAGTATTGTGTTTCTTCTATTTTTATGTATCAAAATTCAAAATTTCCGCAACAGAAATCTATTTCAAACGTAATGAATACATTTTGAAGAAAAAACATCAAATAAATAGATTAATTTTTATAGTCCAGTCGACAGGTATTAAAAATAAGTGTCTGCCTTGCAAAAGGTCATAAAAACTTTTTTTTTTTTTTTATTGTATGTACCTAGACATTAGTTAAAACCCCAAGTTTTCGACCTCCTTGACCCTGTGCTTATTGCGATAGTGTGGTTATTTGTACTTCCAAAGGTAGAATATACCCAAAAAATCTAACTGTGAGGGGTGGGATAACAAAAATAGACCCCTTTCGTCTACAGAAATAATGTAATTTTTGAAATTTTCAAAAAAATATTTCATATTTGAAGCTCCATATTTCGGAAAGTATAGGGTTTAGGAAAAAATATGAAATATAAAAAGTGTTGCAAATTTCGTGTTCTACAAGGAAGATACAAACACTTTTTTTCAGGACATATAGGTAAAGAGTTATAAAGAAAAAAAACTAAAAAAAACTAAAATTTCGCGTATTTTGGCCCCCCCTCTGGGTTAGCGCAGGGTCTAGGAGGTCGAAAACTTGGGTTTTTAACTAATGTCTTGGTACATACAATAAAAAAAAAAAAAGTTTTTATGACCTTTTGCAAGGTAAAATGTACTTGTCGACTGGACTATTATACAAATTCACAGGTTTTTGTTTCGAACCTGAATCTTACCTACTTGACCTGCAAAACCAGAGGAGGGTTGTTTACATGAAATGTTGACGGCTACTTCAACGTAACGTCAGTTACTTTAATTAGTTCAACATAATATGAAAAAGTCAAAATAAAAAAAAAATAAAAAATGCCACTGCTCAAAAAAAATGTTTTTAAGACCATTTTTAAATTACAATTTATTTCCAGAATGTTCTTCTTATAAAATATACATAATCACAAATCTTGTTTAAAAATCCTGTATTTCTATTTATTTTTTTTTCTCTCTTTCTCCCGTTTTCTTTTACCATCTTGATTTTATTTGCTTTGGATCCAAAGTTCTCTGAGAGGAAGATTTTATCCCCAAGAGCTTCACTTGTAAAGATGTACAAAGTTAAGGAGCTACTTCAACAACACTCTTATGTAAATAACCAATTTCTGTTTTATTTTGAACAGGGTTAATAAAAGGAAACGGATTTTAATTATTTTTTGTTATTTTCAGTCTCAATTGGAAACATTTAGATTTTTGTTTTCTTATTTTAGACGGTATGCGAATTCTATTTGATGATATTATTAATAGAAAATTAATAATCATTAAAAAATAAAGATGTCAATTGTGTGTTTTCGCAGTACACAGAAAGGGTCTGTCGGCAATTTAACAAAACGTACGTGTACGTTATCCAGCATAATCGCCCACCTTTTTTAATATTTCAAGATGGCGGCCATTTAAAAGTAATTATTTAGCTATAACTTTTGAAGCATTTATTATAATGGCGAGAATCAAACGCCTTTTTTTTTTTTTATCATGCAAACAAAACTAAATAAACATAGCTCAAACGATTCCCAATTTCCTTTTTGGGGTTTCTACATATTTCCTATGTTTGAGTTTATTACTCACAACATATAACATCAAAGTTTCAAATATTTGTGTTTGGTACCGGCGTTAACGACAGACAAACGCTAAAAAATTATAATATGGGTCCTCGGTTTAGCCTATGGGCAAATGGTTCTACTTGAGTTTGATTTTTCAACAAATGTTTATTAATGAGAGGCATTATAAGTTAGATGTAAAAATCCCCTATCGATATCACGGTGTTACCACATATTGCTTCCGAGCTTACCGAAGTTAACGAAAGCTCTGTGATCGTTTTGAACAACGAAAATATTTTGTCTCCGATTTCAAAAATTCCAAGGATGAAATCCGTTTCAGACATCAGGGAACATTTTTGATTCCGTGTCTGTTGCTCAATTTTTGCGAACCAATATAATATATTTGAAACTACACGTCCAATTTTATGAAATTTGTATGGCAGGACATAATTTGCTGATTGTTCGTCCCATATAAGTTTCAACCTTCTGAGCCTATTTACTCCTCTTCCACATGCGCACAAGCATACATTTATTGACACCTATAGCTTACAAAAGTAAGCGTTTTGCGATTGGGGGCCTGGGTCCTGGGTGGCTCGGAAGCTAGAGCGCTTGCCTTGCGATAAGGCAAGTTAAGCAGCCTCAAGCAGGGTCAGAAGATGGATGGGAGACCGCTTCTGACCACCCAGCTCTGGGTTCGATTCCCGGACCGGGCCCCCCGCTCAATGTCCACCCAGCATTGTTTAAACAAATGGGAAGCTCCTCGAAAGAGTGGCCATCAGGTTTCAGCCTGGAAACCATGATGATGACACTCTTGGTAGTAATACAACCAGGAGGGGAGTCATGGTTAACGACTATATCGTCACTCAAGAATGTGAAGATTTTGGTCCCCGGGTTTGTTCAATGGAACCACCTAAGTAGTTAGCGTCTTCGGGTGTAAAAGCCCTCCGGAATAAAAAAAAAAGAAGAAACAGCGTTTTGCTAGTATCTAGCTTAGTATTATGCATTTATCCGATTACAAACGCCAATTTATACGGTTTTTGACGACGAAAATTCCGTGTCTCCCATTACATTATAAAATTTGCATCCTTACGGACCCTAAAACACTTGTGTTCTCAGTTACTTAAAATTCAACTAACATTATCTCTTAGAAGTAAAAAACAGTTTAGTATTTTAATATTTAGTTTTAGATATTTGTAATCATTTGTATAGTTCTTTTTGAATATCAAGCTTTGAATAGACAATGGTGTTTATAACACTTCCATTTTAATAAAACAATTCAGAGTTGACTTGTCAACTGAGAAAGTTGACAATGGGAGATTGAAATTGTGAATAGAACTAGACAGAGACCTGACTTAAGTAACTTGATATGTCTGCATTTTGACTCTTGTCGAGATTAACTCTTGCCTTATTCTTGTATTCAACAACACAGGTTGTTCATTCATGAATATGCAAAGCAGCGAATGCTCCTTCATCTTAATAACCACATATAATTCTATTCCAAGACCTCCTAAAAGATTTTAAAGTTGAGATGAAAAATACATAAGATAGAACCTTTTCTTTTTTTATCAAAAATATACGACAAGTGTCGACGTCGGCTTTGTTTTCATTTAACTTTAGGAAGAGATGAACATCTTGCTTGCAGACATTTTAATTTGCATAATTCTATCTTTATAAGTTTATCTGTAGAGACATCCAGTTGTAATGTTGTTGACGTATTTTGTTCAAATTATGTTTCTTTTTATTATCAAATATCTTTGTGTGGAATTAAAGAAGCGCATTCCTACTCATTTTTTCCAAGATAACGGGATGGTTATTTTTGTTTATAATTTATTGCTCGAGATAAAACTTTAAATCTTTGTTTGTTTTTGCTTTTGCTTCCGAGTTCACCGTAACAGAAGCTTTGTAGTCGTTCTAAACAACTTTTTTTTTTGTCTCTAAATTGAAAATTAACTTAACAGAAATTCTTTTCAGACGTCAGAGGACAGTTTTTGGTGTCAGTCTATCCGGCAATATTTTTGCGAAAATATATTTTGAATATCACCCGCCCGATTTTAATGAAATTTAAATGTAATTTCAAAATTAAACTACAGATTCTCTCGATCTTTTCATAGTCCTCTACCGTATGGGCACAATATTTTATTTTGATTACTATCACATATTTTTAAAAACTACTTATCCGTAATGCAAATAGTATATGAGAGTTAGCCCACTAATTTAAAGTTAGTCCACTAATTTAGGGTAAAGCCACCATTATGGATTTGGCCATTAAACCTTCTTTGCTTTTATCTCTTTTTTCAATCAATAAAAAATGCTACTCGGGGACTGGCTAAGAGGTTGGGGTGCTTGTAACTTTGGCTGAAACCTAGGTCTGAACACCAATATATCTGGTGAGTTGGAAACCCAGAGATGAGACATGTTTCCCACTGAAACCTAGGTCTAAACACCGACATATCTGGTGAGTTGGAATCCCAGAGAGATGAGACATTGCACACTGAAACCTAGGTCTAAACACCGACATATCTGGTGAGTTAGAATCCCAGAGAGGTGAGACATGTTTCACACTGAAACCTAGGTCTAAACACCGACATATCTGGTGAGTTAGAATCCCAGAGAGGTGAGACATGTTTCACACTGAAACCTAGGTCTAAACACCGACATATCTGGTGAGTTAGAATCCCAGAGAGGTGAGACATGTTTCACACTGAAACCTAGGTCTAAACACCGACATATCTGGTGAGTTAGGATCCCAGAGATGTGAGACATGATTCACACTGATTATCACATCGACTAAATGAGTAAAGTGGCTGCGATCTCCCATAATGTGTGATTGGGACGTAAAAGAAACAGCAAAAACTATCCACCAATGCGTGCATTAAAAAGTGGAAGTAACAGGGTAAACAAATTTATAATTTTCGTTGTTCCTACTTTTTACCCAATCTAACAACTCCAAAATAGGAAGTCTGATGGCAGAATGATCTAAAGTGCTTGTAGGAAGAGAGAATCCCGTCTTGATAGTGAAACTTTGTATCGGTCTTTCCGGCGAAAATTAGTTTTTTTTCCCTGACGAGAGCCCGGGATCGCTACTGTCTTATAACAATGAGAAAAATGGTTCTCTCCACTCTAACTTATGCAAAATGGAAGTTGACTATCTTCCTATTCTTTCTTAGCATATACGAGTCGTTCGAAGTGCTGTCTATCCACCACAATTGTTTTGCCGCTTGGAAGCACCACTTGTAGTCTTCAAAGTTTATGCCACTTTTTGAAATCATTGTTTTGCTCTTAATTTCCTCCACTTATAAGTTCTTTGCTGGTATACTGTCTGATAATACTACAAGTCGTTCCAACAGTTTTTTATCTACAACTTATGACTTGCTTATAGAGATTAAGATTTAAATTTAAAAAAAAATCCACAATTTATAACTTACCTAATCGAATAAAAAAAAACCTAATTCCTCTACCTGTCTTCATTTCTTACCTTGTACTTAGAAGAAGGTTTTAATCTTTTCTAATCACATCACTTATTTTGACTTTTAAAAAAATCTTAAACGTTTGCTCACACCAGACATATTTTATCTATCCACATCTTGTGTTCCATTTCATCCTGTTCAATGACAGGTACATCATCTAATTCAGAACACTTCACGACTTGTGACATTTCTCCCTTCGATACGGGTTATAAGAACCTTCTCTCACTTTGACTTATTCAGATTTTATCCTCTTGGTATTTCAAAATTTGTATAATTAATCAACTCGGCTACATTGTCTTCTTATTTATTCCTTTCTTTTAGTTATTCAGTAACACGTTTACTTTTCATAATCTCGTATTTTTTTTCTCTTTACAATAACATTATAATATAAGGTATAAGGTATTTATTGTTTTCAGAAGATACACTTCTTGTAACAAGGAGTTCCATTACTATAATTATACGTTTGTATCTTACAATATTGTATACATAACATTATAATATATATATATATATATATATATATATATATATATATATATATATATATATATATATATATATATATATGTGTGTGTGTGTGTGTGTGTGTGCCATGAATGTGGCACATAGCTTCCTCGCATCCTATCACATACTTTATTGATGTTGTCCTTTTACAGCCCATTATTGTATAATTTATCAAATTGTTTCCCCCTTTTTACTGGTCTTATATTACTTTGCTTTGTAAGTTTCATCGCACATTTCGATTTCGCCAATTTTGAACCACTTCCCGTCATTTAATCTTCCCCAAATTTTGCACATAGATACAACTAAGGTGAAGAATACAGAAACCAAAAAAACAAAAAATAAAAACAAAATGGCGTCAAATTTATTTGCTTTTTAAGTTTCATCGCACACCTATTACCCCAATTTTGAACCACTTCCTGTCATTTAATCTTCCCCAAATTTTGCACATAGATACAACTAAGGTGAAGAATACAGAAACCAAAAAAACAAAAAATAAAAACAAAATGGCGTCAAATTTATTTGCTTTTTAAGTTTCATCGCACACCTATTACCCCAATTTTGAACCACTTCCCGTCATTCAATCTTCCCCAAATTTTGTACATAGATACAACTAAGGTGAAGAATACAGAAACCCCCAAAAAAAAAATAAAAAAAAGTCTGAAAATAAGACCAGTTTTGAAAAATGGCATTTTTATATTAATTATTATATAAATCTGTCATAATTGTTTTGATTCATTACATGCATTAAAGTATAAATTTAGCAAAAGTTAAAGAACGCAGGCGGTTGAAATTAATCTGGGGCTATCCGCAGGCTACTTTCGACAAACCATCCAAATTTTATATAAATCAGATAAGTACTTTAGTCCAGTCAAATGGTGCATGAATACATACTAACAACAATTACACCAGAACTTTCCACTTCAAACTACCATTTGACTGGACTACTTTTGAAGATATAGGTGTAAACAAATGCTTGTTTATGCGGGTGTGGAAGAGAAACAAATGAGCGCAGAAAGTTGGAACTTTTATGGGACTAACAATGAGCTAATTATGACCTACCATCTAAATTTCATTAAAATCGGACGAGAAGTTTTTAAGATATGTTGGTTCGCAAAAATTGAGCGACAGACAGACCGACAGACACGGAACCAAAAATGTTCTTTGATGTCTAAAACGGATTTCTGTCTTAAAATTTTTGAAATCGGACACATAAAATATTTTTGTTCTTCAGAACGATCACATAGCTTTCATTACCTTCGGTATGCTCCGAAGCAATAAAACTTTATTGAATATATATATATATATATATATATATATATATATATATATATATATATATATATATATATATATATATATATATATATATATATATATATACATACTCATTAAGTAAATATATTTAGTATATGAGAGAGTAAGAAACAAGAAAGAGACAAGAACTACGTCTATGATGTCCGCAAAATGCCTAATAATTTATAAGCAAGTCGGCAAAATACCTAATGATTTATAAATAAGTCGGCGCCGTCTCCTTTTTTTTCTCGGATACAGGAAGTATAGCTTTTAGAAGTGTTAACACAAAGAGAATTTTTTTTTTGACCCACTAAAAATATCTCTTAATCCTCGCAGCCGTCTGTTTTCTAATTCAAGAGCCCTCTAAATTTTTTAAAAGGATCCAAACTCCAATCAGCTGGCTTGCCTTTATATTCTATTTATAAAAAAGAACAGAAGAGAGAAGGAAAAAGTTAGATCAATAAATAAATTAATTAACTATTAGTAGTAGATTTTTATAGTGGATGTTGAACATTAGGTTTAACTTTAATTTAATTGAATGAGCGTAGTCAGTTCTTCATTTCAGAGACTTGGGAGTGTAAAAGTCTGTGTTAGTTCGTTTGTTTAACGATAACTGCGGCGTAAAAAAATTACCGATTTAAACGAAATTTGGTACACAGGTCACAGGTGCATCTTAGCATTTGTGTAAACTTTGGAGTTTTAAAGAAATTTCTTACTTAATAAAATAACATAGATTTTTTCAAAATAGATTTTTATAGGGGATGTTGGACATTAGGTTTAACTTTGATATAATTGAACGAGCGTAGTCAGTTGTTCATTTCAAAGACTTGGGAGTTTAAAAGTTTGTGTTAGTTCGTTTGTTTGACGATAACTGGCGTAAAAATTAACCGATTTAAACGAAATTCGGCACACAGGTGCATCTTAGCATTTTTGAAAATTTTATAGGTTTAAAGAAATTTCACACTTAATATATAGCTAATATGGCGGACGACTTAACAAAAAGATTTAGTCAGCATGACATGTTCAACATCAAATTAAAGGTCACGAGATGTAGGAAAAGTAGTGATGTAACAACGAGTTCTTTGTATTAAAGGTGTACAAAGAACTCGCGTAGAATTATCTGCATTTTGCTCTTATATACTTTGGAACTATTATAATTAAATTTGTGGTACATAATCAGAAAAATCGTACCCATATAATGAAATAATAAGCTCTAAATATTATAATTTTGAACAATCGTGAAAAAAAATCTCAAAAACGGTTGCGTTGATTTTTAGAAAAAATTCTAAAATGTAGACCATTTTGTCTCCCGATAATAATCTGATTTCCGTATTCATAAAAATGTATTTGTGCTGATATCGAAAGCTTAATTTAAACAACCACCTGTTGAACACTTTATAGATATTAAACAACCATCTGTTGAATATACTTATAAATATGTACTTTATGTATATGTTTAATATTAAATTAATTAAATTAGATTACTATGGAATTTATTATCAACTGTTTGATTAATCAATATGTCATATTTACTCATTAAATTAACAAGGCTTTATGTGTAAAGAGTTAGTGTTTTTTTTTCTCTTTAAAATTATTTTTGGCTTTAAATTTAGTATTACTATGTACACGAGGAAACACTATGTAAATGAGAAAACACTATGTATAAGAGAAAACATTAATTACAAGAGGAAACATTATGTTCATGAGAAAACACTATCTACATGAGAATGTACTATGTACTTGAGAAAACACTATGTATACTTGACAAAACACTATGTACTGAAGAAAACACTATGTACAAGAGAATACACCATTTACTAGAGGAAACACTATGTTCATGAGAAAACACTGTGTATATGAGAATATAATTTGTACATGAGAAAATACTATGTACATGAGAATATACTATGTACATGAGAGAACACTATGGACATAAGAAAACACTACGAAGATCGCAAAAAACTGTGTTCATTATTCATTAGACAACTCTTGTGAAGATGGGAAAACACTATGTACATGAGAAAACATTATGTACTTGAAAAAACATTATGTACATGACAAAACACTGTGTACATTAGACAACTCTTGTGAAGATGGGAAAACACTATGTACATGAGAAAACATTATGTACTTGAAAAAACATTATGTACATGACAAAACACTGTGTACATTAGAAAACTCTTGTGAAGATGGGAAAACACTATGTACATGAGAAAATATTATGTATATGAGAAAACATTATGTACATGACAAAACACTGTGTACATTAGAAAACTCTTGTGAAGATGGGAAAACACTATGTACATGAGAAAACATTATGTATATGAGAAAACATTATGTACATGACAAAACACTGTGTACATTAGAAAACTCTTGTGAAGATGGGAAAACACTATGTACATGAGAAAACATTATGTATATGAGAAAACATTATGTACATGACAAAACACTGTGTACATTAGAAAACTCTTGTGAAGATGGGAAAATACTATGTACATGAGAAAACATTATGTACATGAAAAAATTATGTGTACAGTACATGATAAAACTCTATGTAGATGGGAAAACGCTATGTACATGAGAAAACATTATGTACATGACAAAACACTGTGTACAAGAGAAAGCACTAAGTATATGAGAAAACACTATGTACATGGGAAAACACACAATGTATACATATGAAATATTTTTATGTTCTGTCCGACCGATTTCACTACGGAAACGAATTATTTTCTTATTTATAGACTTATTTCCATATTATAATATTATGTTGAAATTGGATTTTCAGGGTGAACAATACATTAATAATGAAGGTGCAAACATAGGAAATAGGGTTTTTTTTTTTTTTTTTTTTTAAATATATATAGTCCTTATGGTTATTATTTTTCAACATGCTTGTTTCTCATCATGAAGTGTTTTCTGAACGGGGAAAAACAATCCGGTAGAGGGTGCCAAGTAGGGAATATACTGTTAGGTGATTAATAGGTCTACACGTTTAGAAAACAACTAGAGTCAGTCTAAAGGATTTTGTGTGTCTGGCGTTGAAGTAAGGGCGGGTTTTAACACTGGGTGTTGATGAATTGTGTTTTGGAACCTTCATTAGTCCGAGTTTGTAGGCCCTCCTGAACTAGAATAGACTAAAAGATAATCATTCATTTATGAACATTGTAAATTACCATTATTCATTTTCCTGTGGTTTTGTTATTCTCACTCAGTTTGAAGCCGGCTCCTTCATAACACTTGCCTACAATAAGTTACCTCCTTGGGGTAATCTAGATCAATACATATATATATATATATATATATATATATATATATATATATATATATATATATATATATATATATATATATATATATATATATATATATATATATACGTGGAAGAAAGACAAGGTATGATATCTACACATATATAAGTATGTGTGTAGTTTTTATGATTTATGGTGTTCCACAAGGAGAAGCATCGGTTACACATCTCTTCACAATGTTTTAACAAATGAACATTATCCATTCTATGGAATAATTATTTCATAATGTTTTTTTGTTCCCTTATAAATAAGATGATCTTATTTTAATGATCGTTTGTTTGATTTTTATTTGTGTTAGTGTCCATCTAAATTCATTAAATGTCAAGCTTAAGCTTGTTTTATATTCATATTTTAAGTTTATCTGTTTTCTTAAAAGTCAGTCTAAACTATTTTTCAATATTCTTTTAATTAATTGTCTTTATTTTAAGTTGACCTTTTGTTAAAATAGAAACGTAAATTGTTATAATGGTCTAAACTAGAAGACCTACTAATATTTGCATCTGTTGTGTTACGATATTTTCAATGTTTCAACACAAAATATTTCAGTGAATAATAAATAATAATATGTACTCTATTAGCCATATTGATAGAGTACGAACATGATATTCTAAAGTGTCTAAAAATGTAACTATTTAATCAAATTAATTAGTTAATTTAATTTATCATCGGTTAATTAAAACTCCGCGTGCCTACACAGGTGCAAAAATTCTTATTTATATTTTGAGGGAGGTAGAGAAGAGGGAGAACTTCTACACTTTCGACGATTTTGATTCATAAAATTTTAAATTTTAGTCTATTTAAAAACTGACTTACTTAACCATGTACTCGCTTCGGCGGTACAATGTACAAATGTATGATGTGTGAAGTAGCTGGAACTCTCCACCACGGGGCAAGTAAAATGGGTCTACTATAAGGCCTGATTGCTAGGTTCGAACAAGTGGTTCGTCCTACCCGTCTAGTAGGAAGTACTAGGTAACTACTACTACTACTACTTAACCATGTAAATCGCGTTTTACACTCTTTTATATAACTTGCTTTACTTTTTTCCCCCAAAATCTTGTAACCTAAATTTGACCCACTAGCTCCAAATTTGGGGACGCTACCCTTAAAAAAACCCTAAAATAAATGATTTCTCGAAAACGGTTTCGACGATTTTGATTAAAAAATCGTAAAATGTAGTCTATTTAAATAAGAATCTAACGATAAAGCCGTTTTCCCGGAGAAAATCTAGTTCCTGATAAAGCTAGTTTAATAGCTTTAAACGCGGACGGAGAGAGGTCGGGTTCGATTCTCCGCCAAAGAGAAATTATTTGTATGATAAATTCTTAATTTTATGATACATGTTGATAAAATGTTCATTAATAATTGAATGTACCTAAGAAAACTAATAAATGGAAAACACTGGGCTAAGTAATTATGAACTCGTACTTGAGAAAGTTTTTTCGGACCAATTTTGTTTTCTTCAAATGATGTATAACCTGGTTTAAGGTTTATACGCACGAATCTGTCAAACTTAAAGAAGGTTTTATACTCATATGTCTGTCTTCACGTAAAAGAAAACAAAAAATGTTTACAAGTATGAAAAGACAAGAAGTATAAGAAGGAGGGAGAAATGGAAGAGAAGAACAGTTCTGTAAAACTGATAACAGACTGATAACGCACGCACATCATCTTCATCTTCCTATTACCTTCTTCCTTACACACGCACAACAATCAATCTTAAACCCTGCTCCTTATCATTTATCTGAGTGTGTGTATATATATATATATATATATATATATATATATATATATAGAGAGAGAGAGAGAGAGAGAGAGAGAGAGAGCGACAGAGAGAGTGTGAGAGATGTATGTTCTTCTATATAGAACCTGTACACTGTACATTCACACGTATTCTTAATATAAAAATACGTATGCATACAACAGTTTACACATGTGTATGAGAGAAAAAAATAATGAAAGTTTTGGCTATATATACATAGGTATATATATATATATATATATATATATATGTATATTTTATTTATTTTTTGGTGTAAGGGTTGTAAGGGTGAAGAGAGAAGATATATAAAGTGTTGGGTGTTTCCTGAGAAATATTATGATAAATAAACTTATATTTTTTCCCTTGTGACACAGTTTTTCTCCGTCCTGTCGTATTTTTTTATCACGTTCAAGTAAAAGACACTTCTAAAGGAAGAAAAAAACGGTACCTTTATCTTCAGTTTAACATTATAGCCTTTTTCGTTTTATTTGTGTCATAATATATGACTAGTTGTTTGAACATCTTTTAACCCTCTACTTTCTATTTATATACAAAGTATATAGTAGAGTTGTGATGACGTAAAATTAGATTGATGCGCGAAATGATGCAATGTGTGCGTGTGCATGTAAGAGATTTAATTTAATACGGGATGATCTATCCGGCCCAAAGGACCAATATTTGTTGATTATATTAAGGTGCAAAGGACTAATTATAATATTAAAGTTTTGAGGTAAAAAAAAAAAATTACATTTAATTTATAAGAGACAATTCATAACTTAGTTATAGAAATATCAAATTAAATAAAAAAATGACAGCTATCTACATTCTTTTCTGTATATTATAATATGTTGCATGCTGTCTGAAACGGATTTTTGTCTTAGAATTTTTGAAATAGGAGACATTAACTTTCGTTACCCTTGGTAAGTACGGAAGCAATATGTGAATTAAAAAGTTTATATTGATCTACCCGTTCTGACATTTCCGCATCGTAAGCCTTTCATCTTCCTATTTTCATCATCCTAAGATCTTCCTTTGCATTTATATATGCAGTTATATTTTCCTTGTTCTAACTCTCCTTATTATTCCATGCATTACCAGCAACCTCTTAGAAGATTTTGCTCTAGATAATTTTCATATTTTGTGACTAATTTTCTTATATTTGTGAATTGTAGCATTGTAATTTTTCTGAAGGTTTTTTTTGTGTTGGTATTTAAAAAAATCCAAAACAATAATCCATTATTTTTTGTCTTGCGTCTGTCTGTCTGTCGTCAAGAATTTTTGCGAACCCTGATTTTATTGAAATTTGAATGGTAGGTCATTAGTTTCTCTTCTACATGCGCACAAATTTGTTTTTTATTAAAACCTATATGTATATACACGTACTCATCCGACCTGTAAGATATTTGGATGGTTTATCGAAACTCCTTTCCACATAAGGTCCTAAATTAAACGTGCGCATACTAAATATTGCAATTGTCTAACTGTAGTTCTAACTTACATATCTTAAAAACAACTGGTCCGATTTTAATAAAATTTAAATGGTAGGTCATAATAAGCCCATTGTTGGTCTCCTATAATTCTCAACCCTCTGCGTCCATTGGTTTCCACATGCACTGCACACTAACTTTGTTTTTAACACCATATATTGCTTCCGAGCTTACCGAAGGTAACGGAAGCATTTTTTTTAATTTACTCATCTGATCTGCAAGAAATTTGGATGGTTTATTGAGAATAGGTCCCATATTAATTTCATTAGTATACGCTCATTTTATTCATGTTAAAAAATTAAACAATTTTACAGTATTATAATAAAAGGGACAGTTAAATTAGATAACTAACTATGGGGCGTTAAAGAAAAAAATCATTTAAGTACGCTTTAGGTCTCGAGGAAGTTATGTGCCACTCTAATTGGCATACTTTTTTTTGTTGAAAAATTCACTTTTCCCTAACTTTGCACATGTTTAAATTGCCTTAACTTTTTATTTCAAAGACAAACAGTTTTCTCGCAGCGTTTGCAGTTACTATTATAAAAGGGGGGGGGGGATATTTTACAGTTGAATTATTCGTACTCTTGGAAGAAAACTTGGTTTTTAGGCCTCTTTCCACATCCGAACCAACTTAGGCAATACGAGTTTCGTGCAAAGTAGGCTTGAAGCAAAGTTTAACGCAAAAGGGGGAAGTAAAAGTTTGTTTTCGACGGTTTTGTTGTATTATTGTTACCGTCTCACTCCCTGCTTAAAACTAAGCTATAAGCTTAAACCAAAATATATATACAGATATATATGGCTTAGTCCAGAAACCACTTAAACTACAGATTATCTTTAACTACAAGGATTAAATACTTAATCCTCTGTTCAACTTTAACATTATCATCAATTAAAAGAGGTTTAAAAGTTTTCCAAACTAATAAATATTTCTTATCGTATTATCAGCTTAGAATATTTCATGTCTAATAAATTTAATCCCTTTTTACTGGTCTTATATTACTTTGCTTTGTAAGTTTCATCGCACATTTCCGTTTCCCCAATTTTGAACCACTTCCCGTGATTCAATCTTCCTCAAATTTTGCACATAGATACAACTTAGGCGAACAATACAGAAACCAAAAAAAAAAAAAAAAAAAAAAAAATGGCGTCAAATTTATTTGGTTTTCAAGTTTCATCGCACACCTATTACCCCAATTTTGAACCACTTACCGTCATTCAATCTTCCCCAAATTTTGCACATAGATACAACTAAGGTGAAGAACACAGAAACCAAAAATAAAAAAATTAAAAAAAAAATGGCGTCAAATTTATTTGGTTTTCATGTTTCATCGCACACCTATTACCCCAATTTTGAACCACTTACCGTCATTCAATCTTCCCCAAATTTTGCACATTGATACAACTAAGGTGAAGAATACAGAAACCAAAAATTAAAAAATTAAAAAAAAGAAATGGCGTCAAATTTATTTGGTTTTCAAGTTTCATCGCACACCTATTACCCCAATTTTGAACCACTTACCGTCATTCAATCTTCCCCAAATTTTGCACATAGATACAACTAAGGTAAAGAATACAGAAACCAAAAAAAAAAAAAAAAAAAAAAAAAAAAAAAAGTTGAAAATAAGACCAGTTTTGAAAAGTGGAATTTTTATATTAATTATTTTACTGGTCTTATATTACTTTGCTTTGTAAGTTTCATCGCACATTTACGTTTCCCCAATTTTGAACCACTTCCCGTGATTCAATCTTCCCCAAAATTTGCACATAGATACAACTAAGGTGAAGAATACAGGAACCAAAAAAAACAAAAAAAAAAAAAAAATGGCGTCAAATTTATTTGCTTTTTAAGTTTCATCGCACACCTATTACCCCAATTTTGAACCACTTATCGTCATTCAATCTTCCCCAAATTTTGCACATAGATTCAACTAAGGTGAAGAATACAGAAACCAAAAAAAACAAAAAAAATGGCGTCAAATTTATTTTCTTTTTAAGTTTCATCGCACACCTATTACCCCAATTTTGAACCACTTATCGTCATTCAATCTTCCCTAAATTTTGCACATAGAAACAACTATGGTGAAGAATACAGAAAAAAAAAAAAAAGTTGAAAATAAGACCAGTTTTGAAAAAATTGCATTTTTATATTAATTATTAAGAAATAACTTCAGCGTCATAATAAAATATATCATTGAAGCGCAGTATAAACTTAAGTGAGCACCAAAATCATAATTCAGTTGAAATCATACCTAAACATCCTTAAACATTGACATACATTTAAAGATGCCTCTTCTATAACTACATTTTTAGGTTTCTGTTCTAAGTACGAAAAGAAACCTTATATAACGGTTCTGTCTGTCTGTCTGTCCATTGGCATGTTTCAATTGATAAACTATTATAGCTAGGAACATGAAATTCGGCACACAGGTGTATCTCGGCATTTGTGACAACTGTACACTTTTTGGAGTTTTCACACTTAATATTTCCAAGATGGCGGCCAATAAAAAAAAAACAAGTTAAGTTAAAACAAAGTTTTTAGTCACCATGACATGTCAAACATCAATTTAAAGGTTGAGAAGTGTTGAAAAAGAATATGCAACTATTAAAATTTCACACTTAATATTTTCAAGATGTTGGCCAATATGGCGGGCGACTAAAACAAAGTTTTTAGTCACCATGACATGTTATACATCAATTTTAAGGTCTTGAAGTGTAGAAAAAGAATATGTAACTATTAAAATTTTACAGTAACATAATTTAAATCAAATTATAATAATTATTAACTACGGGAAACAGACAGAGAAAAATACACTCCAGCGCCGGGATTTGAACCACAGGCCTCTATATAGAGGCCTGTGGTTCAAATCCCGGCGTGGTTTGAACCACAGGCCTCTATATAGAGGCCTGTGGTTCAAATCCCGGCGCTGGAGTGTATTTTTCTCTGTCTGTTTCCCGTAGTTAATAATAATTATAATTTGATTTAAATTAAAACTTAATCTTTCCGTAGTATGAATACTACCAAAATCGTAAAATATGAATTTCTAGTTGATTGTACTAGGTACAGGTACTAATTGGGTACTTTATAATTATAAGCGTTATTTCTCGGTCTGGTTCTATGTCATTAATGTTGACTTCTAAGATTAGTAGAAAATTGAAAGCTTAAATTCGGGACAAGGTATCATTAACGTCAGAGGAAATCATTCTCCTGCGTAGCTTAGTTGGTAGAGCGCTATACCGGAAATATAGAGGCCTGTGGTTCAAATCCCAGCGCTGGAGTGTATTTTTCTCTGTCTGTTTCCCGTAGTTAATAATAATTATAATTTGATTTAAATTAAAACTTAATCTTTCCGTAGTATGAATACTACCAAAATCGTAAAATATGAGTAAAATAATTTTAACTTAATCGTACAGAAACCGGCGATTATCACCTCACGTAAATCGTGAAGCGTCTTACTTGTTTGCTTTTGCTATTGATATTGCGTATACGAAAACACTGGGCTAAGTAATTATGAACTCTTATATGAGAAAGTTTGTCTGAGTTGTCTCGGAACAATTTTTTTACTTAAAATTTCAAGCACTAGAATACTGAAGCTGAAATGGTCAATTTAAGTGAGAATGGCCTATGATAAAATAAATGATAGTTATCTAACATTTTTACCATCTCGTTCTTAATATTGTTCATAGAGAGAATCAATGTTTGTTAAAATATGATATTACATGAGCTTGTTTCAATTCACAGTATTGCAATGATCCACTTCTGTTTGAAGTCTTTGGTTTGGATACTGTTTCATTATATTCATTACATACTCAGCTACTATATTTGTCGTATACGTTCCATTATCCTCATTACAAACACCGGTATTATTTCAACTCAAGGTTTTTACTTTCAAATCCACGTCATATGATATACCTACTTAAAATAATATCATACACTCACTTCGCACAACTACTGTTTAATTTTTAATTTACATTCTTTGTGCTCTATTTTGTTCCTTATCAAATTTCTTCAATCAAATCTTGAATATTACACAAAACAAGGAAATGAAAGCATTGTATAATTTTATTTTATTTTAAATAAAATTATAATTATTATTGACTACGGGAAACAGACAGAAAAAAATACACTTGAGCGCCTCTATATTTCCAGTATAGCGCTCTACCAACTAAGCTACGCAGGAGAATGATTTTCTCTGGTGTTAATGATACCTTGTCCCGAATTTAAGCTGTCAGTTTTCCACAAATCTGAGAAGTCAACATTAATGACATAGAACTAGACCGAGAAAAAAAGCTTATAATTATAAAGTACCCAATTAGTACCTGTACCTAGTACAATCAATTAGAAATTCATATTTTACGATTTTCGTAGTATTCATACTACGGAAAGATTAAATTTTAATTTAAATCAAATTATAATTATTATTGACTACGGGAAACAGACAACAGAAAAATACACTTCAATGTATTGGTAGAGCGCTATACTGGAAATATAGAGGCCCGTGGTTCAAATCCTAGCGCTGGAGTTTATTTCTCTGTCTGTTTCCCGTAGTCAATAATAATTGCAGTTGCATTGACATTTATAATAATGAAACAACATGCTACAAGCAGGGGCGGATCCAGGGGGGGGCGAGGGGGGCGACCGCCCAGGGCCCCGCGCCTTGGAGGGCCCCGCGCCATAGAAAATTAAAATAAAATACTTATACTTTACAGGCAAATTTATAGTTCACAGTGAAGAATGTCCGCGGGGCCCCGTGCCATGTACAAAACATGAAATATTAGAATTATAAAATTCAGTCGAATTTAGTTTTCATAGTATAGAGCCTAATACCTAACTACATTTTCGCGGGGCCCCTCGCTATAAAAATAATCAAATAAATAAGTTATAAAATATAGATTAATTTTTTTTATGTTTAAGATAGCCCGCGGGGCCCCGCTCCATTTAAAATTAAGTGAGTTACCGTCCTAGTGTTTTCTCACCCTCCCCCTTTTCAAAATGATGACGATTTTGTTATTTATTCTGCGGGGTAAATCTTCATTATGTGACCCACCTATATCTTTTTCAAACTGTTCCTTTTTACATTACAAAAACGATTTTGGTAGTAGCATCTCGATATATTCAATTTTTGCTTCCGAGCATACCGAAGGTAACGGAAGCATTGTCTTCACTTTTGAGAACAAAAAAGTTTTATGCCTCCGATTTTAAAAATTCCAAGACAGAAATCCGTTTCAGACATCAGGGAACATTTTTGGTTCCGTGTCTGTCTGTCTGTCGGTCTGTGTGTCCGCGAATCGTGAAACGTGCGACGATAACTTGAGTAAATGTTGCCCGATTTTGATAAAATTTGGTAGACATGTTTATTTTACCAATGCTCAGGTCGAGTTCGTTGGACAACGTTATCCGTTCAAGCGTCCACGCGCAACGCTCGCGTAAACGTGAACTTCAAATTTAAAATTGGAATTTTCGGTCGGGAAAAAAATCAAACCTTATCTATTCAAAGAGACGAACATTTTTTTCAAATACAATTTTTTAGTAAAACCTACAGCGACACCCCTATAAAGTGTTAAAGATCGCTAAAAAATGTTAATTGATCTTACACACAATATAACAATAAAGTAATAAAACTTTAATGTTAATATAACAATAAAGTACATGATAGGATGCGAGAAAGCTATGTGCCACACTAATTGGCAGTGTATTTTTAATTTTAGGGAAAAGTATGGAAGGTTATGGTAAGTTTAGGTTGAGTTTAGTACTTTTTGACCTGACCTAACAATAACCTTCTATCATTTCTTAATAAAACGTGGCATTTCGTGTATTTTTTTTAAAACAAATAAATAAAACACAGAATTTATCGAGATACTACTTAACCATAATCGTTTGACAATGTACAGAGATATGTAACAAAGACAAATCCTGTAAAAAAGAATAGTAAAGAAAACTATGTATATCGGACAGTACGAAATAATTGGGCCAATTAGTGCAGTTTTACCAATTGATGTCAAAGAGAAACTTCCCCTCAGAGATGCATAAAAACGCTGTTTTGAGAGGTCATATTTACAAAATTTTCCGGGGGAGGACCCCCGGACCCCCCTTAAAAATGTGTCCTTGAAAATTAAACTACAAACTCGGCACTAAAATGGAAAGTTATAAGCTGAGAATATGAATTCAGGGAGTAAATTAAGTGCTCGAGTGTAGAGTTCAAATTATAGGACTGATCACAAATAACACAGCTTAACTTTTTATTTACAATGATAATTTAACCATAAAAACAAAAATATGATGAAGAAGAATAAATAGTTAAGTATAACAGAGCTTAATTATGACAATAAAAATGTTTCTTTTCGATTACGTTTGCAAAGAAAATGTTGATTAGTTGAAAACTATATAATTTGAAGGGTTTATGTTCAAATAATATGTTAGATTAAATCATGAGCAGAATTGTAATTATTTTAAAAGTTTTGAATTATTTTGAGAGCAAAAACCTATGACTGGCCGGCCCTAAGTGAAGGGAATTTGCCGTAAAATAGGATCAAGTTATAAGTGGTTTATTATTAAGTTACTTTATTATTTTTTATCAGCAATCCCCACTCTATCCTAGGGGGCCCCGCCATTTTGTCTCGCCCAGGGCCCCGCAAGATCTAGATCCGCCACTGGCTACAAGTTAGTATGTTATACGTATTGATATAATAAGTTGTAGTAATATGTACATGATACTAACAACATGCTGTACCCTAGTAAGTTAGAGACCTTTAATAACCTATATAAAGTCCTCTTTTTGTGAATGCTTCCTGTGGCCACCATAATCACGAATTACAATTCAAGATCAATTCGCTTTTGAAATGGTTTTTCTCACAGAATCTTTTAGTACAATTTTTACAATAGTACTTTTAGTACAATAGATTCCACTGATTCCATTTTCTTTATCTTTTTAAAAACACCGGCTTAATTGAACCAGAGTCATAAAGACGGCGAAACAGAGATCCCTCTCGTAAAAATACTTTAAGTGTTCTCCGAGTCTCCAGACACTGACGCCTCTCTCCAATGACCCAAGAAGAGAACATCTCAAGAGCTTTACGACCAAGCAATAGACCGACCCATTATTCTTCCTTAACCGAGACAACTGAATCAACCTTAAGATTCTTTTAATGACGAATTAACTGTTAACAACTCCATAATAAAAACAGAAAATAAACAACAAATAGACACCTTATAATCAGCTAAGCAGAACAACAACAACATAAATATAATCATTTGTTTCTAGAATCAATCTAAAACAATTATCAGTTATATCGGTACACACATAAACATATGAATGACATAAATCCCCTCTTTCTTCTCCCAGAAATAAATATGCACCCATATATACTTATAATTTTATTATTTGTAATTGTTTTTATATATTTTTTTTTATTTTCTTTTGTTTTAGGTACGAACATCATGTTTAGTGTTAACGCTGGAAATTAGGAACTTCAAGAACATGCGTCATATGTAAAGTATTACTCATTGTATATGTGTATCTATATGCAGTGGCGCTCACAGGATTTTTTCTGGGGGTACAAGTACCAAGAACGTTAAAAGTAGAATAGTTGTTCCTTAAGCATGTAATTATAATTAATGAATGTGAACAGCGCAATATGATTGATACACCGATCCTATGCACTTATGATGTGATCATGTGCTCCGATCATGTGGAATGTGATGGAGTTGACAATTCAAGGAGCTCGATGGGGTAGGGACGCACATAAGATTTTTCCTGGGGATACAAGTATCAAGAACGTGAAAAGTTGAAGTTGTGACTGTTAGCCCTATATACATATAGGAACCAGGTTCTTATGTTTATAGAGATCTTAAGCATGTAATTATCACTAAATGAATGTGAGTAGCGCAATATGATTGATACACCTATCATATGCACCTATGATGTGATCATATGCTCTGATCATGTGGAATGTGATTGAGCCCTTGACAATTCAATGGGCTTAAAGGGGGGAGGTGCGCACACATAATTTTTTTTGGGGGTGCGGGTACACGTAGCAAGACCGTTAAAAGTAGAAGTTGAACTGTTATTATTAGTAGTATGTATAGTCTAAGGCCTCTTTCACACGAGGCAACTTAGTTGATTCAACTAGTTGACTGGCGGTTGAAAAGGAGTGGCCGGGTAGCAAATGTTAAGGAATCGCCCGAACCCCTTCACACGAGTCAACTCGTCAGCCCAGGCAACTATGAGGCCAGGCACATGTGCCGCTCACGTTCTCATCCTAACTAGTTGATTCAACTAAAAAGACACTACAAGGCATTAGGCCTTTCACACGAGTCAACTTAGTTGATTCAACTGGACTTGTTTGATATGGATTCTACTTTCTCTTCCAATTAAATAATTGAAGAATTTATCCTCGTGGCTTAGTAGTTTCGGATATAATTGTGGGAAAGCGCCCGTTTCCCGATTCTAGCAAGGGATGAACCCACATTCTTCGACTAGATTTTCTCCTTTTTAGGGTTTCAGTGATCAAACCAAAAAAAGAAACCCTTATAGTTTCGTCTGTCATTCTGAACGGTTGCATTTACTTTTGAATTAAAAGAGACAAATACTTGAAACTTTCCAGTCTTAAAGATCGTTTTGAGGCGTACAAAGGAAAAATATAGCGAACTAAAAATTATCAGCTTTTCAAATTTACGATTTTTTTGTTTACATTTTAGGTGGGGTATAAAATGAAAGGTATTGAAGAGTTGATTACAAATATATATACCACTTGTGGAAATTAGTTCATTTTTCATGCCATTTTGTAAAAAACCTTTTGCGTGCCCCACCTCCCTTATATTAACTATTTTTCTATTCATAAAACCAACGTAACCCATTTTACGTGCTTGAATTTTACGTGACTTTACGCACAAACAATTTTGTTTCTTTCTTCTTGCAGAAGAGCAAGCACAAGAAGTACACGTACTCCTGCTTTCTCGGGTCCAAAAATCGTACTGAATCTCCGTTGGGAAGAGAAGTTGAATCATCAAAGTTGCCTCGTGTGAAAGAGGCCTGAAAAAGTCTTCACACGGGCAGTCAACTAGTTGAGAGTCAACCAGTCAACTAGTTGAATCAACTAAGTTGCCTCGTTTGAAAGAGGCCTAAAGCGCCCTATACACGTGGGAACCAGGTTCTTATGTGCGTATAGGGTGCTTAAGCCTGTAATTATCACTTAATGACTTCGAGCAGCACAATATGATTAATACACCAATCATCTGCACTGACCATGTGACCATATGGAATATGGCCTTGACAACTGGACATGCGCAGAGACCAATTACAGCCTTGGGGCTCAAGTGGGGAGAAGGTGCTCCAACCAGTGCGCCACTGTCGATGTGTATAGACATTTATTTTATTTAGAGTGCGGAGGGAGGGACATTATCCCTTAAGTTACGGGTGCGTCACTGTCTAGGTGTATAACATTGATTGGTGAAAAAAATAGTCTTTTTCAACCTATCATTGTTTTTACCTTTCACTCAGAATCTGTGTGGTTCAAAAATTTCACCCTGTTCTTTTGATTTTCGCGTCTTTCAACTTCTAAACGAAATTACTTCGTAAAACATGTCTGAAAGAAGATTTCTCCTCTAACTTTTATCACTTTCGCTTCCTAGTCCCTTTTAACGTACCTTCCAACTCCCATCTTAGTACTTTTTCTCTCTCTCCCCCCCCCCCCCCCCACCTCGACATCTTTTACAAACTCAATAAAAGAGGCCCGAGGTCTAATTAGAAGGTTTTTAAAACTCGGATGGGGCCTAACTCCGGGTTGGAGTTATCAGCTGAAGGGGATCTACCCTCTAGACCCCTCATGCTGGATGTTACTTAGGTACTATCTAACTCCTGGCACTCGTTTCTCCCTTTGAGATCATCCTCCCTTGATTTAAGAGTTAGCCAGAGGGAGAAAAGAGAAGTTAGGACAACTTCCAAAAGAAGGGAGTAGAGTTAAATAAATTAGGGTTTTTTTCTTTAGAAAGGACTTCTGCTTAATTTTCTTGGTATCTTTATTTTTATTTCTTTTCTTCACTTTGATTCTTGGGGTTTCTTTATATTTTAGTACCTATAATGAGTGATATTATTAGAACTTATATAAACCTTCTTTTTTTCTTTTTTCTTTTTAGAAGTTATTTATCATTCTGTATATTCTTTAGATAATGATATTATTCTTACTTTTTCACACCTTCGCCGAAGGTCTATAGACTATAGAAGAAGTATGTTTTTCACCTAAAAATTCCGGAACCGTGATTCAACTGAATTATCCGTTTTGTGTGTTTTTAAGATTATTTGAGTGGTTGGATGTCTGTCTATATTTCGTATAACTCCCATAGTTTTTTTAGCTAGAGAGTTAAATTGGTACAAAAATCAATCTTTACACGAATACGCCCTAACAATAATACATTTGTGATATCATAAACTTATTTTGCTGACATCAAAAATTTAATAAATTTAAAAAATCCTAAAATAAAAAAAATCGGACAACATTTTCCAATTGCGCTGAAATTCCCTCAAACTATATCTCTTTATAAGACACAAACACTTTTCAGTAAATTTTGTTGAAATCTGCCGCCAATATCAACTAACGAAGTAGTATAGAAACTGAAACATAAAGACCAAATTGCAACGATCCCGATACAAAAGTTAATACATAATAAGCGTCAATATTTTTTTAAAATAGAAACATTATTTTGATGTAAGAAACAGTAAAAACAGTCTCGTCCAGATTGCCGAACCGAACAGAGGAAACGTGCCAAATATTGGTCTCTGCGCATGCCCAGACTGAGATGCGCAGGCGCACTTTTTGCTTTGATACTGCGCAAGTGCACAAAGAAGGAAGGGTGGGGGAAACACTCAGTGACGTCTCCCCTGGGTTCATGAATGTATTGTTGATCTACTTAGTTCAAACGCGCTTAAGAAACGCATGCTATGAACCGACCTTTAATTTTAATTGGAATCCATCTTTTCAATTCATAAATAAGGAGGTAGCCCAAAGATAAATCCACATTCATTTCAAACTTTGGAGCATATTCCTTTCTCTATCGGATAAGTACGTCCCTTTTTCTAATAACTCTTGAATAATGTAAAACTACTTTAAAAAATACTACTTTAAAATTTCTATAGTATGTAACTGTTAGCTACAATTGGTCCTATATTAATTGCATTGCATCTTATTCACTCCATCTTATCTCATTGAAGACTCTTGGGCAGCTCTCATATTTTAAAATGTGTATATCTCGTTATACTTATGTGGCTATTCGATTCACCCAGTGATAGGAAGTGACAAAGCTATGTGCCTCTCTAATTGGCTCACTTTATACTTTAAAATTACCTATTTTAGTTACGAATAAAAGATTTTTTTTTTATGATTGTTACTAAGTGTTTAAAGGAGTTATCATCAAGATTCCGTGAACTTTTTTAAGTTATTTAGAACTTTAAATAATCCCGCCTACTTTTGTTTACACTGAAGTATCTCTACATGTTATACTAACTTGAATACGTAGAGTGTAAATAAACATGCTTTTTTTTATTGCATCACACTTTGCTGTTAACACTTGTTGAATTTTGGTGAAATCAGTTTACCGTTTTAATTATCTCGACACAAAAACCAACTATTTATTGCTTTTATAAACATTCTATTTAGTTTTCAACTGTTTTTTGTTTGTTTATAAAGAGTAAATAATTTTTTTTTTTGGTTATATTCATTCAGAACCCTCAGCAGAAAGTATTAATGTATTTATTATTATTTAAATGAATGAATGCCATTTTTTAAATGAATGAATACCACAAACTGATCAATGAAATGGTATTATTATTTATTTTGTACATTTTTATGTAAATTGATAGTGTATTTAAATCCCATAATAATTCATGTAGTGGATTATAAAAATTGATAGTGTATTTAAATACCATAATAATTCATATAGTGGATTATAAAAATTGATTGTGTATTTAAATCCCATAATAATTCATCTAGTGGATTATAAAAATTGATAGTGTATGTAAATACCATAGTAATTCATGTAGTGGATTATAAAAATTAATAGTGAATTTATATCCCTTAATAATTCTTGCTGTGGATTATAAAAATTGATAGTTTATTTAAATCCCATAAAATTAATGCAGTGGATTATAAAAATTGATAGTGTATTTATATCCCATAATGATCCATGCAGTGGATTAAAAAAATTGATTGTGTATTTAAATCCTATAATAATTCATGTAGTGGATTATAAAAATATTTTCAAAGGTTTTTCAAAGGGTTTCAAAATGTTTCAACAGGTGGTTTTTGACTTTTTTTTTATTTTTAATTTTTGGAACGATGTTCCTTATTCTGTCTACTAAAATAATCACAAAATTTAACACACTATAATAAATTGGACCTATATTATTCCTTTTGGATCTTATTATAATACGCACCTTATAAGTACGTTTATAATAACCATATTAAATCTATTTTATTTCAATTTATTTTCTCTTTTAAATAAAAACCATATGTCCAAAACAAATGACTAACAAATTCCTATACACCTACGGCTTTATTTTTAAAAAAATAAAAAAATAAATAAACAGTAACAATACAAACAGAAATAAATTAATGTTTAAAAAAAAACCTTAAAAATGTTACCCATAAATAAATATAAGAGATAAAAATCGTCAAGAAAAAAAAAGAACCATATACCAAAATTAAAATTTACCAGATTAGCGCCACTCTTTACTCTCACATGAGTTTTTTTGGTGTGTATTTAAAAGAATTTGTCTTTGTATCTGTTTGATAAAGTCCATAGAGCATGTATGGGTTGTTTTCTCTTAACTAAAATTTATGGTCCCAATTTATTTTGTGTCATGTGATAAGAATGGGCTACTTGACCGGGTAGCTAGGAAATTCAGAAAAAAATAAATAAATAAAAACAAACAAAAGGAAGTATCAGTATAATTTATTTTATATGTGTCAGATGGTGAAACCGAGAACTTCTTGATATGTTAATTTTTGGATAAAGAAAGATTTTTTTTTTTTAAAAAATCTACCATCTCGTACGGTATGCCTACACAATCTAATGGATAGGAAAAAAAATATAGATTTTTTAAAAGGAATCTTTTTTTCAAAAAAATAATTTTAAATAATAAAAAAATTCTTATTGCGGAAGAAATTCCCCTTCCTTATTTTTTTAGGTTTATACTATGCCTGCGAAGAGTTTCAAATTCTTTAAGTTTAGGCATTTAATTTTTAATTAATTTTAATTGATATTTTAGATAAGATTGGAAAAGGTGGTTGAGTGATATATTAGAGGATAAAATATCTAAATAAAATATTCATTCAGTTATCTTATCGAATCTTGTCAACTTTTTTATAAAAAAGAATTAAATCAATAGGGTTTTTTTTTTTTTTTTTTTTTTTTTTTTTCCATTTCTAATTAATTATAATAAAGAGTCAATCAATTTAACAGTAAATTATCATTTGATTTGAAATAAATTATTTTATTTTTTTATCTATCTCTTTGGATTTAATTTTTTAAATGCCAATGTGACTTATAATAATTTAAAGATAAAGAAAAGTGTAGGTCTATAAATAATTGGGCAATAGTTTTGAGAATTATTAATAAGGAATATTTACAAATTTATTATATAAGGTTCGTAACGATTGATTAACAGCAAGACACAAAAAACAAACCATCAAAATTAACAAAAAAAATTAAAAATTTCAGAACCATCTACGAGAAACAGTTTTTGTTGTGTTTTGAACAACGTACCTCATTTTGATCTAAAATTGATTTCTTGTTACTAAATTTATTTATCTGTTCTGATGGTTCAAAAATTGGTTCATTAACAGACTATACTGGTTTGGTACAGTACCATAGTACGACTGACATTAGCTTTCAAAAACCATTATCATTTTTAGGGTTTCGTTTGGTAAAACCAAAAAAAGGAAACCCTTATAGTTTACTTCCTGTATCTGTCTTTCACTCTGTAGAGTTAGGATAATTTTTTAATCAAAAGAGATAAATTAATGAAACTTAAAAATATTAATAGCTTTGCCACACACGGTGCATATAGGGAGGGCAAAAAAAACGCACTTTTTTTTAACACTTACAGCTCAGCTGCTGTAATAGATAGATTATGGGGTTTGCGGGGTCTGAAAACTATATTCTTCTACTTTAAATTTCACATCTATAACTTAACAAACTATTGGGAAAGCTATGCAATGACGGTTTGAATTAGGGTCTTAAAAAAAGTCGTCGTGCAAGTAGTTTAGATAAAATAAATGTACTTAAAAAATGAATGCAAAAAAACAAAGCGTATTTTACAGTTTTACTAGTTGTATGGTTCAATATGACCTCGCACTCTTCTTCTCCAGTGGGATATGGCCCCTGCAATAGTTGATAACGCATATTATCATCCCAGGCACGAAGAATCTTCTTTTGAAGTTCATTAAGTCCTTTATTCTGCCTTTTTGTTTTTACCAACCCCAGACAGAGTAATCAATTGGATTTAGTTCTGGACTGTTAGGCCCGCTTCACACTATACGTTTTTGACCGTACGGCATAAAACAGTACGGCAAAAATCTGAATTGACAGGTTGTTCACACTATCCGGTTTGTCCACGGCTTTTTTTTTAATCAGAAGGTTTTTAAAAGTGTAGTGAAGTGCTGTTGCTATGAACCGTAAACAAATTATTGCATTATGGTTGTATTATCGTCGCAAAAAGAGAAGACAATGCAAATGCCGGATGTGGGTGCATCCTAAAAAATCAAAAAGGAGATTAAATGGGCTTATTTCATGTTATTTTAGGATTTACGTAGAGATGAAAATAAGTTTTTTAATTATTTTCGGATATCTGTTGCCTCATTTAATGAACTGCATTAAAAGCTGAAGGATACCAATGTGAAAGTGCCCGTCTCCTTCTATACTCCACTAAAATAATTTCGCCGTACGGTTTATTGCCGTACGGCCAAAACCATATAGTGTGAAACAGCCCTTTAGGTGGTCACTTGTCCGGCCAAATGAAGTCTCGGCAATTCTCTAGCAAGTACTGAACTGTTTGTAATGAGCGATGGGATGGAGTACCATCTTACATAAACGTGTAATTTGGCATTTGATCTTCAATTTCAGGTAACATTGTGCTTAACACATCTTCAATGTTTGTTATAACACTGAGGGACTCCTTCCACTTACCTAAAAAGACCCCCCCCCCCCCCTCCACTATATGATAATTTATTCTGTCGTTTCTTTTTATAATAATTCAAACCGTCATTGCATAGATTCCCCCCACCAATAGTTTAAGTGTTTAAGTTATAGATGTGAAATTTAAGTAGAAGAATGTAGTTTTCAGACCCTCAAATCCCACATATCTCTCTATCTATTACAGAAGCTGAGCTATGAGTGTTCAAAAAAGTGCGGGTTTTTTGTCCACCCTGTATATATATTGGATGTCCACAGATGATTTCTCTTATTTGGTTAATGACAAAATTATTTAACTGATATTTCATAAGAAAACCTGAATTTAAGATTACTTCTTCCAACGAATAAGCTGAAATATAATTCAATTTGGCCATATATAAATATGAATATAGAATACAATTAGGCTAATCTTTGGTGACCGCCCTTTATTACACCTTTTAACTATTTCCTGCTTTTCTTTTGTCCCCTTATTTTATTTTTGTTTAAAACAGTAAAAAAAAAAGCATCAAAAGAAAAACTATAAAACTTAAAAAAAAAAAAAAAATTGAAGTACTCTGAACAATTCTAAAAATGGACTTTTACGATCTGAAAGAAACGGGTGTAAAAGTTTGTTTTAAAAAAAAAAAATATATATATTCACTGTTTTTAACGTACGAAAAGAGACCATTAACGGGTTACAAAAATAGGGTCATAAAATATAAAAACTTCTTTGGTGTTTTATGATTTTTTATGAGTCTTGTTTTTCATGGTGTTTTATGACTTCATTCTATTGAATTGATTATAGGTTCTTCTCCTTATTTTAAATAAAAAAAACAATGGGAACCTTATTGGATGATAACTCTATTTTGATTGTTGTAAATAATGTTATACAATGTAATGTATTTTTCCCTCCGCTAAGTAAGTTTTATTGTTTTAGTTTTTTGAGTTTATTCTCACACCGACTTTTTAGTTTGCTTTTTTTATTGGTTTTTCAGCAGGATGTAGTTGAAAGAAAAGTCTAAAATAATTATTATAATCTAGTCGTGTATTGTTTTAGAAGGTGCTTTTTATTTTTACAGGAACATTTTAAGGTTTTCACAATGAGTTTATATCTTGGAAAATAGTTAATTCTTGTATCATCTTATAAATGTTACTATCCGGACTATGACCAGTATCTTTAGATTGGTCCGTAGCTCTTATTTTTATAGATAGAATAGAAACCTTACTACATCATATAACCTTCCTTTGACTTGTCTGAATACGCCGTGGAAGTGTGACGTCACTTACGTAAAAAAGTGTGTGTTGTCAGGTTAGCTGGCTCATAACATTGGATATAGGTGGGGTTTATCAGTGCTATTTTATTTTATTATTATTTTTTAATCAATTATTTGTTTTATCATCTATAATGTATACATTTATTGGCTTATTAATGATGTTACTGATATATGAGAAGGTTAAAAACAGTTAAAAAAGCATTTAATAGAGTAAAAAGAGCACATCTGTGAGTAAGTTATTTTACATCTTCTTTGAGTTATTTGTGAGAATTATTTGTTTTATCATCTAAAATGTATACATTTATTGGCTTATTAATGATGTTACTGATAGATGATAAGGTTAAAAACAGTAAAAAAAGCACATCTGTGAGTAAGTTATTTTACATCTTATTTGAGTTATTTGTGAGAATTATTTGTTTTATCATCTATAATGTATACATTTGTTGGCTTATTAATGATGTTACTAATATATGATAAGGTTAAAAACGGTTAAAAAAGCTTTTAATAGAATAAAAAGAGGAAAAAACTATAAAATGCTTACAGAACTCTAATAAACAATGGTTTGTTATGAGCCAGAAATGATAACCTGACGAAAAATCGTGGAGGGCGCATGACGTCACAGCAACCTTTGTCACTTTTACGTAACCTCTCTGACGCGACGTATAGAGTTGACATCAATCTTGTTTAGATGGTTATTGTAGTTCTTATTTCATTAGTTGAAACCTTTCATGGTTCAACTAATAACCTTCCTATGACTTGTCTAAGTATAATGGCCAACATATGGTGCAAATTGGTATACAAATTTTAATAACTTTCCTGCAATGACCAAAATATTCTATAGTGGTTTACGGATTCCTATTTCTTTGGTAATCACCTTCTTGATGTATCATATTATAACCTTCCATCGACTTGACTGAATGGAATAGCCAACAATCTTGTTTAGATTGTTATTGTAGTTCTTTATTTCATTGGTTGTAACCTTTCAAGATATATTATCTGGTAACCTTCCTACGACTTGTCTGACTACATTAGTGGCCAACATAAGGTTTGTTCCAACCACACCTCAAACTAGTTTCAAACTGTACGACGCATGTGCATTAGCAAAAAACGTTCAAATGTGGTCCGATGCGCATGCGTCGGACAGTTCCAAACCAGTTTGAAGTGTGGTTGGAACAAATGTTTAGATTGTTATTGTAGTTCTTATTTCATTGATTGAAACCTTTCATGATTCATCTGATAACCTTCCTTCGACTTGCCTAACTTCAGTGGCCAACATTTTTTGCAAATTGGTTTATAAACTTTATTATATAAAGGGTAGTAACCTTCTTCCTACGTCATATAACCTCCTAGCCTACAATTTTGTTGGTATTGGTAGAAACCTTTGTTGACACATTTGATAGCCTTCTTACAAAAAGTCTGACTTGTATGGCCAATATATTGTGCAAATTGTTTAGACACATTCTTATTTCATAGGTAATATAACCTTCTTGTTACGCCATATAACCTCCCTTCGACTTGTCTGAAGAGAATAGCCAACAATTTTGTTTAGATTGTTATTGTAGTTCTTATTTCATTGGTTAAAACTTTTCATGACACATCGGATAACCCTCCTGCAACCTGTTTGACTAGACTTCTAGGCTTACCTAACTGAAATCCCCTTAACTGTGATAAATTTGGATATAGTTCTAGTTTGATTGGTAGAAACCTTACATCCTACATCATAACCTACCTGTTTCCCACTTAAAATTGACTAAATCTATACATTAGTCTTAACTAATGTTATTACTAAAATGGTTCTAAGTGCATCATATAACCTACCTACTTATTTTGTGATCAAAATAGACTAAATCTAGTGAATGCAAGGCCAGTAGTACTAATATTATTAGCAAAAAGTTTTATGGACTTGTTATAACCTTCCCACACCTTTTCCATATAAAATGTGGGTAAAAACTAAACTGTTAAGATTGAGCTAGAAGTTCTAATTTGATTAAAATTAAAAAAAATCTATTTTTTATTTCATAATAACCTTCTAACAAATAAATTGGACTAAATCTAGTTACGATTGAGCTAGAATTTTCGTTATTTAATGATAACGTTGAAGTGAATCATCCTTTATTCAGGAAGGTAATCCTTTATCCTTTATTCTTTTAAACTAAAACGGGTTACATTTATCTAAGATTTCCTTCCTAGATCTTAAGGTGCGTTTGTAGACGGTTCAAGTTCATTATTTAATATAATTGAACGACACACTTCCATCTAATTCAACGCCTCTATACTGTTTAGATGAAGCAATAAAATTGAAGCTGTTACTATTAATCAAAACCTTTAAAACAACCATAAACATAACCTATGCAGCTGAAACCTACCATTCCATCAAAAAGAGAACAACATTGAACAAGTGGTTTGTTCCTTTGTTCCAACCCCGCTATTTGTATCGTCCCGCGGATCGTTCGGGAATCGTTTAGGACAGGTTTTATACACATGCGCTATCATTGTACTGTAATAAAATCATGTCAGGTTGGAACGAGTTTAGACTATTATTCGCACTGTATTAAAAACATTAAGGAAACCTAACAGTTAGGAAACCTTCCTGTTGATATTTGTAATTATTGACATAACTGCGCATGTCATACAAACCATTACATGGTATTGTCAGAGGATCGTTGGGACCGTACAGTGAACGGTTCGCAAACGATCCCTGCCGGGGTTGGAACAGTTTCGTGTACGGTACGAGACACTGTCCCAAGTCAGCTTGAAACGGCTTTTATCTACTGCGCATGCCGGTGACGATCCCGCGGACGGTACAATGCTCGGTTGGAACAAACCTAAGATGTTTACAGAGTTCAATTTTATGTTTACTTAGTTCAATTTGATGTTTACTTAGTTCAATTTTACATTTACACACAGTTCAATTTGATGTTTAAGCAATTCAATTTGATATTTACACGCAGTTCAATTTGATGTTTAAGCAGTTCAATTTTACATTTACACACAGTTCAATTTGATGTTTAAGCAATTCAATTTGATGTTTACACAGTTCAATTTGATGTTTAAGCAGTTCAATTTTATATTAACCCACAGTTCAATGTGATGTTTAAGCAGTTCAATTTGATGTTTCCATAGGGTCATTCAATCAGATTGAATTAAATGTTGAACTGGTTCAACATTTTTTCCATTGGAAATACCAAAGAGCAATTTCAATGTGTTAACATGTTTCAATTTCATTGATTCAGTCATGTTTCAATCAAATTGAGCAATGAAATTGAACCGTCTTAACGAAGCTTTACTTTAATAACAAAAGTATACGTGTAGCATCTTCGTATGAATAAATCTGTTATCTAGTGTAGTGATTGTGGTAATGTTAAATCAAGTTGGGACATTGAAAAACCTATATTACGGCGTTATTTCTTCAAATACTAACGATTTTACGTATTCTGAATAGTCATGTATTTGATTGATCCAAAACTATTGTGTTTTCAAAAGAACTTTTGTCTTAATCGGCTTATCAATCATATTTATCGTGTTTTATTAGACAATTTGCTCAAACAAATGCAGCTAGAGGTCGACCAAGAAGTCATGGAAATGAGAGGAGTGCGCTAGTGTCGTCATGTACAGTCAGTTTTTGATATAATAGACCACGGTCAAAAAACACAGTGTTGTTCTTCTGTTATTAATAATTTTATTTTTGATAACTTCTATATTTTTTAAATATTTTTTGCAACAGGCAACACTGTACCTGATAAGAAATCACTAATAATATACGATAATATTTTTATATTATTATTTATTGATTATTCATAATAATATTTTTTAAATCTAAATCGATATTATTTTTCCTTAATCTATTTTTTTTTCTTCCTCTTTATTTCTGAGTTATTTGGATTTAGGACAGGTGTGACTATAATTCGTACTGTATAAAAACAAACAAAACAGGAAACCTAACAGATTGGAAACCTTCCTGTTGTTATTCGTGAGATTTGACATAACTGGGCATGTCATACAAACTAGGAATGGTTATTGTCTTAGCACCCGACTGTACTGACTTCGGCACTACTCGGAAGTTCCGATTTTAAATGAAGTTGAGCTTTCCGTTTCTCCCGTGTTCATGACTTCTTGGTCGACCTCTAGTGGTTGTTTTTTTTTTTTTTATTGAAATCCAAAACAATGATTACAACGCCGGAATTTCAAAAGATACCTGAACTCTTCTCTCCATAGTAATGAAATCTTTATTTTATTTTTAAATATCTGCGTACGATTGTAAATAAAAACCGCGAATATTTATTTTAATTTCATTGCATATTAATGAATTGCGCCTGTGTGGCCTTTAGCTTGAAGGGACAGGTTTTTTATTGAGATATACTATTATTTATTCTCTGACTTATATACTATTCATCAATGTTGCATAATGTACATTTATTTGTACAATAATAATTAAAATGTTATGCTAATATATTTATAAAACTCGGTCCGAGACAACTCAGACAAACTTTTTCATTTACGACTTCTTAAATACTTAGCCCAGTGTTTTTCATTTATTAGTTTTCGTGTTTTCGTAGGTACATTTAATTATTATTGAATATTTCATCAAAATTAATCTTCAAAATAACTTCTCCTCGGCGGGATATCGAGCCTTCGTCCTAGTTTCCACGTTTAAAACTATTTTCTCAAGAATAGATTTGTCCCGGGAAAACGGCTTATATCGTTAGATTCGTATTTAAATGGACTACATTTTAGAATTTTTGGTAGAACTACAGTATCAGTATATTAGGCCCCTACTAGATATGTATCGCAAATCGGTACTATCGATTGTTATAATGACGCTATATTTTGATTTATCCAAATGCGTTATTTGTGTAATTTTACAAAAATGTGTTTGAATTCAATTTTGTTAAACTTAATTATTTTTTGCCCAAGAATTTTCAATGGCCGCTCCCGCACCGCTTCGAGGTGCTCCGCTCATTTTCTGAAAAAAAAAATACGTGGGGTTTCGTGGGACACCCGGTAGGAACGAAGTTCCTTACGCTTTATATTAAATATAAATTATATAATTAAAGTGCTAAGTATATGATACTGCTAATTACTTATACATGGCGGAGTTAGAATAAGAGACAAAATTAAAAGTAACTACTTGTACTAGCGGAGTTAAGGCAAAATTAAAAGAAAAACTTTTTATTATCTTTGAAAAGAGCGTCTTACAATACATGATGTATTGTAAATTGAGAAAAAAGTTAATTTTGATTAGTTTATAGTTAAAGCAAATGGTTGTAGAGAAGAAAATAACTGTCCCATTAGACCTCCGTCGCCGAATCTCCAATTAAAATAGTATAATATAAAATATAAATCACCAACACTAAACACATTCTGCTTGTATCAGGTTGAAATTTTACATGCCTTTTTCAATTGTACTTTAGACGATGTGTATGAAGTTTTATTGAAATCGTTACCTTAGGACTTAAGATATCGGTAAAAACGTTGTTTTCTTTATATAAAACGTTTAGGTCCGCTTTAATAAATTTAGCGATATTTATCACTTCATAGCAGTGTCGGTGTTCGTTTTACTAAAAAAAATATTTAAAAAAGTTGTTTGCCTCATTAAATAGATGATGTTAGAATTTTTTCCCGTCCAAAAAAACCGAATTTTAAATTTGAAGCTTACGTTTACGGGAGCGTTGCGCGTGAACGCTTGGGCGGATAACGTTGTCCAACGAACTCAGCCTGGGCATTGGTAAATTGAACATGTGTACCAAATTTCAACTAACTCGGTGATCTTTTACTCAAGTTATTGTCATCGGTAGATTTCGTGACGGATTTTACGTGACGGTGAATTTGTGACGGTGATTTTGTGATAGTGATTTTGTGACGGTTATTTCGGATTTACTCCCGGGCTCCAGAACGTGCCATAAGGAACTTGGTTCCAAAAAAAAGAAAATAAAAAATAACCCTCCTGCTTATAGACCAGGTAGAGGTCCAAATCGAAGTACAAAAGAGTTTATCAGACAAGATGTATCGATATATAAAGTTTTGAAAGAGGTCGATAGTGCGATAACGTGTTATCAGAAGGGGGCCCCATATACTGTAGTTCAACCTTTTTCAACTCTGTGCTAGGTTAATTCTTTAAAAATGCTTGAGGTAGTTCTAATATTCTACTCGCAGTTTAAATTGCATAGTTTAGATTCGCTAATATGTGCTTGTGTCTAAATTCGCTATAATTGCTTATAATATGAGCTGAACTCGCGTTTCCATTTACATAAATGACTTATAATATGATTTTACAGGTTCCTGTTGCATCATAATCATAACTACAGGTCATAGCTATTATAAAAACTGTTGTTATCAAATCGGCAATTTACGTGCGTAGTTCGCTAAAACTCGTATATTAATTTGTAAATGCTGTTTGTCAATGTAGATTTAAAAGTTCGTTCATTTGTTTACATTATCTATTTATTTATAAGTAAACAAATAACTGTTCTAATAAACGTTTCTTTAATTAATTTAATTTAATTTATAAATACGCAGTTTACCATAAAAAACGTAAACAAACAAATTGAATACTTTAAAAACTATTTATTTAGGTTGTAGATCTATATTAAGACTTTAATAAATTTTGCAGTAAAATTTAATTTCAAAATCTTAAATAATTACTATTTTAACTAAATAATTATATGGTTTTATTGTTTTCATTCAGCTAAATTAGTTAAATTTTTGTTTTTATGTTGGTAAAACTGAAAAATTACACGTAGCAAAAAGACCAGCTGTTTTCACTCTTTAGTTTTTTCATAACCGTGGTCGGCCATTTTTGTTCCGCCAACTGTGTTGCTTTACTATTATTTTCTTTAAAAATATAATTTAAATAAATTATTATCACAGTCATTACGTTTAAATAAATAGTTAAGTGTTTAAAATGAATACTTTCGTAACTTATTCAGTGATTTTCGACGGTTAAAATGTAACGGTAAGATTTTACTTTTTTCAACCATGTAATTCGTTTTTGATTTCGATTATAGTTTTGCTACTATACTATATCATTTTATTATTTCTTTCTCTCTGTAATTTATTTATGATATTTTTTGAGGTTAAAGGTATATATATGCATTATATATACTAATTTTAAAACTCTATCTACAATAAGATTTTTAGTTCGGTTAACCTCCTTTAGTCGGCCTATTTTCTTTAATCTGTTCTGATTTTTTTATGTTTTTGTTTTTATAAGTTAAATGTTTTTCCTTTTTTAAAGTAATAATATTTTAAAGTAGACATTTCTTTTGTTAAATTTCTTATTATAAGATGCTTTTGAAGGTTTCACATTAAAACGAATCAACTTTTTGAACATAAGGATATAATTATTCTAACTTTTGTAAATTGAAATATTCCAAAAAATATATCTTGTGTAAAGGAAGGTTATTTTAAAGCAGGTTTAACTCTTGCAATTGCAATTTTGATTGAACTTTTTGACATTGAGACATCATCTGCTTATACTCTTGTCAATTGAAATATCCTAAAAAAGACAACTTAAGTAAATGTTTATTTGAAGCAGATTATACATAAAGAGTTAAGACGTTTTCGAGAATTATGAATGTTATATGTGCAATATCAGTCATTTTAATAAACATTTTGACTTAGGACATAATATTCCAAACTGTTATTCAACGTATCCTGCAAAACTTATCTTATGCACATAGACTCTGTGCCAATGCAAAAACATTTTATCAGATTTTAGGGTCGCCGACCCTAGCACACACTGATTAACGACGTTCTTTGTAAAAAGCTCAATAATCATGATCGCTATGAAAATTTTCAAAGCGTGTTTTTATAAACAAACAATTTGCCAATGACTCGCGCATCCAACATGTATATAAATAAAGGATTTATAATAAAAAAAAAATCTTGCTTTTATGGGCTAGTATTATTATTCCTTAAAGAGTTTTTTATAATTTATAATTGTTTGTCTATTAATTAATTAAATCTAATGATAAATCTTGATGTAAGTTGTATCCTTTTGCTGTATGTTATCTTTTAACATTTAATGTTGTTTGTTTACAGGACAATATCGTTCTCCACGAATAATCGAGCACCCTGGTGATGCCATAGTTCCAAAGAACGAGCCGTTCACACTCAATTGTCAAGCGGAGGGTAAGCCGGAGCCGACGATACAATGGTACAAAGACGGCGAGCTCATTCTGTCAGGAGATGCCAAAGGGAGTCATCGAGTTTTGTTACCAGCAGGTTCATTGTTCTTCTTGAGAGTTGTTCATGGGAAGAAGGAGCAGGATGACGGTGTTTACTGGTGCGTCGCTACTAATCCAGCTGGATCTGTCATGTCTAGGAATGCCACACTTCAAGTTGCAGGTTAGATATTTCATGCTTTAGATTTTATTTAAGCTTAATAGGACCTGCGTAAAAACTAATTCTGATTTCATAAACAGCCGCGAGATTTAAACAGTTTAGTTACCTGCACTCACAGGTTTCGAAGTCATAGCGTGGAACATGCTTTTATGGGGACCAACCCTGTAAAATCTGAGCGAGCAAGCGTGCTGCCTTGGGCATGGGGCCATTTTTTTTTTTTTTTTTTTTACTGACCTAGGTCCTGGGGAATTTTTTTTTTTTACCGACATTAGTTGTTTATTTGTTTAACTTTTTTCTTAGATTTAAACAACTATTACTTCTTTTTTGTTAATTATGTGAGCTTTTTATAACCTATAATACTACCTAAAACTTAAATAAAAAATAACAAAGACTATCCACCAAGTTTTGTAATTTTAACGTATTAGTAATAAAGAAAGACTGTCCAATCCTCTAAGTTTTATCATTTTACTACGTTTTTATTAACTTGTTTTCTTGTTTGTTTGTTTGTTTGTCCGGTACAAATCTGGCAATCGATTTCAAACTAACTTCCCGAATAGCTAGATATTTGAAACTTTTAGCATAGCTCAGAACACGATGACAATGCATTATTTTAATACTTTTAGCCATCTTTCAGCAGAATTTAATTGGGTTTCAGCAAATTTTGCCGTATGGAAAGTTAGTTCGGAAAAAATCCGCAAGTTATTTTATTTGTTTTGTCATATCCCATAGTATTTACAATCTCCATTTTGACGGGTTTCAAAATTGTGATTTTTTATTAAGAGTTAATCATTGAATGACAGCGAAAAGTAAACAAAGAAATAAAGCTCTCTAGAAGGTTGTCATTATTATGTGAAGTAAATAAATTCGGAACAATGTATTTTTTCCCTCTAACATTATAATATAACAATGACAATTACATTATCAACATTACATATGATTCAACAGAAAATTTAACAACGTAGTATGTAAAAAGTTCTTTTTATCTTGTAATTATTAACGTGTTAGGAAGAAAGAAAGACTATCCACTAAGTTTTATCATTTTAACGTATTAGGAATAATGAAAGACTGTCCACTAAGTTTTATTATTTTAACGTATTAGGTATAAAGAAAGACTATCTACTAAGTTTTATAATTTTAACGTATTAGGAATAAAGAAAGACTATCCACTAAGTTTTATCATTTTAACGTATTATAGGACTAAAGAAAGACTATCCACTAAGTTTTATAATTTTAACGTATTAGGAATAAAGAAAGACTATCCACTAAGTTTTATAATTTTAACGTATTAGGAATAAAGAAAGACTATCCACTAAGTTTTATAATTTTAACGTATGAGGAATAAAGTTAAACGATCCACTAAGTTTTATCATTTTAACGTATTATAGGAATAAAGAAAGACTATCCACTAAGTTTTATCATTTTCACGTTTTAGGAATAAAGAAAGACTATCCACTAAGTTTTATAGTTTTAACGAATTAGGAATGAAGAAAGACTATCCACTAAATTTTATAATTTTATCGTATTAGGAATAAAGAAAGACTATCCACTAAGTTTTATAGTTTTAACGTATTAGGAATGAAGAAAGGCTATACAATCCTCTAAGTTTTATCATTTTAACGTATGAGGATTAATGAGGAATAAAGTAAAACGATCCACTAAGTTTTATCATTTTAACGTATTAGGAATAAAGAAAGACTATCCACTAAATTTTATAATTTTATCGTATCAGGAATAAAGAAAGACTATCCACTAAGTTTTATCATTTTTACGTATTAGTAATAAAGAAAGACTATCCACTAAGTTTTATTATTTTAACGTATTAGTAACAAAGAAAGACTATCCACTAAATGTAAGCTTGTTGTTCAAAGATGTCTTTCAACCAATGGTAGTCACCTTCAGTTCCTGAATATTAAATCTATCGATTACCAAAAACACATGCATGTTAAAAGTTTAGAATAAATATATATTAAAGTTTAAAATTAAAAGAAAAATCAATTGTGTAATTATAAATAAAAAAAATAAAATAGGAAAAAATAATGTAAAAGTAAAAAAGAAAAAAATATAACATCTAGAAAATATCATTAAAAAAAAAAAAAAAAACCATTTGTAATGTTATAAAAAGAAATATTCTACATCTTTATTTGTATATTAAAAATAATATGTTTAAATAATATGCAAAATTCCAAATAAGGTTTGAAATAAAAATAGTGAAAAAGTTAACAGGAATTAAATGCAAATGAGATTTAGATTCGCAACACTGTTTAATTCCGCAATGAAAGAGTGAAATAAAAATAAACTTTTAAAATCTTTATGTGATATTTTTAAAACATTTTAATAAATTACTTGGGGATTTATTAGCCTGTCCAATTATATTGTTGGCTTGTGTTGGCGACACTGGACATTGTTTATGTTTAAATATGCTAAAGGTTTAAAGTTGATCACGCAAGCTATTTAACCGAGTTTTTTTTTAATAAACAATCATCCGTTATGAAAAGAGAAAAAAAAACCTTTAAAAATATTAATAGCTTTGCCAAATGAGAAAAAATAATTTAAAAATATAAAAATAAATATACATTTTGCATTCAATTTAAATATATGTATATACTAAATCTACAAAAATTCAGCTTTCAATGTAAAACAAATAAAAAATAAAAATATACGTGCGGTGTCGCGGGACACCCGTTAGAAACGAAGTTCATTACGCTTTTCATTAAATATAAATTATAAAATCAGACTGCTAAGTATACGATACTAACTACTTATAGATGATGAAGTTAGAAAAGAGGCAAAATTAAAAGTAATTATTTGTACTTTTAAAAGTAACTAACATTTGCGGAGTTAAGGCAAAATTAAAAGAAAATAAATAAACTGGTCAAGTGTGTGCTAGTCACCACACAGCGAGGGTCCGTAGGCCACACTGTTGGTTTAAGTAGTACCCTATTGATGGTGTTTTTTAAATTAAAAGCTTACTTTAAACTATTCTATGGGTCTGATATTATAAAACACATAAACAAATTCTTATTAAGTATTTTGTTGCCACTGAACCGGACTGCAACCATATAAATACATCGAAAAGACCACAATTATAAAAAAAAAACAAAGTTCAGGAATTTTTTTCCGATTTTTTGCACTTCACATAAGCGAGATAGAGGGGGGGGGGGGGGGCACTTTTCACACCCACTTCAAACTTGCCTACGCTCGCCCTATCAAAGTTATAACCAAAGAATTATATATTTTTGTAATCAGCTCGACGTACCCTTTCATATGATACCCCTCACGGTGTCGAAAAAAAACAAAAACATTTAACCTTAACCCTTAAGTTTTTTTACCCTAATTTTTTTTAAAAATATTTTTTTTAAGTCGCTATATTTTTAAAATATTTTGGTAAGTACAAGACACATACATACCAAATTTCAAAGTGATCGGACGAAAGGTGTAGCCGTAAGAGCACGCGAGAGGACGGACGGACAGACACACGCAGGAAAATATAAGGGTCCTTGGTTATCATTAAAGCGAGCATCATGCAATAAATATGTATTGGATATTTAGAAAAAATTTTATCATAAGTGAGTTGATAGTTAAAGAGAATGGTTATAGTAGACTCAACCCCTAACCCATTTACGTCCCGGCCTACTCCATTTAAAATATTATTATTTAAGATATTGGTAAACAAGTTTTTCTTCGCTATTTTAAAGGTTTAGGTCCGCTTTAATAAATGTAGCGATCTTTAACACTTCATAGTGGTGTCGGTGTTTGTTTTACTAAAAAAACTTTGTTTCCTTGAATAGATGAAGTTAGAATTTTTCCCGTCCTAAAATTCCAATTTTACATTTGAAGCTTACGTTTACGCGAGCATTGCGCGCGAAAGCTTGGGGGATAACGTTATCCAACGAACTCGTCCTGGGCATTGGTAAAATGAACATGTGTATCAAATTTCAACTAAATCGGTCATAATTTACTCAAGTTATCGTAATCGGACGATTTCGTGACGGTTGCTTTTATGACGATCGGTTTTGTGACGGTCGTTTTTTTTTCGTATTCACTCCCAGACTCCAGAAGCTGTAACGTGTCATAAGGAACTTTGAATAAGTTAAAAAAAAAATCCAAAAAAGATGTATTCTACGTCTTAGTACGTTTTGTATCAGAGCTTACCGAAGGTAACATAATCTGTGTGATCGTTCTGAAGTACGAACATTCTTTTATGTTTTCGAATGCAAAAACATTAGGGAACATTTTTATTGTCTCTTGTCTGCCGGTTATCTTTATAAAGGTTAATTCTTACTATGTTATCTTTCACCCACCAGCATTAAGTATCACCATAAGCATTAACTATGAACGTGAATTTTACGATACAATTATATCATATACCTATGCACATTCAGTTTGCTTGCGATGTTAGTTTTGTCATTTTTTTTAACGTAACGTTTTTGATACGCATTATTGTCCAAGCATTGCCATTAATTTCAAATTTATAATTGCATCCGAACTTACTGAAGGTAACAGAATTTATGTGATCTTTCCTGAAGAACGAAACAAATTTTATGTCGCCGTTTCGTTCAAATCAGTCAATTTTTTCACGCCATTTTATCGTTAGACAAACAAACAAACTTTATAAATCTCAACTCTCAAAGATTTTTTTAGTAATAAAATATTTTTTTTGTAAGTAGAAAATGTTTTAAGAACTTAATTTACGACTATAACTACAAAACGGGGTACTTTTTTAGATTGTTATTCTCCTATGTTTAAATAGATTATAAATGACTGACTAAATTAAGACAAAGGGATGTTTAGTCCAATGTACTTTGGGACAAAGGAATATCGCACTTCTGTTTTTGTAGGGGAGTAACAGTCTAAAGAAGAACATTCCTTACACCTTATTTAGATTGTTACTCCCCTCTGTTTTTTTTTTATATAAGGGAAGCAACATTTAAAAGAAGTGCCCAAAAACGACCATAGTTCACATTTTTAGATACATTTTAGGTATAGAATTACCTCCTAAAGTTATTTACATCACAATGGAGATCACCCTGCATATACTCATAAATATTTTAAATTTATTCCCCAACGTCTTCGGTAAATACATAAAATAGGTTGTACATAAAAGTCCACAAATCTATTTTGCCCTTGTATTTTATTAGGTGCTTGTTTTACCTTTGAATATTTATTATCAAATATCTCGTTGATAGATTATCATGAATGTATAGAAGAAGTTGATTGTTTATGCATTTTCATGCTTCAAGTTGGCACATTATTTTTTATTTTTAACTTCTAGCTTTCACCTTATTATTAGATTACTGTGTTGCATTTTTTTTTTTTTTTTAAATTTATTTATCTAACTTTGTTAGATTTATACTGATTGTATGATAATGTATTTATGAATAATGTATTCTAAAATGTATGTTTTATCTTTTATTTTCGTTGTTTTTTTTTTTTCTCACCCCGTTTGTTACTTGTTTTATAAGTTGCAAATGTGAATATGTAATTTGTAGTGAAAACAACGCCTACAGTTAGTCAAGACATTTTGTTGGCTATTTTTTTTTTAAATTGATTTATTTTACAGTATAAGGTTTTAAGTTAATATGCAAATTTGGAAAGAAAAAGTAGATCATTTTTTTTACTTTCTTATATATACATTGTATATACTTATGTAGAGAAAGTATTGTGATAACGTGAAAAAATGTCTGCCTATTGTCTGTGCAGACGCGAGGAGCCTTAACTGCTACGCCGATTTTGATGAAATACATGTTCAATTATTTAGTTTATCATTAGTTTTTCTTCCAAGAAGCTTTTTTATCTATAAAAGTTTTTGATGACTTTTTGGGTACCTATTTAGATTGTTACTCCCCTATTTTTTTTTTTTTTTTTTTAGAATATATATGACATTGACTAAATAACTATTAAAATAAAGGGATGTTTATTCCAATGTACTTTGAGACAAAGGAATATCACACTTGTTGTTTTTATAAGGGGAGTAACAGTCTAAAGAAGAACATTCCGTACACCTTCTTTAGATTGCAACTCCCCTCTGTTTTTATTATAAGGGGAGTAACAATCTAAAGAAGTGCCGATTTTTCATCAAATGACGTGAAGATTCTATGTGCTTCAGTATATTTTTTAATTTTATTCTTAATATTTTAATATAAATGTCTAATTAAATTTATTTATTTATTCCTTCCATTTTGAGATTGACTGTAAATATAATTTATTTTCGTGTTGATGTACTGTTTATTTGATTTTATCGTGAGATGTAATCAAATTGTCAAGTTAAACTTTGCAATAAAGCCCGTTCTGCTTTGACAAGTTGTTGTAGTTGATTCCTTCCTTCTTGAAGGCAATTCGTCCCTTATTTGCCAGACCTATAATTTCCTTCAATTTTTCTCTCATTTCCTTTCCATTTTCTTCCTCCCTCTTGTCAGTCTCTGCGCTTTCCTCCCCCCCCCCCCAACATTTTTTTTTTTAGCTATCGTTTACCTCTGCAATTCTTTTGAATTGTATTTTATCGCATCTTTTATAACATTTAAAATGCTGGAAAAATTTGGGATTGTTTAGGCTACGCTGTTCTGTTCTGTCGGCGGACAATTAAGTGGCATTCTTTAAGAATGCCTTTTGGATTGTACGATACGCCCTTCACCCAAATTAAACTAGTAGTTTTTAACTAGTGTTGTATGAATGTTCATAAAAAATATCATCGGGCAGACCTAACTGACAGACAGACACGAGAGCAAAAATGTTTCCTGAGACGGACCAACAGAAGAGACACACTAGAGCAAAACATTTTCCTGAGACAGAGCGACAGACTGACACAAGATCAAACATGTTTCTTGACTCATACCGCCTGACAGACTAATGATTTATAACACTTTTATGTTGAGATAATTTTGAAACAAAGATAATTGCTCATTTGAATGATCACCATTCTTTCATTAATATATCTGTCCGTTTCAACTCATACTATATTTTCCCATTTATTTATAGTTTACAAATGGGATGTTTACTTCTAGTTCACTTCTTTTAGTGATTTTCATTGTTTGCTGTTAAAGGTTTCCATTGAAATTATATTTAATTATAATTGAACATTTTTTTCAGGCGTTTTTGTAAGAGCTAACATGCATTTCACGATTTTTCATTAAATGTGTGATTTTTCTAAACATGTATATAGCATATAGCCAATTTCATCAAAATCTGTTTGGTAGTGACGATTTGAAGTATTTTATAACCACCTTTTTAGATTATTCACCTGTAACCACCTTAACATTTTCATAAAGGGAATCTCATAAGGGGATCTTAAAGTCTCGTCCAGACTGCCGAACCTAACAGAGGAAACGAGCCGATTGGTTCCCTCTCGATTGGTCTCTGCGCATGCCCAGTCTTAAGTGCGCATGCGCATCTCAGGACTGGGCATGCGCATCTCAGGACTGGGCATGCGCATCTCAGGACTGGGCATGCGCAGAAGCCAATGCTCGTCTCGTTTCCTATATTTGGTTTATCAGTCTGGAAGAGGCTAAGAAATGTAAATCGATCAAAATATCAAAATCGATTTTAATTGCACTGACACAATAATTTCTCATTATACACGAGGTCGTAAATTAGAAAGTAAAAAAGCCGGATATAATACTGAATTTTTTGTTTTAAATAAGTAATGTTATATGCAATTATTCTATCCCTCTCGCCGTCTCTGTTTCTAATAAAATTATACAAAAATGTCAAATGGCACAAAAAACCCCTTTTCATAACATGAAAAACACGTAAACAGAATTAATCACAATTATTTTGATAAAATTACACTTTTTTTAGTAAGAAAAATATAAAATATATATGTATATTCATAAAAAAATATAACTAGAACATGCGACACAATCTAACCCTAAAAATTTATTACATTATAAAAATATGAAAATATATTATAAGGGGGCAAAAAAGGAATGGTATGTATATCACACGAAATCTACTATAATATATTATATGTTATATTGTGTGAATGGCTTATCACGGAATCACACGTAAATAATCAATTTAAACGTGTTTGAACATAATTATACCTGTAGTACCTTTTTCATTCTTGTGACAGAGATAGATCGTAAATGTATTGTGCATAATTGCTTAATGACTGTGTTGCTATTAAAATATGTATTTGATTTTTTTTTTTTTTTTTTTGTTATAAATAAGAGGAAATGGTTTGTTAATAATATTAATTTATTTAGGCTCGAAAGAGAAACTTTAATTACAATATTGTCGAAAAACCTCCAACTATAAGGACATTGTGAGAGATTTAATAAAAATACTTTTGTCATAGTATATTAAAAACTTCTTTATACAAGTATGAAGCATCAGTTTACTGAAAATTATGAAAGCATGTATGAGGCATCAGATACATTTTTGAGATGTTTACTGAAATTATGAAAGGATAGTCACTAAAATTTGACTTGTTAATCTTTCAAATAGATCGGCTTTGTCCGCTTTTGTTAATATTAGTTAACCGTAGTTATGGTTTCAAAGGGAACCAGCGTGTTCGTGGGGCTTTAGGCGTATATCCCGTCTGCTCGGTTATCAATTAATCGAGGGTGACACACAAGTTCGTGGGTTCTACTCCATACCATGGCGCTCTGATTTACATCTATGAATCGAGGGCGGTACTGGGCTCACTCTTGAGGGGGTTTTCTACCGTGGTACTCTGATTTGTGTCTGTTAAGAAAAGCGGTACAGATACATGGATATGACTTTCTAATTTACATAGCTTACTAATGACCATACCATACTCGTTTCGGTGGTACAACGTGCAGAGATATGATGAAGTGGCTGCAACTCTCCACATGGGGGCTTGTAAAATGGTAGTAGAACTAATTGCTAGGTTCGAACAAGTGGTTTTTCCTACCTGTCTAGTACTAGTACTAGGGTCTCTGTTTCTACAGTTAATCCTTAACCATAAACTTAAAGAGCAAAATCTAATTGTTAAATTTATTTGCAAACAAACGCTATAGCAATGTGTGATGGAGATCTTGTTTTACCAATTTAGTTGATCAAACTTATAATAAGGTAGATTTCAAGATTATAATGTTACAAAATAATCAGGTTGTGTCTATATAAATAATTTGCTGGTTTCTATATAGGTGTTGTGCCCATAGGTGAAGTAATGTGCCTAGAAAAAAAAGCTAATAATGTTGGAACTTTAGTAGGCTCACATTGACATATTATTTAAATCCCATTAAAGATTCGGGTGTTGATAAACCAGCAGACAGATACTAGACCACAAATGTTCCCTGATTTCTATAAATCATTTTGGTTGAGAGAATTTTGTTCTATGGAGACATAGAAAAAAATGTGCCTATAGATGAAGTAATGTGCCTAGAAAAACAATATCATTATGGGACCTTTAATGGGTTAACATTATCCAAATTCCATTGATGTCGGATTGGTTGTTTTCAAAATTCAGGTGTTGATAAACCAGCAGACAGATACTAGACCACAAACGTTCCCTGATGTCTGTAACTCATTTTTGTTGAGAGAATTTTGTTCTATGGAGTCATAGAAGAAATGTTGTTCTTTATGAACCGTGGAGTCAGTTGATTAATGAAAAAAAAGTCTCTCCACATAAGTAAGTTTATTGTACAAAGCCAGCTGTCAACCATTTAGTGGTCACCTTCAGTGCCGCTGAAATTTTAAATACTTAAGAGGCAGTGGTTGAAATCCGACTTCTGTTTTAACTCTTACACTGATTTTGTCTCTTACGCACTGAAGATGACCCCACTAGTGGTTAAAAACTTACTTTGTGCAGTAAAGATACTTAGTGAAGTGGTCTTTGTTTAATCCTATAAAAGTGGTTCTTCAAAATGATCACAATACTTTCATTATCTTCGGCAACCTTGGAAGCAATAACCTCCTAGTACGGTGTAACGCGTTTTGGTGTCGCTTGGGGAGGGGAGGCCCTAGCGAGAGCGGGTAGGCTTGATTGCACTTACCTCCTACCTCCTCCTTGTCTCCTAGTACAGTGTAACGCTTTTTGGTGTCTTTATTGGTAACGCTTTTTGAGATTATGTGCCAAAGTAAAGACATGAAAATGTCAAAAATTATTATTTCAACACTATCTTCTCCTTAAAGTAGCCTTACTGTTAGATTCATTTTACAGTCCATGCTAATTGCTTGAGTGCGTCTGAATTAGAGATGGAAGTTCGATTTATCCTATCTGAAGTGATATTTAAAAATTCCCGGTAGATTTTACATGTTTATCGGTCTTATTTCCGACCTGATATGTTATGTTGAAACCAATTATTTGTCATTTATTAATAGAGTCCTTTTTATTAAATATTTGTAATTTTGATTTCTCTTTTATATGTAACATTACATTTTTCTTTAAATGTTTTAATTACAGTATGAAAACACTAAAAGATATTGGTTAAAAGAACCATCTTAAAGCCAAATGTATAGTCGTCAAATCCAAGATTTCCTTTCTACAATTCCCTTAATTTAATATTGAGGATAATTCAAAAAGCTGCAAAATTCATGTGTACTAAACTTTCGCATTTACAATATTTCGAGATTAAGTTTTGTTTCAACATTTCCAACCTCCCTAACACTTATGGAATTATATAGGATTATACAAATCTTCCAAAGCTAAAGCCTCTTGGTTTTCATTAAGACTTAGTCGATGTCTTCTTTTAACCATTATGGTAATTAAGAATGAAAAGGGTTGCGAATGCATTTTAATTCATCTGTAAACTTTCTGAAGGGTTTGGGTTTTTGGCAAGTAAGGGAGGGATTTGTTTGTTTGATAAAATACGAAAGCAACGAAAAGGGAGGGAAATTTCGTGTTAAGAAGTTTACTGCTTCTTCGGTAAACTCGAGGAGTTAACTTAATCAAGTATGGTAAACTTATTGTTTCTCTTACTTCTTGCTTTTCATTTTCGTCTTTTCATTCCTGTCTTTTAGAAGTTTGTTTTTTGGAGTTTGTGATGAGGTTTGTTTATCGGGACAAGCTATTCCTGGATAATTAACCAAATTTATAGTCAAGATAATTGTGACAAAATAGTCTGCCAATTAGTTTGGCACATAGTTTCCTTGCTACCTATTTCGTATACTTTAATGATATTTATGCTTATACAACAATTTTTTTAAATCAGACAAAATTGTTTTGATTTTTTACACGGATTAAAGTATCAATTTAGCAAAATTTTAAGATCGAAGACGATTGAAATTAATCTGGGGCCATCTGCTAGCTACTTTCTACAAATCATCCAAATTTCTTACAAATTAGATGAGTACTTTTGAGGAACAATACTACTGAGGTACTTTTGGGTGAAAATAAATGTATGTTTGTGAGCTTGAGGAAGAGAAACAAATGGACTCAGAAGGTTGAAACTTATAGGCTAATTGTGAACTACGATCCAAATTTCATTAAACCATTTAAAGGTATGTTTGTTTGTAAAAATGAAACGACAGAGAGAGATCAAAAATATATCATGATGTTCGAAACGAATTTTTTGTCTTTGAATTCGGAGACATTCAAAAATTTCGTTCTTCAAGAAGGTTATACAGCTTCTGTTACCTTCGGTAAGCTCCGAAGCAAACTGTCTAGTCAGTGAGCTTGTAAATAACCAAAGAAATGAGTAGACCAAACTACTTAGGAATGAAAAACTTCTAGCATTAATGTATGTTTGTGCGTATGTCTAAGAGAAACAAATGAGCTCAGAAAGTTGAAACTTTTATGGGATAAATAATAGGCTAATTGTGACATACCATCTAAAATTTCATTAAAATTGGATGTGGTAGTTTTAGAAGATATGTTGGTTCGCAAAAATTGAGCGGCAGATCGACAGAAAGAGGCGGAACTAAAAATGATCCCTGATGCCTGAAACGGATTGATGTCTAGGAATTTTTAAAATCGGAGACACGAAAAATTTGCTTTCTTCAAATCGATCCCATAGCTTCCGTTACCATCAATAAGCTCTGATACAATGAAATACTAAAAAGTGAATAATTGCTTTTTTATGTTCATAATTTAGCTTTTAAAGTAGGAAGAACTTATTTTGAAAGGATTTCCGGATTTTATACGGAAATGAGGACCTTTTTCCGCTCAAAACTAAGTGTAAGAAGTAGAGATATTCTTATGCTTCCCTCCTTTAGATGCCCATGGGATGTTGAAGAATAAGGAAAAAGAAGGGTATCCATGGTAACTAAGAACGTGATGGTTGGGAGTACCACCCTCAGACCCTCAGACATCCAGGGATGAAGCTTTGGGTTTAAGAAGTAAACCTGAGGCCTAAGTTTTCCCTTCCTCCCTCTAGCCGCTTGAAAATAAGGAAATCTCGAATCTTCCTTCACCCTTCTTCAGTAGTCCTTGGAGGTTCCTTAAGAATACCAAGGGGGAAAGGAGATGAGACGTCAATCAATATTTATAGTACGTGTCTTGGTAGACCAACCAAGGATAAAATGAAGAATTGAAACCTTTCTGTTGTTGCTTTCTTGCTTTTTCCCTTTATTTGCTTTTAGTCAACATTATCTTTGTGGTAGGACTTTTATCTTTATTAGTTTCAAGAGGAAAGTAATCGAATTATTTAGATTATTATAAATATTTTGGTCAGAAATAATTTATTCAGTTCTCGATGCCACAAATATCTTTAGATCATCTATATCTTAATGTAATTAGTAAAGGTATTCCTTATTATTTTTTAATTATTGAGTAGTTTAGTCCATTGAGGAATTAAAAACGTTCACTTTTGTCATATGTCAATTCCTTGTTGGGTATTCTCAATTCTCAAGCTGAATGACTAGAAAATTACCATTTTCGTAGGTTATATACTTGATTCTTAACTGATTCTCGTTTCTTTCACCTCAATTCTAGTAGTCTATCTCTTATATTCTATATAATATATCTTTTGAGTCAAAATATTACTCGATTTCGCCTCGGGGTATGATTTTTCTGAACATGTATGTTTAGCGTCATCGTGTTTGAAAAGATGACATACAATCTTTTCTTTTTTTTTTACAATCCTCTTTTTTGGGCTCAATGCCAATTACAAGTGGATATTGAAACCTGTAAATCTATCTAGATCTCTAAATCGAATGTTTGTACCGTCACAATTTTTTCTCTCTTTCTATTACATCTCTCATACAGTAATACCCCAAAGTTACGGGATTGGTGGGACCGAACGATAGTCGTGTATGTCAAATTCGCGTAATTCGGGGTAAAAGTTTGTATATAAATACATACAAATTTGTTTAATTGGTACCAAGTGCTAAAAAAAACACCAATAATTTATATAAAAGAAATGGGTATAGAATGAAATCCTAGATAATGTAACAAATTATGATGATATGTATTTCAAAAACATAAACCAATGTTATTTTGACGTAGAAGGCTTCATAAAATCTAACACAGTTGTCAGACGGGTCGGGTCAAAAATTTGTTTCTTTTCATGCAAAATTTCCTCGCAGCACGCTAACAACTTATTCCCTGTTCTATTGCAGAGCTTTTCGTTGGAATCTATGTTTTCCAAAGTGTAAAACCCATGGAAGTTAAATATAGAGCTTCTTTCAATTTTGCAACCGTAATTTGAACTCCTGATTGAACTGGACCCAAAGAATTAGGTTCTTCAATGTTTTGTTCACGCATTTCTTTGAGCTCATCAACTGACAGCTCCTGATAGTGTGAATCCATCAGTTCTTGAACTTCATCGCCATCCACTTCTAAATTTAATTGTTTTGGAAGATCGAAAAATCTTCACGCGTGACCAATTTGATCAGGCTCTTATGCAAATTCCGTATGTTTCATTTTTTAAAAAAAAGGAATCGGCGGGAAGAGGAAGATTCGAAAATCGCGTAACTCCGGATTAGCGTAAGTCGAAGTATTACTGTATTTGAGAAATGTTTATAGCTTTTATACATCGTTTGCTGGATAAGCTACATACACCAGCTAAGCAACTATACTCTTTAAGGCTGAAATACACATGCTAGTAAAAAAGCATGCCAGTGGCGAGTTACTAGCACGTCAGTAGCTGGCATGCTGCAGACGCTGTATACATTTGTCAGTGAAACAGCATGCTAGTATCATCCGGATGATCGGTCTTGTGCGAGCTACTAGCACATGACAATACACATTCCAGTCACAGTTCTAGTTTTGATGCAGGCAATCGTTTCTTGCCTTCTTTTAGTCGGAATAAATGATGAAATAATTTTATTTTATTTAATTAATTTTGATAGTTTTATTAATTGTTTCAATGTACCTTATGAATGTATCGGTGCGGAATGAAATTAACCAGATTGTTCTGTTACTTGCAAAAAACTGTGTTTTAAAACATTTGAAAAATAATAAAAAGACACGAAGAGTGTGGGTAAAGATTGGATAGCAAGAAGGGAATTAGGTGTGTACATGGAGCGAGTCAGTGCCTATTAAATGAAATGCGGTTCGGGGACGTTAATGGTTTTAGGAATCAATTGCGAATGCTTCCGGAGAAAGTTGATGAGTTGTTTTCAGATACCCGCGAAAGGAAGGAACGCAACTGAAGACTGAAGGAGACTCGTGCTAGCTACTAGCAACCTTGCGCTGGCAGGCCTGTTTACACGTACCTTATCATTTCCCCTTCCCCTCGACTTGTGCCACTGGCAAGCCAAAAATCAAACCTCGTGCGATTTACTCGCATGCTTTTTACTCGCATGCTATTTGATGTATACACATAAGAGTAGCTCTCCTCTGCGAGCTACTCGTATGTTTTTGTGCGAGTAACTAGCATGTGTATTTCCGCCTTTACTCTAAAGAATTGTATAGATCAGATTAGAGATTTTAGATTCGCAGGTCTCTATAGATACGCAGATCACTAGTACACGAGGTAAGACTGCCTCCAATCATCACAAAACAAATATGGGCAGTAAATTAATCTTTATTCTACTTAGGTCTATAGTTGTCCGAGAGATAGCAACACTTCTTCTGCACAAAAATTCGGTCCGGGAATTTATTGAGCACAAAAAAATACATACATTATTATTATTATTATTATTATTAACATTATTATTATTATTCTTACTATTATTATTGTATATTATTAATATTTGTTATTATATTACTATTAGTGTTATTACTATTATATTACTATTACTGTTATTATAATTAATAGCATTATTGCTCTCAGTCGCTTGTTACAAGTTGTATGGAAAAATTGTAGTTGTGACTTAAAAATAAGGGGAAAAAAAAAAAAAATAAATAATACAGATCTGAATCTAAGTCTACTATGTTAGTACATAACTTGAAAGTAGAAGCTAAGTCAGAATCAATTCTTTTATAATAAACCTAACTTTATTTTTTTATTCTTATTGAAATAAATTTAAAACTCTTTTCAACTTTCTACCGAATCGTTTAAAAACCTTACGGGTAAAGTTTTTATATAAAATTAAAGTTTTTATTTTATATTAAAACTCCACCTTGTATTACCTATATAAAGCCGGGTTCCCACGGGGAGTGAAGACTCTAGAGTGGCTCACTGTAGAGTGGACTCGCCCCGTGTGAACGCGTCGGAGTGAACTCTCCTCTGACGTCACCGGGAGTGAGGATAGTTCACTACCGCTCACTCTCCAAATCAAACCTGTTTAATTTTCAGGAGTGAATACTCCTGTTGCCAGCGGTTTCATAGAGGCAGCACTTTATTTTTTTTTATCTCTCCTCCACCCGCGGCTAAAACCTTTAACCTTTGCTTGTTTTATTATTACTTATTATATATTATACTATATTATATACTATTTTAATTTTATATATTATACTATATTTATACTATATTATTTATACACTATATTATTATACTATATTATGCTATATGTAATATATTATATATTTATTATACTATATAATATTATATTTCTTGTTAGTTTGCGTGATATTATACTATATTTAGACTATATTATTATACTATATTATATTTCTTGTTAGTTTGCGTGATATTATACTATATTATATTTCTTGTTAGTATGCGTGATATTATACTATATTCTTCACGTTGTTTTAAAAGGTAGAAGGTAACTATGTCTGAGCCATCGGCGTCGGCTCGTATTCTTAAATTGCAAGACGGTGAAACTATGAAGGTTCTAAAGTTGTATTCCAGTGAGTCAGTTTTAAATGATTCGAGCCGTTCAAATTATAATAATAGAGATTTTAGAGAAGCTCGCTTTTCTACGAGAAGCTCGTTCATGGTTGGCTCCCTGGGATAAACTGAGAAGAGTGAGCACTACCCTGTGTGAACTCTCCACTGTTCTCCGCTAGTTTCACTCTTCTTCCCCCTCCAGGCGTGGGTCACAAGAGTCTTTACTCTAGCGTGGCACTGTAGAGTCTTCACTGCCCGTGGGAACCCGGCTTAATACTAAGCTGTATACTTTAAATCACTAACATAAAACTATTTTTTAGTTACCTCTATTAACTCTTTATACTTTTTTTTGTTGTACTTACCTTGATCCTAGACGATTATACCTGAACGTACAATTTTCAACTTAACATTACCTCTAGATATTACAGTATTCATGTTAAAAAACATTATCTCTAATTATATTGACAAGTTGATTACATAGATAATAATCATCCTTCGAAATGGATCATTACCTCTTTAATATTATAAAAAATTTACTTGACAACATCTTAAAAAAAAGCTACCTTATTATTTACTTACCAAGTAATACAAGTGTACCGATCATTAATTTTAAAGTTTTTATTTACATGTAGATTTTATTTAATTTTTTATTTTCTACAAGCAGGTGAATGTATGTTATACTTTCTTTTTTTAGGGTTTTGTAGATACTTCTCAAAACCCTTATACCGAGGGTGATGTGTCCGTCCGTCCGTCGCTCTTTGGTTCATAGGGCCCGAACCGTTTAAGCGAAAGTACTGAAATTTGATACACTGGTGCAACTTTTTGACCCAACCACAGGAAAAATATACAGAAGTTCATAATTAGATTTGCGCATGCGCAATTCGAAAAAATGTGGTAAACTCAAAAATTTATATTTCTTTTAATTTTTGAGTAGGGTATCAAATGAAAGCTGCTGAAGAGTAGGACACAAATATATATATGATTTTTTAAATGTTGCATTCCTTATTGGTTAAATAAATCAAAATATACCCCAAAAAAAATTTCCCCCCCCAACCACTATAGATCGGCTGGCGCTAAAATTTTGAAATAATTCATGCTAATATCTTATTGTGGGGCGATGAAAATTCCGGGAGTTCATCCCAAATTTTCAAAAGTTGTTAATTTTGGGCGCGAAAAAGTGAAGTGCGCCCAAAATTTTATTTTTTTAAAATTTCGTGTTGGGTATTAAATGAAAGCTGCTGAAGAGTAGGACACAAATATATATATGCTTTTTTAAAATTTGCATTCCTTATAGGCGAAAAAAATAAAAATATACCCCAAAAAAATTCCCCCCCCCCCAACCACTATAGATCGGCTGGTGCTAAAATTTCGAAATAATTCATACTAATACCTTATAGTGAGGCGATGATATTTCCGGGAGTTCATTCCCAGGTTTTAAAAATTACCAATATTGTGCGCGAAAATTTAGAGTGCGCCCAAAATTTTATTTTTTAAAAATTTTGAGTTGGGTATCAAATGAAAGCTGCTGAAGAGTAGGATACAAATATATATTTGCTTTTTTAAATTTTTAAGTCAAAATATACCCCCAAAAAAATCCCCCCCCCAAATTTTATATAATGGCTGGTCTTAAAATTTTGAAATGATTCATGGTTACACCGTATGGTTGGGCGATGAAAATTTCCTAAAAAATGTAATTTATCTTGTCGTTATTACCCATAAAAAATATTGTGACCTCCCGGGGGATCGAACCCGGGACCCTTAGGATCGAAGAAAAAAAATCATAATTACATAACGGGTATGCTTAATCATCTACAAAACCCTAAAAAGTACTTGGACGCAAGTACTTCCCTGTGATTTTTTAGTCTTAAAGTTAGTTCCCTTTATCAATTTCTTTCTGTTTAAACTCCATCACATATAAGATCACCTGAAAACGTAATTGTTTTTAGTAACAGAAGCCTTGTGATCGTTCTGTAGAACTTTTTTTTAAGACAAATACGTTTATATATCTTTATACCTACTCGTTCGATTTCAAGTAAATTTGGACAGTAGGTCACATTTAGTCTATTGCTGGTCCCATTATAATTTTCAACCTGGAAAAAATTACTTTTTTCCGTGGTAGGCTGTGAAATAGTAACTTTAGGGCCTAAAAAACATAGCTAAAATCCATTTTTTCATTACGTGGACTTAAAAAATCTGTTCATTACTCCTAGCTGTAAAGAAAAAATCTTTTACGTCCTAGGAACTAAAAGATTTTTATTTTCCGGCGGGTAGTTGTCAAAACTTCCGTTAGTACCGCTGCAGTCTTTGTAGAAATGCTTCTAGTACGATTAAAATCCGCTAGATGTCAATGCGTTTTATTTATCTTTTCTTATAGTGTAACCTCTTTTTAAGGTTTCTTTTTTTAAGTCTTAAGTATGTACTAATATTTGTTATTATTATATATTGATTAGTGATTAATATTTAATGTTTTTTCATTGTCTGCTATCTCGGAAAAAATAGCATATGCTACGCGACTGTGAAGTGTTTTTTCTTTACCTTGGCAATATTTACTGTCTCGCTTCGCTCGACAGTAAATGTAATTGCCGCGGTAAAGAAAAAACTCACTTCACAGCCTAGTAACATAATATACTATTTTCTTGATAAACCCCTATTTTTTTAAGTACTTATCTGATGTTAAGGAATTTGGATGTTTTTCCTAAGCAGCCCACAGATGCTCCCTAATTGATCTCAACCGTCTGCGCTCATTAAATATTGTTAAATTGATACTTATATTTATGTAAAAATAAATCATTTTGATAGATTTTAAGAAAATAATCAGTCTGATTAATCGAACATAAACTTTTTACAAATAAAGATGCTTTATTTAAATCCCATTTATTTCATTTTTAAATATATTTAAAAAATGATCAGCAGGTGATGGTTTACTTTTTCATTTTGATTTTTTGAAAAATCATAATTATTTTCATCAATATCTCAGAAACTAGATTTTTCCTAGGAAAACGACATTTAACCATTCCATTCGTACTTAAATGGACTACATTTAAGAATTTTTTAAGAAAAAACTGTTTTGTTTTTTTCAGAGTATTTTAGGGTAGCGCCCTTAAATTTGGAGCTAACATTTATTTCTTGATTTAGCCTCAGGGTATGATTTTTCCTGTACCTGTATGCCAAATTTATTAAAATATGCCTAGTAGTTTATTATTAGTAGTAGTTTAGTCTACAAACACAGACAGATAGAGATTTTTTAATCCCACTTTTTTGGACTCAGAGGTCCTCAGAACGTGTAAATAAATAAAAATTTCCAAATCCAATTTTTGGCGCCATTAATTATACTTTCTTTTTATATAAATATTATGTGCTACGTATAATGAGAAAGTAAAAAGGGAGAAAAACAATTAAATTAATTAAGGAAGTAAAAGGAAAACAAACTGCCAGAAGAACGTGAGGAAGCTATATGCCACACTAATTGGCAGACTATTTTTAATTATTACCTTAAAAGATAAAATACAAAAATAAATTAAATGAACATGTCTTTTCCCCATGCAAGTCTCTCTTCCATACTTCATTTCCGCAATGTTCTTTTCAACCTATTAATTAGGTTGAAGGATTAGGTTCTGATCATGACCTATTGGTCATGATCATTGGTCAGGTTGAAAGTGCATCGAAATAGTATATTGGTGTGGAGAGGGTCGTGCATTTCTTTGATCAAGGACTTTATTTGCGCAACTGTTCTTATAGAAAAGAATTTAAGAAAGATCCAGTGATTGTTCTCTTAATAATTATGCTATAGTTTTAATAATCTCTACTCTAATATTTTAAAAATAACTATTACCGAAGTTTTGTGAACTTTCTTTTTTGGTTAGATTTTATTTTACTTGTCAGTTGTTTCTAAGATTATGCGATGTGTGAAGGAGACTCTGCGTTTTGAACCTTCTTTATTTTTTATATGGTCATAAGATCTGAGTTGTGGCGAGCACCTAGGGAGTTGGAGGAACCTTCATGTGAAATTTCAGATCACTCTAGGCAATGTTTCCTCTTTACTTTTAAATAATTCCCCTTATTTCTATCGAAATTTCCCTTTCTTCCCCTCCTGTAAATGTAATTTTTCCCTTTTATAAAATTCACTGTTTACTAAACAAAAAAGGGCAGTTTTTTTTATAGTATAATATATTTATTAAAAATTACAAGATAAAAATAACTTTTTATATACTACGTTTTTTTAAATTTTCGGTCATAAATCATAAATTTGAAACACGTCTTAATGAAGATCGTAAATATGGGATATGTCAAAACAAATAAAATAACTTGCGGATTTTTTCCGAACTAACGTTCCATACAGTAAAATTTGCCGAAACGAATTAAATTCTGCTGAAAGATGGCTAAAAGTATTAAAATAATGTATTGTCATCGTGTTCTGAGCTATTCTATATAAGTTTAAAATGTCTAGCTACTCGGAAAGTTAGTTAAAAATCGATTGCAATATTTGTACTGGACAAACAAACAAACAAACAAGAAAGCAAGCTTATAAAAACGTAGTAAAATACGTAATATATGTCACGTTATAATTATTTTAAATTTTAAACGAAAGTTGAAGAAAACTAAATGGATGAGTTAAATAGTTAAAAGGAATAACGGAGTTCAGCACTCAGCCTCAGCACTGATTTGTTTACTGTTAACAGACGATAACAATACAATAACAGAGTCTGTTATCGTTATCACTTAATCAAGCTGCGCTAGCATCACTCTACAGATTTGCTTTTATATTTATATACCCAAAATGTACTTCTATTTACCTACTATTAACTTACCCTCAAGGTAAGTGGGTAAGTGGGTCTATTCTTTATGCCTTCGCCTACTGACTTAACACTTAAACTGGAAGTGAAGGGAAAAGAGAATAGTGAAATTAGGGAATACGAATATTGTATTTTGGCAAAATTGTTTGTGACAGTAAACTATTCTCATGTCATTATACTTTTGTTATACTGTCAGCGCGGGAAAATCGAAAAAAACGTGAGGGGAACCAAAGAGAGCTCGAGATTTTGGCGGGTAGTAGGTTGGGCCAATATTCATCTCTGAATAACCTTAAGATAAACACCTTGTGGTTTTATTTTTTCCCTCACATAGGTTAGCCAAACTAAGCTGTCAGATTTACTAAGTATAATGGCATGAGTATAGTGTTGCAGATTACGAGTTATTCAAATACTGGTTGAGTAATTACCATCTGTAATTTATAATATTGAATGGAACCCTGTCCTAGAACTTCTAGGACAGGGGTCTCCAAAGTACGGCCCGCAGGCCATATCCGGCGCGTAAGACGTTTTCATTCGGCTCGCCGCGCCACGATAATGATAACAAATGAACCTAATCAATGCAAAGTTGTAAGTTCTCCATAATTAAATGCCTTTTTGAAACATTATAAAAGATGAGCACGAGTCTTATTTAAGTTTTTTTTTGCTGAAATGGATATGGTTTATGAGCTTATTATCCATGTTCCCAACCATTGTAAAGTCCAATATCTGAATGTTGCTTACTTCATCCGGCCCGCTATGGACCATCTTATCTAGATCTGGCCCATCAACATAAAAGGTTAGAGACCTCTGTTCTAGGAGATACTGTGATGGATGAGTATTTGGCCCTTATATACATACGAGCCTTAAGGCTCGTGGCAACGGGCTTAATTTTATATTTAGAAAAAAAGTAATACTATAAGTAATTAATTTAGATAAGTTATAATATCTATTTGAAGACCAACAAATCAAACATTTATTTTTATGGGAATAAATATGGTTACCTTAGCTTGGCAATAACAAATCATTTTAAGGTGAGTCGTCGGGACATTACTCGATTGTATAAAGGATATAGATCATAAGTTTGTTAAAGTTGTAGTGGATACAATTTTTACTTGTTGGTTGTCTAAGGTTATTTAGCGACTTTTTTTTTACGTATTTTACGGTTTAACTATTTACTGTTACTCTGGTGTTTCTTTATACTGCTCGCAGGATGTCATTTGAATAGATTTCCCTTGGTACTTTTGTAATCATAGATTTCGAGACGGATTAAGATATACTGAACTTGGCACCTTTTCCCCATTTTATCTTATTGGCAATCCTTTCTTTTTTTGCTTATTCGCGTTTTACTCTGATGTTAACTTCAATCTCTTCTCGGTACCTTTTATCTCTTCTCTCTTCTCTCTTTTCTTTTTACATTCTTTCATCCATCCACTTTGAAAGAAAATGGTTTGACTGAAGCGTTGGAAAGTCTATCCGCAGGAATTTCCCAATAGTCTTCACGGTTCTTTTTCCCCTTATTCCGTTTTTCTCTATGCGTATAACACAAGACACAAGAGTCTTTGACGGAACATGTGAAGTTGATAGGGTGGTTGGAAAAAGAATGAAAGGAACAGAATAAAGTAAAGGAAAAAAGGATGGTATCAATTGAAAATCGTTTTTCAATAGGGGGCTTCCCATTTGCGTTTGGAGTGAGTGTGGTTTTGGATTCGCAATTCGCCTTTGAACGAGAATGGGCTTTTGGTAAAGAAAGATCTGTTGCTGTTTTGAGAAGTCATCCAGAGAATCCATATTTGCATGACATATTTGAGATTTATATAATGTCCCACGATAGATAGTAACTTCGTAATGGATTTTCATCTCAAAGGTTATATGCCGCCTGAAGGTAAGACTGTCAAACTTTCTAGCAATAGTCAAGACAAGAGGAGGAAGGCCTCTTTAAGATGCTTAAATCTATTAGATGGTTTTTATGGTCTGGAAAAGATTGCTAACCCATTTCAAAGAAGACAAGACTTAGAATCAATTTGATGATTTTAGGCACGATGTTAATGCTAAAGGATTTAATGGCGGTCGATAAATCTTAGTTTTTAATGTTTAAGTAGTTGAGCTGCTTTGATTAGATTTTACTTAAACGAGATTTTACAAAAACGAGGACTCATATATTATATTCCTGCGCTTGTCTGTCCGTCCGTCTGTGACGCACTTGATCTCCGCAAGTACCCAACTCAAAAATTAGAAAGTTTGTAGTTATGTTGTAACTGAATAATAATACATCTCGTGCCAATAATATATCAAGGCGCAATCTTGTGACATTGGACAATCTTGTGACACTGAAATGTCGACTTATTTCTGCTCATCGGCTCATGACGCTTCAAGTCTAATAAGTGGCTAAACAAACAACAGCTTGATACAAAAATTTGGAAAGTATGTGAGAGATTTGGACGTAATAGATTTAACAGAATCAATAATTCCTTGGTTTTTAGGGTAGAAGAAGATCTCATGATAATAAATTTAATAATTTTGCAATCATATTGTTGTTTTTGGAACGAAGTTCCTTATGGCACGATCTGGAGCCCGGGAGTGAATCCGAAGAAAACGACCAAAATCACCGTCACAAAATAACCGTCACAAAATCACCGTCACGCAAAATCCGTCACGAAATCTACTGATGACGATAACTTGAGTAAAAGATCACCGATTTAGTTGAAATTTGGTAAACATGTTTATTTTACCTATGCCCTGGCTGAGTTCATTGGTTACAACGTTATCCGCCTAAGCGTTCACGCGCAACGATCGCGCAAACGTAAGCTTGAAAAATTTTAAGAAGGGAAAAAATGTTATTAAGGAAGCCTGTTCCTTAACTTGTTTTGTTTATTTTTGTTATAATATGTCAAAATGTCACTTCGTTTTGTAAATATAGAAAATATAATCACGGTCTTGTTAAAAGTAATATTGATCTGTGCTGACGCTTATTTCAATATATCGGGTATATTATTATAATATTTTAGTAAAACGAACACCGACACTGATATGAAGTGATAAAGATCGCTAAATATATTAAAGCGGACCTAAACGTTTAAAGTAAAGAAAACAACGTTTTTACCGATATCTTCCGTTCTAACGTATACGATTTTAATAACATTTCTTACACATCGTCTAAAGTACAATTGAAACAGTCATGTAAAATTTTAAACTGATACAAGCAGAAGTTTAGAAGCAGAGTAGGGAAGAGCGGTATATTTTATAATATTTTAAATTAATAGGCCGGGTAGGCAGAAAACAGTCCTATTTCAATCCAACATCCTTTAACAAACATACTGTTTAACTTTAAACTCATCATGATTCACTTTTTTCTTATATTCAATATTTATTTATTGAAAGACGCTTGCTTTAATTATACAAATAATGCTTTCCTTTTAATTTTGCCTTAACTCTGCTAGGTGCAAACAGTTCGTTACTTTTAATATTGTCTCTTTTCTAAGTTAGCAACGTATACGTACTTAGCAGTGTGATTTTATAATTTATATTTAATGAAAAATGTAAGGAACTTTGTTCCAACCGGGTGTCCCGCGACACCACATGTATTTTCCCTTCTCTTTCTTCTTTTTATTTAGTTTGGTTGAGGTAAGACCCTGTGTATACTTTTGGAATATTTAAAAAATACATTTTTTTAGACTCGGGTGTAAAGAGATATTTGAGAGATACATGTGGCAGAAGGCTCATGTATTCTTAAGTCCTATCCACACTACAGGAGTATTAAAACTGTGTAGACCATTCCTACTACTCGCCACATTTAGTACTTAAGTAGAATATTTTCTAAATTCATACACAATATAAGATGTTTTTCCTTATTTATATTTTTAAAAATAAGTTGGATCTGCAAGTAACACAGACGCAGTTTACCCGTTTAGTAGCAATTTATGTCTGTTTTCAATCAGTGGCACTGGCAACTGAGTTATTTTTACTTACCTTGAAAATACGAAAGATCTTGCCCAAGATACATCGTAGAATCATTTTATATATGTGAATTACATTTTTACAACTCTATTTACGATTTATTTTAGTTTCCACGCCAATAATATTTTTCCCCATTTCTCTTTCATTTCCTTTTGATATTTCAAGAAAAATACAAAGAGAATGTATCTCGATTTTTTCCTTTTTGTAAAAAGGAACTTTTATATCTGTTTAGAGAAAATTGGATATTAAAAATCGTTTTATTGCTTATTGCTTTTTCCCTTCCTTTCTTTGTATTAGAAAGATGTTGGTCCGAAATTGGACTTGTGTTATAGATTTATTTTTTGCTTTTGTGAGTCTTCAAAGTTTATAGGTATTTTTACTACTTTATGGTGGACAGTCGACAAACCGACGTCTCTTATTGTTTTGACTTGTTATCTAGATTTTACATTAAACGTTTAAAACCTACGTTAAATGTTTATTTACGTTCCCTCCTACTCGTCTTTATTTGAGTTTAACGTTCCTTTGTTCACTATCCGATTCTTAACAAAAATTGATTTTATGAGAACCTTATTTCTTAACTTTTTTACGACAGAGTGTTCATCGATTGTAATAGAGATTATACATATATAATATTAACGTTCTTTGAGTCTATATAAGTTATATTGAATAACTCTACCACATTTATCCTTAATTCTGTTTGTTATTTATTTATACTACATTATACAGAAACAACTTTTACCACATTTATCCTTAATTTTGTTTGAATCTATTTGTACTAGATTATACAGATACAACTTCTACCACATTTATCCTAAATTCTGTTTGCGTTATCTATTTGTAAAAGATTATAGAGGTACAACTTCTACCACATTTGTCCTTAATTTTATTTGAGTTATCTATTTTCACAAGATTATAGAGAAACAACTTCTACCACATTTGTCCTTAATTTTATTTGAGTTATCTATTTTCACAAGATTATAGAGAAACAACTTCTACCATATTTATTCTAAATTCTGTTTGAGTTATCTATTTGTACTAGATACTAGATTATAGAGAAACAACTTCTACCACATTTGTTCTAAATTCTGTTTGAGTTACCTATTTGTACTAGATACTAGATTATAGAGAAACAACTTCTACCACATTTGTTCTAAATTCTGTTTGAGTTACCTATTTGTACTAGATACTAGATTATAGAGAAACAACTTCTACCACATTTATTCTAAATTCTGTTTGAGTTATCTATTTGTACTAGATACTAGATTATAGAGAAACAACTTCTACCACATTTATTCTAAATTCTGTTTGAGTTACCTATTTGTACTAGATACTAGATTATAGAGAAACAACTTCTACCACATTTATTCTAAATTCTGTTTGAGTTATCTATTTGTACTAGATACTAGATTATAGAGAAACAACTTCTACCACATTTATTCTAAATTCTGTTTGAGTTATCTATTTGCACTAGATACTAGATTATAGAGAAACAACTTCTACCACATTTATTCTAAATTCTGTTTGAGTTACCTATTTGTACTAGATACTAGATTATAGAGAAACAACTTCTACCACATTTATTCTAAATTCTGTTTGAGTTATCTATTTGCACTAGATACTAGATTATAGAGAAACAACTTCTACCACATTTATTATAAATTCTGTTTGAGTTACCTATTTGTACTAGATACTAGATTATAGAGAAACAACTTCTACCACATTTATTCTAAATTCTGTTTGAGTTATCTATTTGTACTAGATACTAGATTATAGAGAAACAACTTCTACCACATTTATTCTAAATTCTGTTTGAGTTACCTATTTGTACTAGATACTAGATTATAGAGAAACAACTTCTACCACATTTATTCTAAATTCTGTTTGAGTTATCTATTTGTACTAGATACTAGATTATAGAGAAACAACTTCTACCACATTTATTATAAATTCTGTTTGAGTTACCTATTTGTACTAGATACTAGATTATAGAGAAACAACTTCTACCACATTTATTCTAAATTCTGTTTGAGTTATCTATTTGTACTAGATACTAGATTATAGAGAAACAACTTCTACCACATTTATTCTAAATTCTGTTTGAGTTACCTATTTGTACTAGATACTAGATTATAGAGAAACAACTTCTACCACATTTATTCTAAATTCTGTTTGAGTTATCTATTTGCACTAGATACTAGATTATAGAGAAACAACTTCTACCACATTTATTATAAATTCTGTTTGAGTTACCTATTTGTACTAGATACTAGATTATAGAGAAACAACTTCTACCACATTTATTATAAATTCTGTTTGGGTTACCTATTTGTACTAGATACTAGATTATAGAGAAACAACTTCTACCACATTTATTCTAAATTCTGTTTGAGTTATCTATTTGTACTAGATTATAGGGGTACAACTACTACCACATTTATTCTATATTCTGTTTGAGTTACCTATTTGTACTAGATACTAGATTATAGAGAAACAACTTCTACCACATGTATTTTTTTGAGTTATCTATTTTTATCATTGAGTAGAGGTATAATTTTTGCCACATATCTCTGTGTATAACTATTAACGTTATACAACTAATGAATTCATACTTTTAGGAAAATACCAAGTTCCATAGATAATAGTGCGCTACAACAAAATAAGGCTTAGTTGTGTCAGACATTTCTTTGATGTTTCATAAGCTGGTTTCACATCAAAACTTATTACTCTGGCTTGAAACGCTTATGACTTATGCTTCTTATATGTTTGTCAAGTCTTGTAATAATAGTTCAGGAGATAGCGTGCAAATAAGTGTGTGACTAATATCAAGCTAGAATTTTGTATACAAGTCAATCTTTTAGCGCCTTTTAAGCATATATGGTCGGCTAAGTTCGTCTGCGGGACATAGCTTGGCAATAGGCGTTTGAAAAAAACAAACCGGTGGAGAGCGGCCATGTCTCACCAATTATGGTGGACAATGTGATTTCCATGACGCTGAGTACAGAATTAGTTAGTATACAAAAAATCAAGTCGATGTTATTTTCACACTTGATAGGTTAGTTATTCAAATATTACTAAAAATCAACGTGGTCACCTGTCAAGAGACAAACTTGATTTTTGGTCTACTAACTAATTCTGTACTCAGGGTCATGAAAATCATATTGTCTACCATAATTGGTGAGACATGGCCGCTCTCCACCGGTGTGTTTTTTTTAATCGCCTATTGCCAAGCTATGTCCCGCAGACGAACTTAGCCGACCACATATTCTGAAAAGGCGCTAAAAGATTGACTTGTATACAAAATTCTAGCTTGATGTTAGTCAGACACTTTTTTGCACGCTATCTCCTGGACTATAATGTACATTATAATTATTATGTTCTGCTACTATCCAATACATATATATATCCCGCTGCTTTATTAGATTTTTGTCTGTTCGTCGTGTTTCGTGTCATCTGTCCCTCTAAGACGTGTTTAGGTGTACAAAAGGTTTTTAACCTGGACTCTCCTCACATTCCTTTTCACACCTTCCCACGTGTCTCCTTCTACCTTGCTAAAACACCTTCATTTACCAATTTTCTTTTTGTTCCTCTCAAGCATTACCCTTTTTCTTCGAGATGTCTTTCCGTTCTCACCGTCCAAGGTACCTGTTAATCCAATATTAACCAAGGGTCTTTTTTTCCTCCCTGTCGTATCCTAGCAACCCCCTTAAGAGTTCAAGGAACCTTTAGAAGGTCCCCGGACTTCTAAGACTTAGGGTCAGGTCTGACTAGTTCTGACTTTTATTATTATTTGCTTCTACGAACTTTTTCTTTGGTTCCAAGAGGGTCCTCTCGTACCCTCCTCGATCCTTAATGATTTCTGAGGAGTTCGAACACCCTCCCCTTTTTCCAAGGTTCGGTTTCCCCATAAAACCTCACGAATAACACCCCCCCCCCCCCCTTTTATATACGAGAAACTACCCGAAGAATTTTCCCAATTTCTTAAAGTGCCATCTTCCTTTCTCCCTTACCCCCCTCTGAAGAAGGCATTAATCAGAAAGTCATCCCTTTGTATGATCCTACCGTCCTAAAGTCTCCCCTCTCTTAAATACTTCTAAGGGCGGCAGGGTCCGTCGTAAAAACAACCGGTAACATCCTTCCGAACAACGTTAAATGGACATAAACAAGAAAGTTTGTAGCACGGATAAGTGGAGTTAACTTTGTAGTAACCACATGTTTCCCGTGGGGATAAGATGAGTGGCTTGTAAAAGTTATAGTTAACCGTTAAAACATGCTATTTGCGTCACTTTACTTGTTTCATGTTATACATTTATTTATTACAGTATAATTTTAAGGTAAACCTAAAATATTAAGTATTGTCAACCTTGAAAATTTAGTTAAAACGTAGCTTTTTAATCAATATTGCCACAATAGCACACCAACTAGTATTATTATATAAATTTCTTTATTGAGTATATAAGTTACAATATTAAGGGTAACTGCAAATTAATAAGAGTTTAAGAGAAATTTTGCCCCTTAAGTGGCTCTGCCCGATTGTTGAGACACCAACCGCATTTGCATTGTTAATATAAGGAAACAGTAGACAAATTAAATTAGGTAAGTTAAATCAGATTCTTCCAGATGTCATGTTAAAAAAACCTTACGTCAGGCATTAGACATTTTACTTTCAAGGTTGTCTACACCAAGTAAAATTATAGCAATAACAATTTTGTGTTGTCAGGGGGACCAAGTGACTTAAAAATATTTTTGAGTTGTACGTGCATATACCACATACTGACCAAACCTTCTTCCATATAACATATAATGAGGTCGTTAAAAGGACTCTAGTCTTTCCTTCAACTAAAATTATCAATTTTTTATTATCTTTAAGCGGATCTTTTAAGATCAGTCAGGAATAGCAGTCTGGCTGACTGTCAAAATAAAATCATTTCAACTCAATCAACAGCGAGGTCTCATCATGCGTGGATACCTCCAATTTATAGTAATGGAGTTAATGTTTCTTTGGCCATTCATCAGTATGGCCTTGGGCAGCAGGAGAAAAGTGGATGCGATGTGATGAAGATCGCTAAATCCATTAAAACTGGCCCTAAGCGTTAAATAGAGCAAATAACTTTTCACCAATGTAAGACTGAGGGTTGCCACTGCACCATTCAGTCCGTCAGACTGTCAGTCTCCCCTCCACTTACAGTAGTTGAAGCTCGGATTTCAATATATGAATTTAGAAATCCGTCAGTCCATTCATCAGTTCATCAGTATGGACCTTAAACGATCAATCAGAATGTCAATCTTTTGCCTGATTGTCATTCCGATGGACCGTGTAAGGTCCGCTTAATAGTCTATATATGTTATATCAACCCAAATGCTGTTGGAAGTCGTTATTATCGATAAAAATTATTAAAATCTTAACATTTAATCCATTTAAATTCTAATTTATCTACATAAGACGTTTTCAAGGGGAAAAATCTGTGAGCTATTGAAGCACCTGTTAAACATAGCTTAAGTATGTTAAATAATAAATTAATATAATTAGATAACATGGGAGTTAAGTTCAGAGTGTCACTATGCATATGAGAAAGTTTTCTTCAACGCTTACAGAGCCGAATTTTTATCATCAATCTATTTCTTTCTCCGCTCTTCTCCTATCTCTCATCATTTTTCTCGCACTCGCACTTACAAACACCGGTTTAATTCAAATCTCTTCTGAAAGATAAAATAGCTTGAAGCGAAAAGAAAAAAATCATCTTATCTTTAAACCATCTCTCTAGTACATAAACGTTTCTTATAAGAAAAAAAAATGGAAGGTATGACCTAGATATTTATGTATAAAAATGATGCTTTACAAACCCATAGCACGGTTATACTTTCTTCATTATCTATCTATGCGGCTGCGAGCTCTCGGTTTATTATTCTTCTATTCTTGATATCGCAGATTAGGACTATTTCTCCCGTAGGCAATTTTTTCCTTACCCTTATATCAGGTCTGACTCTTACCTTTCACTGGACGTCTCAAGACTTTTTAACCTTCAACTTGTGCAGACCTCGTTCAGGTATTATTGCGACCACATCTTTTAAAAGTTCCTCCGGGCGATCTTCTTGCATTTAATAAAGGTCCGTTCTTCTTTTTTTTATTCTACGTCCAATAAGAAAGACCCCGTAGATTCTTCGTTCTTGTATTAGAAAAAAAATACTTGTTTTTTAACTCGGGCCTTTCTCCTTATGAGGGGTATCTTTGGTTGCCTCGAGGCTACTGAAGGAGCGTTAAGGATTCATAAGTCGTTGCAGAACTATGGCATTGGACTTTGCCCGTATTTCTCTTTGACCGGTGCAAGTCGTAGGAATGAATTATTCTTTTGTTTCCTCCTTCCTTTCTAGGGTATAGGCTTTAACCTTTGCAATAAGTAATAACCTAACTACCCACCGCCTTATAAACCGTCTTATAAGCGAATTTTAAAATGGCCATTCTCTTAAACTTAAATGAGATTTTTTTTTTTTGTAGTCATTACTCAGTTTGGTTTAATTATCATTAATAATACTTTTTACTTACCAGATGGAATCTAATAATGGAATAATAATGGTGAGGTGAAAGACATGTAAAAGAATTTCGAGTGATCTATGTGTCTATAAGTAATAAGGCTTACTATTGCGATGATTAATGTTTAAAAATTATAACAACTATTTTCTTCAGAAAATAAATAAATAAAAAGAAATTTAGACGGTCATGTCGACCATCATGTCAGTTAAGTACAGTGCAGCCACTATCGGTCCTCACTGAGTAGCTACTGATCTTTTCATGGATTTGATGTTACCTTGCGGCTGGGGTGTTCAGTAGCTCATTGCTGATCACATTTACCTGTAATGCAGGATGTTCCGGGTTCGATCCCCGACTTCAGTCCAGACAATATCGGTCCTCACTGAGTAGCTTTTGATCTTTTCATGGATTTGATGTTACCTTGGGGCTAGGGTTTCCAGTAGCTCAATGCTGATCGCATTTGCCTGTAATGCAGGATGTTCCGGGGTCGATTCCCGACTTTAGCAGAGGGCCTTACATCTCTTCAGCATCGCCATATAAGTGGGTAGCTCCTAATGTAAAGTGGTGATAAACTGATTGCGCATGTCAATTGTACGGTTAGGAAAGTTGGAACTGTGTCTCTCGACGGAGCGACACAACTCCAGCTATATCCTAACCTTACAAGTGACACTCGCAATCGGATAATCACCACTTTACATAAGCAGCTACCCATTTATATGGTGATGCTGGGTGAACCTATTACGTGGTGACCTTTTATGTGATCATAATATATAGTTGTATAATCTTTTTGGCATGTCTAGGACCTACAATCGCTGTTGTGCCACAGAGTTAGTTAGTTAATGAGATGTCACCTTGAAACTAGAAAAAGAATCATCTACCCATTAGTGTGGCACATAGCTTTATAGGAATTTGATCCGATCTCTTAAATCTTAGTTTTATTTTACTACAATATTTTCAATAAAATATTTAATTAATTAATCAAATAATTATTTAACTACGCAATTAATATTTTGATTTATTTTTTTGTTTCAGGTATTTAATTAACTTTAACATCTCCTAATTAATACGTAAGTGATGTCTTCGAATACTTATTACTAATGAATACGGTTATTGTATTTCAGCATTTAGTATAAATACATAAGTTAATATTCGTATATAGGCTGGATTCTCGTGAATTTATATACATATATATATATATATATATATATATATATATATATATATATAAAATCTTACAAGTAGTATTACATCATCACAATAAATTATACTTCATTAAATATTTTCTTAATCCTAAATATAGTTAATATATTTTTTTGATATTTTCTACTCGATTAATCTTAAAACGATATTTTTAGTACTTTATCACTTCTATATTCATATATAGTTTAATTTAGTGGCTTTCTCATCGTAATATTACTTTTATTTTTTAAGCCTTCGCGTCTTCCGTTTTCTAGTTATAGGCTATTTTTATTTAAAGTATACCGCTCAATAAGGATTCCTTATTGAAAAGAAACCCTACCGTGTATTATGTGTATGTATATATATATATATATATATATATATATATATATATATATATATATATATATATATATATATATATATATATATATATATATATATATATATATATATATATATATATATATATATATATTGGGTCCATATGAATAATTCATATAGATTTTTACGAGTATATTATAATCAGTGGTTTCTAGTACTATATTTAATTTTTTTCTCTACATTAATGTGTCGGTCCCCTTTTTTTTTGTCTTGTTATTCCAAAGTGGGAAACCTCACATAAATAATTTATATTATAATGCTCCCTCAAAAGAAAAATCTTATGGGTTCTCGAGTTTATGTCTAGGATTATGAGGATTATTTTATTTAATAAGTCAAATTGTAGCTTTTACACATATTTAATTGAATGATTACCCTAAAAATGTTTTTTATGCAATGTAAAAATTTCACCCAAAAATTATTAAACTCTGACTTAAGAATTTAAGATGTTAAGGATAGTAAAAGATTTTTATCATGGCAATGGAGAAGAAGCCAAAAATTTTAAGATCCATTCGTCTGCACAGACTAAGATATTAGACTATTAAAGCAAATACCAGATTATTTTATAACATATTTTGTTGACTGAATGGACCTTAAAATTTACTGTACGTGGGATCCGTACTTGCCCGACTAACATTTGACCTGGTAGGTCGACCTTTACCCTCGACCACTACAGCCGAATTACGTCCGACTAAACGAATACTTTAAGCCTCGTCCAGACTGCCTAACTGAACAGAGGAGCCGAGCATTGGTCTCTGCGCATGCCTAGTCTGAGATGCGCAGGCGCACTTTAGACTGGACATGCGCAGAGTGGTTGTTCACTTATAAAATAAATTTTGTTTAATTAATGTCTCAGAAACTGGACATTTTCGGTAAAAAAAAAACCAAAAAAACAAAACAGCACTGCCGAACTGAACAGAGTAAACGAGCAAAGCATTGGTCTCTGCGCATGCCCCGTTCAAGTAATATGACTCTGCGCATGTCCAGTCTAAAGTGCGCCTACGCATCTCAGACTGGGCATGCGCAGAGACCAATGCTCGGCTCCTCTGTTCGGTTAGGCAGTCTGGACGAGGCTTAAAGTATTCGTTTAGTCGGACGTAATCCGGCTGCAGTGGTCGAGGGTAAAGGTCGACCTAAAGTGCGTCTGCGCATCTCTGACTAATGCTTTGCTCGTTTCCTTTGTTCGGTTCGGCAGTCTGGATGAGGCTTTAATCACTTGTCAAGACAAGTTGCCCCATGCTGTCATTTTTCCTAGTAGACATATTGAAAACAAATATGGCCGATGTAAGAGCAATATGCAAATTTTTCTATTCTGTTGCATCACTAATATTAAATTAGATCTAAAATTGAATTTAATTTATATCTAATATCACTATGTACGAGTATATGAGAAAGTTTTGTTTATATTAATTTGAAAATAAACATATAAGTAATTATCCTTATTTATTTTGTTACTGATAACCAAAATATTAATAACTTTAATAAATACATATTAATAATTCGTTTAAACACACATGAAATTAAATTTTAAAATAAATTTATAAATTAAAGAAAAAAATTCGCTTTTAAAAAACTCTAAATAAAAGAAAGAAATTCTTTTGTGAATTTTTCCCTTTACTGTAAGTCTTCGTTTTCTACGTTTAAAATGAAAATGTCCCTACACTTTTTTCCCCCCCTCCCTCTTTTGAATTCACGAACCTTATTCTTTCATTCTAAAAAGAGAAAGCATTAAAAAAAAATACCTTAGAATTCTTACACCTTTATTGAGTCATTCCACAATAAAAAAAAAGTAAGTTGCTATGGTTACCACAGCTTTGTTTATTTTTTTTACAAAAAAAACGAAAGCCTAACCAAGTATCAACTAAATTAACTCACCCTTCTTTAAAATTAAACAATGCAAAGGGTTACCAACCTTAACTGAGTTAATAAAAAAAAGTCACTAGAAAAAAACAGAACAATAATATTATTGTATTAGCATTTTAATGATATACATTTTCTTACTGTTGGTTAAACTTTTTTCTTCTTTTTACTGTCTCGTTTTTTTTTTAATTAATCCTCAGAACCTTATTTTTAAATGGTTATTTTTAAACTTGAGGTTCTCTTTTAGATTTATTATTATTTCTAAAATTATTCTAGTGAGAATAGTTAATATATATATATATATATATCTATATATACACGTATATATATGTATATTAAACATCGGTAATGAAAAAGCAAAGGTAGTATTTACTTTTGAAAAACATACAACCATTCTTGAATATTAGAAAATAATATGTGTATTACATTAAAAAACTCTTATAAACTTATTTATACGTTAAAAATATTTATGATAAATAAATAATATTGATAATATTGCTTTTTTAATAGATTATGTCTAAAGAAGTTAGATAATTAAATTAGGATTAAAAAGAAAGGGAGATTGATAAGATAGTCTGCCAATTAGTGTGGCACATGGCACATAGCACATAGCTTCCTCACGTTATTTTATAACTTAGTCAAATGATTTGTGTCTATTTTTGTTTAATATTTTCTCACATTGTATTTTAAATCAGTCAAAAATGTTTTCATTTCTACGTTTTTAGTAGCTTTCTTTCTTGTTTGTTTGTTTGTCCAGTACAAATCTTGCAATCGATTTTGAACTAACTTCCCGAGTAGCTAAACATTTTAAACTTTTATAATAGCTCAGAACACGATGACAATGCATTATTTTAATACTTTTAGCCATCTTTCAGCAGAATTTAAATAGTTTTCAGCAAATTTTGCTGTATGGAAAGTTAGTTCGGAATAAATCCGCAAGTTATTTTATTTGTTTTGACATACCCCATAGTATTTACAATCTTCATTTGACGGTTTTCAAATTTGTGATTTTTTATTAAGAGGTAAACATTGAATGGCAGCAAAAAGTAAACAAAGAAATAAATTTATTGACGTGTGGCACCCAGGTTAGTTTACACTTGTATCCTAGGTATAGGTTTAATTTTTCTGCATCTGTACTTCTGTACTTGTACACATTTTTCTTCTCTTACTGTCCCTACACAGGGGTATATCAATAGCACGGTTTTGATTCGGTGTTGGTGAGATCCGTTGTACAAAGATTTGTCCTTTTATAGGTTTAACGTCAGCTCTGTAGATGGTTGTCATTATTATGTGAAGTAAATAAATTCGAAACTATGAATTTTTTTTTTCACTAACATTATATATAACAATGACAATTATATTATCAACATTACATATGATTCAACAGAAAATTTAAAAACGTAGTATATAAAAAGTTCTTTTTATCTTGTAATTATTGTTCACATGAATTTTAAAGTATAAATTTAGCAAAATGTACAGAGCCCATGGTTGATTTTATAGTGAGACCATCTGTAGACTACGTACGACATACCATCCAAATTTCTTTAAAAGTTGACGAGTAGTTAAAGTATAGATGTAAATATTATGTAAATAGAATAAATATATTATATAAATAGTAGATACTAAAGATGGTGTAAATAATTTGATGTTTGAGAGCTGGTGGAAAAGAAACTAATGTGCGTAGAAATTTATCTTATATTATTCTATAAATTATGCTCAGATGAACAATAATAGACGTGATTAGTCAGTGGTATGATGAAGCTCCATTACCTACGCCAAGATAATTAGCACACTATTCCGAAATCCAAATGAAAATTCATAAAATAATATACTAAATTTAAAAAAAAATACGTGTGGTGTCGCGGGACACCCGGTAAGAACGAAGTTCCTTACATTTTTCATTAAATATAAATTATAAATTCACACTGCTAAGTACGTATACATTGCTAACTACTTATACATGGCGGAGTTAGAAAAGAGACAAAATTAAAAGTAACGAACTGTTTGTACTTGGCAGAGTTAAGGCAAAATTAAAAGAAAATCATTATTTGTATAATTAAAGCAAGCGTCTTACTATAAATATATATTAAATATAAGAAAAAAGTTGATCACGATGAGTTTATAGTGAAAGAGTATGTTTGGTAAAGGATGTTGGATTGAAATAGGACTGTTTTCTACCTACCCGGCCTATTAATTTAAAATATTATAAAATATATCTCTTCCCTACTCTACAGCTTCTGCTTGTATCAGGGTGAAATTTTACATGATTATATTTTATTTATTTACAAAACAAAGTGACATTTTTGACATATATAACAAAAATAATCAAAACAAGTCAAGTAACAGGCTTCCTTAATAAAACTTTTTTCCGTCTTTTAAAGCTTACGTTTACGCGAGCGTTGCGTGTGAACGCTTGGGCGGATAACTTTTTCCGACGAACTCAGCCTGGGCTTTGGTAAAATGAACATGTGTACCAAATTTCATCTAACTCGGTGAGCTTTTACTGAAGTTATCGTCATCAGTAGATTTCGTGACGGATTTTGCATGACGGTGATTTTGTGAAGGTGATTTTGTGACGGTTATTTTGTGACGGTGATTTTGGTCGTTTTTTTCGGATTCACTCCCGGGCTCCAGAACGTGCCATAAGGAACTTCGTTCCAAAAACAAACTAGCATACCTTACTCGCGAGACATTTTCTTAACTGTTATATTAAACAAACTGTTTGTTTAATATAAAAGTTAAGAAATATCTCGCGAGTAAGGTATTTTAGTTTTTAGTAAGGTATTTTGGTGTTTGTTACAAACACCAAATGGAAGTAGAAAACATCATAATATATAGCTGAAACAAAAGTCATAAAGAAATATAAATAAACATACTATAATATTAAAACTCATTTGAGTCGCGTCGTCGGAGCATACTACAATACTACAAAGTAACTCTACTTTTTCACCTCTTCATAAATGTGATCGTAAAATATTAAGGCCTTCTTTATATTAACTCAATCTTTTTTTTAAAGTACACATGAAATGAAAAAGAAAAAAAAATCATGTGCGCGAAATAATAAAAATGTTATATTTGTAAGACTGTCTTATAAAAAAGGAGTATGACTATTAAACAATGCACATGAATTACATGGAGCACATAATATAGTACTGTATTATAATATACTTAAAAAATATGTCTTAATAAAAACAATTTTAAAAATAGGTTAGCAATATTTCAACTCTTTGGGTGATTAAATTAAGAAGTTATGTTCAAAAACTCATCACCTAGGAGTAGTAAATTTAACTACAAATATCTTGCAAAATTAATGTAATGATATATCTATTTTTGTAACGAAGTTCCTTTAGGCACGTTCTGGAGCCCGGGAGTGAATCCGAAAAAAACGACCAAAATCACCGTCACAAAATCACCGTCACGCAAAATCCGTCACGAAATCTACAGATGACGACAACTTGAGTAAAAGATCACCGAGTTAGATGAAATTTGGTACTCATGTTCATTTTACCAATGCCCAGGCTGAGTTCGTCAGAAAACGTTATCCGCCCAAGCGTTCACGCGCAACGCTCGCGTATACGTAAGCATCAAAAGACGGGAAAAAGTGTTATTAAGGAAGCCTGTTACTTGACTTGTTTTGATTATTTTTGTTATATATGTCAAAAATTTCACCCTGATACAAGCAGAAGCTGTAGAGTAGGGAAGAGGTATATTTTATAATATTTTAAATTAATAGGCCGGGTAGGTAGAAAACAGTCCTATTTCAATCCAACATCCTTTAACAAACATACTCTTTCACTATAAACTCATCATGATCAACTTTTTTCTTGTATTCAATATATATTTATAGTAAGACGCTTGCTTTAATTATACAAATAATGATTACCTTTTAATTTTGCCTTAACTCTGCTAGGTACAAACAGTTCGTTACTTTTAATTTTGTCTCTTTTCTAACTCCGCCATGTACAAGTAGTTAGAAATGTATACGTACTTAGCAGTGTGAATTTATAATTTATATTTAATGAAAAATGTAAGGAACTTCGTTCCTACCGGGTGTCCCACGACACCACACATATTTTTTTTCTCTACACACGTGTTTTTATAATAAAGTTTATGGAAAATAATTGATTTGGTTTTCGAGCTTACCGAAGGTAACAGTACCTATGTGATCCAAGTAACACTTTTTATGTCTCTGATTTCAAAAATTTCAAGACAGTAATCCGTTTCAGACATTATCATGAAACGATATTGGTTCCGCGTTTGTCTGCCCACAATTTTTGCGAACCAACATATCTCAAACACTGCTAGTCTTATCTTAATGAAATTTTGATGGTAGGTTATAATTAGCCCATTATTGGTCCCATATAAGTTTCAACCTTCTGCGCCCATTTGTTTATCTACCACATGCGCACAAACATACATCTATTTGAAAACTTATATTTTGTAGTAGAATAATTTGGATGGTAGTTCATAATTATACGCTTCAACCTTCTACGCCCATTAGTTACTTTATTTATGGTACGAAAAACGACTTTGAAAGTACTAGACCACTGGTACTTTCGACGTCGATCCAGTAACCTCTAGATTATCTGAAGAAGGCTGCTTTAGAACAGCCAAAACTGAAAATTGGTCAATTGTTCCAATCACAATTATTTCTTGTGAAGACGTTGTTCGTTATTGAACTACAACTCTTTCATGATAAATCGCTATCACATACTGGAGAACAACACAGTCGAGAATAACAACACGTCTGCTCAGTGGCGTAACTATGGGCCCCCCGGTGGCAGGGGGCCCCCAAATCCAATGTATCAATGTCGATGCGGGCCCCATAAGAGGACAATAAAATCCAACTACTTGGAATCATACGTCTATTATAGTCTATACTCTATAGTCCAACGGTGGGCAACCCCCGGCCCGCGGGCCAATTGCGGCCCGCGGAAAGATTCTATCCGGCCCGCGAAATATTTTATAAATAAAGAAGTAATTTAAATAATTTATTTTTTAAAATTTTGTAAGAAAAAAAAAAGAAAAAAGTTTGTTACAAAGTAAAGTGTGTTGAACATCGTTGTATTTTCATGCCTCACCATCACTGAAATCGATGCTATTCCAGAAACATTTAAAATGGAACTTTATAATCTCCATAAAAGAGTCAATTTAATTTGACATCTTTCCATGAAAATGGGTCGACTGAAGAATTTCCAAATTTAGTTGATAATGCGAAGTATATTTACTTTTTATTTGGATCAACATATCAACAGCTTTTCTCCAAGATGAAGTACTTAAAATCCAGATGCGCATTTGAAGAAAAACTTGTGCTTGTACATCACTAATTAAACCAGATGTAGAAATGATTTTGAAACCAATATAGCATCATACATCACAATATTTTTTTCCAATTTAAAATTCTTTATTTTATACTTTCATAGTTTCAATTTTAATTCAATACATATTTAAATTAACTTCTTTTTTATTTATTTCTTATTTCCTGACTAAAAAAATTACAGGAAAGATGTCAATTAACTACTATTGACAAACACACACACACATATATATATATATATATATATATATATATATATATATATATATATATATATATATATATATATATATATATATATATATATGCGCACTCTAACTACTGCGGCCCGCGAAAAAAATAGTAACATTTATTTTGGCCCCTGCTATAAAAAAGGTTGCCCACCCTTGCCTATACCATTATCAGGCGACTCCTAAGTTCTGAAAGCAAGTTCTTTTATTTGTGTTCATCAACTTTCTTTTATAGTTCTTGCAGGGGGCCCCCAATGCCCTAGCTACACCACTGCTTCTACTACCGGTATGATCAAAAGAAAAAATATTACCTCTTATAACTATCACACGTAAACTTCTTTTATGACAATACTCCATACAGCCTATACTATAAAATATATCACCACTCAATACATTTTTTAAGGTTCTATTTAGACATTATAGATATATATATATATATTATTATTATAATTTATAATTTTAGCTAGTCTGATAATCTCTGTAAAGGTCATTAGTTTTAAAAGACGATTTTATCAGGTCTTTTAAGTACTTTTACATCAAGCCCCTTTATTATTATAATATGAGACTAAAGCGGCTCATAATACAAAATGCGGGCCCTAGGGGTCATTAAAAAATAATTAACATCTTTTTACTTAATATATACATACACACACACACACTATATATATATATATATAATATATATGTATGTATGTATATATATATATATATATATATATATATATATATATTTATATATATATATATATATATATATATATATATATATATATATATATATATATATATATTTATATTTGAGTTTTGTAGTGATTTTGGTTGAATTTTCCTTGGTTTTCCCCTCCAATTTGTATCTTTTGCTTTACGTCTTCATCTGTTCATCCCCTTTTTTCTTAGAGTTTAAATTAATATCGTATTTTTACATTACTTAATTTATTATTTTATCTCCAGTTGGAAGAAAAAGTTATGATTTTGGATTAGTTTAGAGGGACTAAAGTAAGCCTTTTCTTCCCTGAACTCAAAAAATAGGGGTAAAAAGTAAAAGTAGGGAGAAAAAATAAAACAGGGAGAAATAGAAGGATTGCCAACTTAATTATTTTATATATACATATTGGAGAATGAAAGGCTAATGTAATGAAGTTGTTGACATCAAGTTGGTGACACTGCTTTTTCGACCTTGTTTATAATTGTTTGTAACCTACATCTAAATAACCTTCTATTTTAGTTTAATTCCAATTCTTATTTGTTTAATATTGAATCTCTTATATCTGCTATTAACAGTTCTAACAATGATTGTTATTTATTAAAATAATAAATAAAAGCTGTGCAATGGATGTAGGTATAAGTGTGTATTTTCTCCCTACTGGAGATAAAATATTGTATGTACCTCTGGAGTAGTGCCATTATCTCCTTCGGCTGCGCCTCGGGAGCTAATTAACGTTATTCCCTCGGCTTTGCCTCGGGATTTAGGGACTATGGTTCCGTTGACTTCGCCTCAAGAACCAACTTTTTCACTGGCTTACTTTACTCCCTAGGTGCATAAATAACTATTGTTTTATTGCCGTGTGCCGGATTGGTATATTACAAAAGTTATAAAAATACTTCCACATAAATAAAACACTTTACTCCAAACAGTAGAAGATAAGATGACTTAAGAGAATAAATAAAATACAACACACTGTTGATTGCTTCTTAAGTAATAAGTTGTAGGTGTCATGTGTGGTATATGTGTGATCACAATAAACACAACGGCAAGAAACAAAGAAAGTAAACTAAACACAAAAAAACAAACATATAATTTATATTATATACTTTTACGATAAAAATCCATATAGAACCATCAAAGTAACACCTACAGGCAACTGAGAAACAGAAATAAAGGACCTACAGGAATAATGGATGAAAGAAAGAGTGCAATACGAATTCTAATAAAACCAAAGATATCCGTGTCAGTTTTATAATATATCATAAAAAATATAATATTAAAAAAGACAAACAAAAAAATAAAAATTGAAGGCAGAATACTTTCGAAATATATATATATATATAATGTGTGTGTAGTGAAATAAATAAACGAATAAACATAAAACTTTATATTTCAATAAAGCAAACTTTGAAAAAACCATATGTTCATTCATATTTCTTGTCTAAATAAGATGTGTAGTAAATTCGTGTTGTTTATTTTTGAATATGATTATACGAAATGAAGACTGCAGTTGAATTTGTGTGACAAGTAGATAAAAGAAGGAAGTAATGAATGAAATAAGGTGGGTATAAGAGACATAGACTTATAACGCAATGTACATAGATAGCATAGGTAATATATTATGCACAGTAGAATGTATTGTGAAGATAGTGTTTATATCATTTTCCTTTGAATCATTGAAACATGTGTTAGTATTATTTTGATTTTTAAGACACTCGTAAAGTTCGTTTGAGGTTGAGCTTTAGCATTAAGTTATAAAGTTGTTTCGTACATTTTATATGCAGTACAACTTTATTATTATGTTGATTACTTCTTTAGATTGTTACTCCCCTATGATTTTTTTAGAATATAAATAACTTGGTCTAAGAAACTATTAAGACAAACGGATGTATAGTACAATGTACTTTGGGACAAAGGAATATCACACTTCTGTTTTTATAAGGGGAGTAATAGTCTAAAGAAGAACATTCTGTACACCTTCTTTAGATTGTTACTCCCCTCTGTTTTTTCATAAGGTGAGTAACAATCTAAAGAAGTGCCTTAAGTTGATTAAATGATAAAAATATTTATGACACCTTCCAACTTAAAAATTAAATTGGTGTGACAAACTCGAACAAAATTTTCTTATATACACAGTGATAAGTTATAATGAATTTAAATACCATAATCTATCTGATAAAACTTTCTTATACAGGGTGGTCCAAAAGTCTCTCCCCCCCCCCCCCTCTTAACTTTTGAACGGTTTGAGATAAATTAATGAAACTTGGGGGGTCAATACCATGCAAAGGGAAGTTTGTTTTCATGCAATCACCCACTAGGGGCAACCACCCACTTTGCCCCCATGCCACCCAACTTCTAAATTTCAAATTGGATTGCATATTTTTGATAGCATATTTGGATTCTACGGTGAAAAATAATAAACTTTTACTTGTAACTATTTTTTCTATCTCCAATATTTTGCATGGTACGGATCCCCTAAGTTTCATTAATTTATCTCTAATCGTTTAGATTGTACAACGTATTATTGAAAGGGTTATTTTGCTATCTTTGTCCACCTATAGGGGGCAAAATATTGGAAATAGAAGAAAAGTTTCAAGTAAAAGTTTATTATTTTTTACTGTAGCATCCAAATATGCTATCAAAAATATACACTCCAATTTGAAATTTTGAAGTTGGGTGGCCTGGGGGCAAAGTGGGTGGTTGCCCCTAGTGGGTGATTGCATGAAAACAAACTTCCCTTTGCATGGTAGGGATCCCCCAAGTTTCATTAATTTATTTCAAACCGTTCAAAAGTTAAGAGGGGGGGGGGGGACTTTTGGACCACCCTGTATGTCATAGTGATAAGTGATAATGAATTTAAATACCTTAATCTATCTGATTAAACTTTCTCATATACATCGTGATAAGTGATAATGAATTTAAATATCATAATCTATCTGATAAAACACTCTCATATAAAAAGTGATAAGTGATAAATTGAACATTTTATTAAAATGTACCGTAAAACAATTCCTCTTTGACGGGGAATCGAACCTATGTCCTTCCTTAGCAATTGTAGCTGTCATTTTCAGAAACTAATTTTTTCCCCGAGAAAACGACGTATGTATTCGAATTCAAATTTACCACGTTTAAATACGACTCTTTACTTCGCAATATTGCCTCACACAATGCTATGGTGCACATTTGTGCACATAATCCACAGATGGTCCCTTAAAAAGTGTGAAACATCTGTGCACATTTAATATTGGATCAAAATATATGTGACCCCGCTTAAATTCTATTCATATCCCAAATCCGTATTTTCAATTCCTAAAAGTTGTGTTATTTATATGATTTTTTCAAAAAATGTTTCCATCCATAATTGTTTAGTAGTATCAACATTTTGAACGCAATATTATTATGCATTATTTTGTATATTATTTTATACTTTTATTTTAATATTTTATTATTTGTCCTTTGAAAAGACGCGAGGAAGCTATGTATCGAAATCGATGTATATTTTTTCTTTTATGTACAAGAAATGATATTATGAATTATATATTTCGGTATTAGAATGATAATATTGCACCCACTCGGTAATAACAACTAATGGCCATTTCAACACAGAGAACTGTAAGGAACACCCAGAATAGGTTGTGTAGATTGAGGAATTTCAAAAACACTGACTGAGAATAAAAAGAATTAAAGGTTATCCAAATTCTATTCTTAAATAGAAATATCAACTTTGTTGAATATTATAGATCAGTTGTAAAGTTAATATATAAGCGTAGGTGATTTCTAAACTGGTATTTCTTATTTGTTTTTTTTCCTATCCTGTTTGTTATTTTAATTTGAATTCCTAAGTCAGTTCTTCACTAAAAGGCTTCCGATGTTTTCCTACAAAGGATTTTTTATTGATATAAATGGTTTAAATTTTTTTCTATTAGTTTCTAATAGAACAAAATCACCACAGGAGTAAAGAGAGTTCTCTTGTATTTTTGAATTAAATGCCGAACGAAAGGTTTGTTTTGTGTTAGAACTATAATGAGACGTCGTGTTAAGATTTGATAATAGAGATGATATATTGCATGGTTTTCTTGTCATTTTCTTAAAATTTTTGATATTATAATTAAGCCTTTATACAAAGGTGACTAAAAATGTAATCCTCAAAAAAGGGCTAAATAATTTTAGGTACTTCTTTAGATTGTTACTCCCCTACGTGTTTTAGAATATAAATGTCTTACGACTAAATAACTATTAAGACAAAGGGATGTTTTGTTTAGTCAAATGTATTCATTGGGAAAAAGGAATATCACACTTCTGTTTTTGTAAGTGGAGTAACAGCCTAAAGAAGAACATACCGTACTCCTTCTTTAGATTGTTACTCCCTTCTGTTTTATTTATAAGGGGAGTAACAATCTAAAGAAGCGCCTAATTTTAAATGTCTGTTACTTTTTTTTAATTATAAACCAATCGAATTTTAATAGTTAACTCCAAACGATTCATGTGTAGAACTAATCATTTTTATTCATAAGTCCTTTCTTAACTCCATAAATTAAATAATGTTCTACACGAAAAGCGAAAGAGTTGATTACTCTTTATAGATTTATGTCTTGGACGTACTATTAATTTTATTCATTTGTGCTTGTACACCATATATTTGAATAATGTCCTTAATAAGTCCTAATTATCTGTGGTAATTGGAACCTATGGTGAATTACTGACCTTAAAAATGTACCCATATTTTAAAAGTAAAGTGTGTTGCATAATAATTATTCTTAATTATTGTGTAAGATCATTAATTAGAATCAAGTAGAATTAACGTCTAAAGCATATGAATTTATCATGTTCTTTAGAATTAACACACAGTATTAATTTAAAGAATTAATTCTGTTAATGTATCTATGGTTAACGCGTTACTGAAATATTTAACCAAAGTAAATAATTATTGTAAAAAAAAAAAAATCAACCATAAAACCTTAAGGGTTCTCTATGGCTTAGTTCAATGTTAGTTAGAATAAAATGGATACATATGTAATATGTATGTATGATTTGGTACCCATCTAAGGTTAATAGTAGGTGATTAAAAGCCATGATCAGTTAATATATTATACTCGTATGTTTGTGAGTTATTGCTTGAATGACCTCATAATTTTTTAGACTTGAAAAAATATATATATTTAGGTTTGTTGTACATATAAAATAAAAAATAATAATCAAAACATTCTTCTTTTTTCTAAAAAAAAAAAGAATAGAATACAAGTGGGGTTGTAGTACACGGTACTAGAAGGGTGGAACAAATTGAAGAGGGGATTGAAAGGACTGTCATGGCTGAACCCTCAGGGTTGGTCCACTTGTTTGACTTGGTGTTAGAGTGTTTATAGCCCATTGTTTTATATGACTGTCGTTCACAGACGTTCATATTGTGTTTATATAAACATAATAAAAGAATGAACACCGTTCTTTTGTCTGTTATTAATTATAAATGACGTTTACATAGCGGGTTAGTATGAATAGCAAAATCTATATATTTATATATAAAGAGAGAGGGAGAGAGATGAATGAGAGAAAAAAATAAAATAAATAAATAAATCGTACCAAATATACATTTGCACTATATGGTTTATTATTTTATTTATCAGCCCTATTCGTAGGATAGAAGTGACAATTAACTTACTAGAGGTCGACCAAGAAGTCATGGAAATGAGAGGAGTGCGCTAGTGTTGTCATGTACAGTCAGTTTTTGATACAATAGACCACGGTCAAAAAACACAGTGTTGTTCTTCTGTTATTAATAATTTTATTTTTGATTACATATTTTTTTGCAACAGGCAACACTGTACCTGATAAGAAAATCACTAATAATATACGATAATATCTTTATATTATTATTTATTGATTATTCATAATAATATTCTTTAAATCTAAATCGATATTCTTTTTCCTTAATCTATTTTTTTCTTCCTCTTTATTTCTGAGTTTGATTTGGATTTAGAACAGTTGTGACTATAGTTCGTGCTGTATAAAAACAAACAAAACAGAAAACCTAACAGATTGGAAACCTTCCTGTTGTTATTCGTGAGATTTGACATAACTGGGCATGTCATACAAACTAGGAATGGTTATTGTCTTAGCACCCGACTGTACTGACTTCGGCACTACTCGGAAGTTCCGATTTTAAACGAAGTTAAGCTTTCCGTTTCTCCCGTGTTCATGACTTCTTGGTCGACCTCTAGAGGTCCTCTGAGAACGCAGCAACTAATATTAGAGCTATAATCGTTCAAACGTGTTCTTTGATAATAATGCCACAGCTAGTTAAAGGGCTGGATATTTATTTTAGCTTTGCAGTGATTATGATATGAAGAAAAAGCATTGTAATGTCGCAATATGTCACAATTATTAATGCCAATTACCTGCTTGCATGGGTATAAGTTAAGGACTTGGCAGAAACTGGGAGAAATAGTATATTTAGCAATATTTAATGTGTATAGCAATATTTAATGTGCGCAGGTGGTTGTAATTAATCTGAGGCTATCTGCGCCCTACTTTCGACAAACGATTGATATAAGTAAAAGTATGTGTATGTTTGTGCGCATTTGGAAGAGAAACAAATAAGTCCTGAAGACTGCAACTTATATGGGACCAACAATGGTTTAATTATGCCCTACCATCCATAATATGGGACCAACAATGGCTTAATTATGCCCTACCATCCAAATTTCATTAAATTCGGACGTGTAGTTTTAAGATATGTTTGTTCGGAAAAATGAAACGACAGACAGCTACGAGATCAAAAATATATACGGATGTCTGAAACGGATTTCTGTCTTGGAATTTTGGAATTCGGAGACATTCATAAATTTCGTTCTTCAGAACGGTCATATTGCTTCCGTTACCTTCGTTAACCTCGGAAGCAAAATTTCTAGTCAGTGAGCTTGAAAATGAGTAGACCAAACTACTTGAGAATTTTAAACTGCTATCATAAATTCACTGATTTGCTTTTATAGTTTGAACATTGGTAAATAATCAATACTAATAATTATTAAATGAAACCAAGATTTACCGTAAAAATTAACAAATGGAATTTATTGGACAATGTAGTATGCAAATTTGTTACATGTATGAAAATGTTCAGCACAAGCCGTATTTGACGGATTTTTTTTAGTTTGTTTGTTTAGCTTATCAACAATTTAAAAGTAAGGAAGTAGTCTTCAATCTCAGTCTATTGGGTTTTGAGAGGGAAAAAGAAAAAAAAAAAGGTTTGTAACGTATCGAATAAACCGCGAAACGTTTTCAATAATTGATGAGTCTTGAAGTATACAAACCTCGGATCTTTTGAATCATTGATTAGTTTCCTGACTGAAACCCTTTCGGTACGAACATACTAAATAAAGGGGTGGAAAAAAACACTTCTCACCGTGTCTATTTATTTTATACATCAACATGTTGTATTGATTTTGGTTGTTTACAAATGATATAAAGGAATAACACAAACTGTCTCTCCGCGTAAATTGAAATGACTAATATCAAAGCAGCTTTCAGCCTTCAATAGACCATCATCATTGCCTATTGCGAAAGAAAAAGGAGTTACATTAATGAAAAAGATTTAGAGAGAGATGGGTCTACTTCATGTCGGAGATCGACGTATGACTCACGGCCTTTTGAAGGCTGAAAGCTGCTTTGATATTAAAGTCATTTCAATTTACGTGGAGAGACAGTTTGTGTTACTCCTTTGAGATGATCTCCATAGACGCTCCCATATCTAACATAATGATTGGTATGTTTTTAATACATGACTTTGCTTCCGAGCTTACCAAAGGTAACTATTGTGGTCGTTCTATAAAACGAATTATGTTTATGTTGTCCGATTTGAAACATTCTTGGACTGAGTTCCGTTTCAGATATCAGGGAACATTTTTGGTCTCCTATGTCAACATTTTTGGCGAACTAAAAACTAACATATCTTAAAAACTACAAGTCTGATTTAGATAAAATTTGAGTAATAGGTCATAAACCTTAATTGCTTTTTTTACTTTCTCATATAAAGAGAAGTAGTAGTAGTAGTAGTAGTCTAGTACTTTCTACTAGAACGGGTAGGACGAACCACTTGTTCGAACCTTGTAATTAGGCCATCACTTAAACCCTTTTTACGCCCCGCGGTAGAGAGTTCCAGCCACTTCAACACATCATACCTCTGTACATAGTACCGCCAAAGCGAGTATGATGTGATCAATAGTGAGCCATATAAATCAGAGTGTCACGGCGAGGAATCGAACCCCGTCTCGTTCCACTCGAGATTCAGTGATGGCCGAGCAGACGTGGCTTAACCCACACGGCTACGCTAGCTCCCTTCATATAAAGAGAAAGTATTGTAATGGCGCGAAAATTTGATTTTGAGATTTTGATGGATTTACACGTTTTGAGGTCCCCTGAGTCAAAAAAAGTGGTTTTTAAAAAATGTCTGTCTGTCGTCTGTCGTCTGTGCAGACGCGTGGAGCCTAAATTACTGGGCCAATTTTGACGAAATTTTGCATACATGATCAGAAAAATCATACCCCGAGGCAAAATCGAGAAATGAATTTTAGCTCTAATTTTGGGGGCGCTACTCCCCAAAAACTCTAAAAAAAAAAAAATGAAAAACAATTATTTCTCGAAAACGGTTCCGACGATTTTGATTAAAAAAATCTAAAATGTAGTCAATTTGAATACGAATCCAACGATATAAGCAGTTTTCCCGGGAAAAATCTAGTTCCTGAGAAATTGGCTTAAAACGCGGACTGAGTGAGCCCGGGTTCGATTCCCCGCCCGAGAGAAGTTATTTTTATGATAAATTTTGATGAAATGTTCAATAATATTTAAATGTACATTTGAAAACTAATAAATGGAAACACTGGGCTAAGTAATTATAAATTCGTATATGAGAAAGGTTGTCTGAGTTGTCTCGGACCGATTTTTTCTCTTGTGCAGAAACCAATTTTTATTAAGAACTATATTTTTTGAACAAAAAGAAAAAAATCGTCGTCGAATGAAGCCCATAGATAGAACCACAATAATTTCAATCGTCTGCGCTCATTAAAATTTGCTAAATTAATACTGTCTTTAAAATAGACTCAATTATTGTGGCCCATAGCTTCCTCCCTTTCTATAACTTACTTAAATGATGTTATGCTTTTTCTGTTACAATTTTTGTCTAACTTATTTAATTTTTGGAACGAAGTTCCTTATGGCACGTTCTGGAGGCCGGGATCGAATCCAGAAAAAAACGACCAAAATAACGTCACAAAATCTACCGATGACGATAACTTGAGTAAAAGATCACTGAGTTGTTGAAATTTGGTACACATGTTCATTTTACCAATGCCCAGGCTGAGTTCGTTGGAAAACGTTATCCGCCCAAGCGTTCACGCTCAACGCTCGTGTAAACGTATGCATCAAAAAGACGGAAAAATGTTATTATGGAAGCCTGTTACTTGACTTGTTAATTTTTTTTTATGTCAAAATGTCACTTGATTTTGTTAATATCGAAAATATAATCACGATCTTGTTAAAAGTAAAATTTATCTGTGCTGACGCATATTTCAATATATTAGGTATATTATTATAATACTGCGTACTATTTCATCTATTTAATGAGACAAACAACTTTTTTAAATATTTTGTTTTAGTAAAACGAACACCGACACTGTTATGAAGTAATAAAGATCGCTAAATTTATTAAAGTGGACCCAAACGTTTAAAATAAAGAAAACAACGTTTTTACCGATATCTTCCGTTCTAACGTATAACGATTTTAATAAAGCTTCTTACACATTGTCTAAAGTACAATTGAAACAGCCATGTAAAATTTTAACCGGATTCAAGCAGAAGATTTAGAGTAGGGAAGAGATATATTTTATAATATTTTAAATTAATAGGTCGGGTAGGTAGAAAACAGTCCTATTTCAATCCAACATCCTTTAACAAGCATACTCTTTAACTATAAACTCATCATGATCAACTTTTTTCTTATATTCAATATATATTTATAGTAAGTCGCTTGCCTTAATGATACAAATAATGATTTTCTTTTAATTTTTCCTTAACTCTTGCTAGGTGCAATCAGTTCGTTACTTTTAATTTTGCCTCTTTTCTAACTCCACCATGTATAAGTAGTTAGCAATGTATACGTACTTAGCAGTGTGATTTTATAATTTATATTTAATGAAAAATGTAAGGAACTTCGTTCCTACCGGGTGTCCCGCGACACCAACACGTATTTTTTCCTCCTTTTATTTAAATACATATGTCAAAATTATTTCGTCAAATAATTTTTAGCATATAAATTTGCGCATATAGATTTTTCAAATTAATATGGGCCCATCTGTTGGCTTGTCTTTTGTTTGTAAAATTTAGGTTTGAAAATTGGCACAACAATCTCGGTTATTAACGTTGTAAAGTAGTGTGTGACCCCAAAATTTGATATAGGGCTCTTGTATTTGGTACAGAGTCAATGTGCCAATTTTCAGCACGATTTAATTATCAGCACGGGTTAATTATCACTCCAAAGATTTTGACGCAGACGACAGGCAGACCCCTAACTTGAAAGAAATATAAAGGATTTAAAATAAACATAAAATAAAAAAAATTAAAATTAAATAGGATTTAAATATATAAATAAAAAAATAAACTTACTTTATATAAATAAAGTATAATTATTTCGATTAAAAAATAATGATATCACTAAAAACTTAAAATATGAGCTATACAATTATATTATATCATCATATGACCATATGAGCTATAATCATATTATCTCTAAGCTAAATTAAATTAACTGTGGTCATTTTATTAGATCATCACATATAAAACTTTTAATTTAATTCTATTTATAATATAAATAAATGCAGTAATAATTAACCTTTCAAAGTTATTTTTATTTAATATTAAAATAAAATAGTTTATACTTTGAGACAATCCTTGAAACTATTTATTATTCCAACATGTACAATATTTATGGTATAAAAATAAATGTAACAATTGAGTTTATTTAATTGCATTGGTCTAGTAATAAACAACCGGATTGGTTGATGAGGAAATATAGAAATACAAGGGAAATAACAGTATTATATTATATTATATAGTGTGTTTATATATATATATATATATATATATATATATATATATATATATATATATATATATATATATATATATATATATATATATATATATATATATATATACATATATAATAAATTTATGTATTATTGTCTCGTAACTAAATTCAATTAAAAATAGAATAATTTCGATAGCTGTAAGAGTAATAAATAAATAAAATAAATTATTTTTCATTTTATATTTTATTTGCATATTTACTTATCTCATTTTTCCTTTTACGGTTTATTATTGGCAGGGCTTGCAAAAATTAAGGAAGGATACTTTATTTTATTTATTTATTTTTATTCACATTTATGAGAAGTATTATAATAGTACATTACGCGTCGAGTGTGGAAAGTAGCATTTTGCATGCGAGGGTAGTAAAACCACACGAGCAATGCAAAATGCCGTTTTCCCACGAGTTGCGTACCGTACTTTATCTACGATTGTTAGATTTAAATAATAAATACAGAAAAAAATAAACTTGCTGAATGTAAGTTCGTATCTCTTCTCTTGATAAAGATGACATTAATCTTGAGTTGTATTTTTTGCCGAATTAATTATTTCTGGAGGAGTATTATTCTCTACATTTTCGTCAAAGCCACTTGATTCATTCATTGTTTTTCACTAAAAACTCGATATAAACAGTTACTTTAATAAAAGAATAACAAATTAGTTTTGTTAAATGTAAACAAACTCGCTAATCGTGCGTAAAGCTGAAGAATTCCTCTTCTTTACCGCGCTAGCGTATAAAAAAAAAAATATATATAAAATATATATTTCCCAGTTTTGTCTGAATTTACTTCCGTCCTGAATTTCCGATTTTACATTTGAAGCTCATGTTTACGCATACGCAAGCGTTGCGAGCAAACTCTTAGATGGATAATGCTTTCTAACAAGCTTAGCCTGAGCATTAAGTGTTAAGTAACATTTACACCAAATAAACTTTTACTCGGTTAGCGTCAGGCACGTAAACGTTTACTGACACACAGACATATTTTCTTGAATGTAAGAAGCTCGATTCCGCTCGCTTCAACTATTTATTTTAAGCTAGGACACAATATATTTGTATAAACAATCCAAATAACTTTATATACCTTTTCTAAAAACCAAGTTATGTATTTAGTTTATTTTTCATGTTCTGTCATTCTTTCTCTGTCCGACCAACATTATCTGTCATTATTATCTTTCATCTCTAACCTTTCTCTATTTCTCCTAACTCGTTAGCTGTCATTTTTTTAACTATCAATTAATGATTATTAATGATTCTATATAACTGGTTTTGATCGTGTTGAGTGTCAAAATCTTTTTAGTATATATTGAGAAACAATAAAAGAGTGACCTTTAACAATCTATGCCCGTGATTTTTCGATTAATAATGTCTTGAATTATTTTTTGAACTATCTATCTCAATCGATTTCTATTATTTATTTGGTGTTGATGTTTTCTAAATTTATTATTTTATTCCAACCTAAACACTTTTCAATGACGTGTTACTCAGTGGCGTAGCTAGACCATTGGGCCCCCCCCCCCGCAAGAAATTTTTGGGGGGCCCTCGCCAAAGAAAAGCGATGAGCAAAAAAAAAATTGCGTTCTTGGATTGGGGGCCCCCTCGACGTTGGTAAAAGGATAGTAATTCTAGTTATTTCTGGATCGCGATGCGGGCCCATAGTTACGCCACTGGTGTTACTTTCTTATATAAACTAAAAACTATATAATTATGAGGGAATGGTCTATTGTTAGGGGATGGTCATAATTATATTATGTTTAGTTTATATATAATAAGTGGTTAAGTTTTATTCTATCCAAAACACTTTTCAATCACTTATCACTTTCTTATATAAACTAATAATTACATAAGTATGAGGGATTGGTCTATTGTCTATTGATGGTCATAATAATTAATATAATGTTTAGTTTATATAATAAGTGGTCAATAACCTATTAATTAGTTTTTCTTATATAAGTTATGTGTATAGTTTTTACTTTCTCGTATACTAAGAATATGTTCAAAGTATTGTGATGGGTAAAAATTCAATTTTTTGCAGATTTTCATGGATTTACTCGTTTAGATTTCCCAGTTTTTTTAATTTTTGTGAGTCGGCTTTGCAAAGGCGTGGAGCCAAAACTACTAGGGCCGATTTTGATAAAAATTAAACACTCATTTTAAGAAAAATCACACCTTGACCTTGATATTAATGGTAATAATTTCAAGATAAAAAGAACCTTTTATATACTACGTTTTTAAATTTTCTGTTGAATCGTATGTAGTGTTGATAATATAATTGTTATTGTTATATAATATATAATGTTCGTGAAAAAAAAAAATGAAATAGTTCCGAATTTATTTACTTCACATAAATGACAACCATATAGAGAGCTGGATCTTAAACCTATAAAAGGACAAATCTTTGTACAACGGATCTCCCCAACACCAAATCTAAACCTTGCCATCGATATATTTGAAATAATATAATCGATATATTTCCTGTTTTGCTGTCATTGAATGTTTATCTCTTATTTATAAAAATCTAAAATTTGAAACCCGTCAAAATCAAAATTGTAAATATGGAATATGGCAAAACAAATAAAATAACTGGCGGATTTTTTTCCGAACTAACTTTCCATACAGCTTGCCAGATTTGTACCGGACAAACAAACAAACAAGAAAGCAAGCTAATAAAAACGTAGTAATAAAATGGACCAAAAAATTATGTCCGAAAAAGACAACATTCATCCATTAAAGAAACTTGCTTTATGACTTCTTCGTTTCTGTAAAATAGAATATCTGAAATGTTTTCAACATGTTAGGGGGTAGAACAATGTTTTTAGGAGGAAAGGGGTTATTTACATTTGCGTATTTGTTCGATCTAAATCGAATAAGACGTTCAGAATCGAATAATCGTTCAGGTCGATTGTTTCCTTCATTCCTTGTCGAGATTTAATAGGTTTTATCTCGATAAGGTTTATTAGTCAATCGATAAATTATCCAATCGATTTTAAAGTTGTCTCATCGATTCAGCTCGAAAAAATACGTATAAAAGACACGATTCAGCCCGTTAAAATACGTATAAATGGAACTGAAAGTTGTCTCATTCGATTCAGCCCGATAAAATACGTATAAAAGGTACTTGAAAGTTGTCTCATTCGATTTAGCTCGATAAAATATGTATATGTATACTCATCACTAGAGTAATTTGAATTAGATATTTTATTAATTAGTTCTAAAAGTGTGAGTAATACGTTTTTTGTTTTCTTAATTTATAATGAATGTTTTCTTATTAGTTTGACAACGAAATTTATTATAAAAAAAAAAATATATTATTGAAATATGTATTATAAATATATTATTAACATCAACAACTATCATTGATTCATGAAACTAATTTAAAAAATATATATTTAATGCTAAGATATTCATACTTTTTATTTATAGATATTAAAGAGATATTTTCAGCAAAAATAAATTAAAAATCTAATTCCTAATTTCATCAATTTTCTTTCTTTGGATGATAATTTAGACGAATATCATTTTAATTCTATTACATTTTTTTTATTAGTTTGCCTTTATTATACGCTTTATACTTTATACAATTTATATATTTTCATCTATCCATCATACTTAAATATATTTACGCTTTTGTCGACACCTCTGTATAATTTATTATAATATATTAAAAACTTTTTCTCCCCCTCCCTTCAATGTCAAGTTTATAATTAATTTAAAAAAAAAAATAAAAATAACTCCGTCATAAAATGAAATAGAAACGCCTTAGTATAAGTTTAGGCTGAGAAAGAAAAATGGCGATGAAAAATTGTCGCGAACCTTGGGGGAAATTTATCAAGAAAATTAATATGAAGCTTCAAGATAAGATAAGTGGGGGGAGGGAAGGGGTTGGTAGGAAGCCTTCAACACAGCTTAACCAAAGTTTTTCACACTTAAAAGAATAAGTAGGTTAAACTCTTTTAAGAGTTTTTTTTTTTAAAGTAGATTAACTTAATTTTTTAAGTACCCTTAGCTTGTACTTCTTTTCAATCAAAATTTTATAAAACCTCGGTAAATATTTTTTTTGTATCCCGTTAAATGTAATTAGTTTATAAATTATTTAATTTAATACTTCCGAACTTACCGAAGTTAGCAGAAACTTTGTGATCTTTCTGAAAAATTAAATTTTTTTTATGTGTCTGAATTGAAAAATTTCCCTTGACAGAAATATTTTTTTAAATATCAGAGAACATTTTTGGTCTTGTTTCTGTCTGTCAATCTGTCGTTCAACTATTGCGAACCACCATATCTTGAAAAGTAATCGTCCATTTCTTTCGTTCCGCATGTACACCAACTTTAGCTCTGGAGAACAGAACAAATTTCCGTTACCCAAAAAACGACATGTAAAAAATGACGCTTTTAAATATCCTCCCAGGAAGTTAGAATTTAACAGGTGGTCGATAGGTTTTCATTTATAGTACAATATTTTGACGAAAGGCGGGCTGAAGTTTCAATTCTTGATGTGCAATAAATGACGCTTTTAAATATCATGCCAGGAAGTTAGAATTTAACAGGAGGTCGATAGGTTTTCATTTATAGTACAATATTTTGACGAAAGGCAGGCTGAAGTTTCAATTCTTGATGTGCAATATATGACGCTTTTAAATATCATGCCAGGAAGTTAGAATATAATAGGAGGTAGATTGATTTTGTTTGTACTCATTTTGAATTAAATTTATTGGCAACTCAGTTTGTATTCTTTCTCAGTCGAATTATAAAAGACCTGTTAGTTTTTCTATTAAATTTTATTGGACCCAAGTTTATCCTACTTTCCAAACCAATTTTATATTACTTCGTCATTGCGATTTTATATTAAATGTTATTACTACTTCAGTTTGTACTCGTTTCATACCAAATGTTACTATGTAGTACTTCAGTTTGTACTCCTTTCATACCAAATGTTATTGTGTAGTACTTCAGTTTGTACTCCTTTCACACCAAATGTTATTATGTAGTACTTCAGTTTCATTTTGAACTCCTTTCATACCAAATGTTATGTAGTACTTCAGTTTGTACTCGACTCGTTTCATACCAAATGATATTATGTAGTACTTCAGTTTCATTTTGAACTCCTTTCATACCAAATGTTATGTAGTACTTCAGTTTGTACTCGTTTCATCCCAAATGTTACTATGTAGTACTTCAGTTTGTACTCCTTTCTCACCAAATGTTATGTAGTACTTCAGTTTGTACTCCTTTCATACCAAATGTTATTATGTAGTACTTCAGTTTGTACTCCTTTCATACCAAATGTTATTGTGTAGTACTTCAGTTTGTACTCCTTTCACACCAAATGTTATTTTGTAGTACTTCAGTTTGTACTCCTTTTCTACCAAATGTTATTAGTACTTTAGTTTGTTCTCATTTCCTACTAAATGTTATTAGTACTTCAGTTTTCACTCCTTTCTATTTCAAATTGATTGGTCTTCAGTCACAAAATATTCTCTATTAAATGCCATTAGTACCGCAGTTTTGTTTTGTATTAAATGTTATTAATTGGACCTCAGTAAAAATGCATAGAAAAACGTCTGTTTCACATCATTAAATAAATGGTTTAAAATTTATTGCTAAAATAAATTTTTAAATTGCCGTCATCTTGATGCGATGCTCATTCGATACGATATTGCTGGTTAACAAACTCAAACCTTTGTGTGTGCTGGAAGCACATATTTGGCCAATTTTTTTTTGTTGTACAGACTAACAGACAGACACGGTACCATAAATGTTACCTGATGTCTGAAACGGATTTCTGTCTTGGAATTTTTGAAATAGGACACTTAATAAATTTGATTATTAATTTTAATCGCGTAAAATAAACACTTAACCAATAACAGTCGTCTTGCACGAATTATAAATTAAAAAGAAAAAAATTGAGTGTGTATAATTATTTATAATAACTGTATTCGAGTTGTAATTATATAAGTTTTAAAGTTATTCATGGTATTATCTTGTAGTTATTTATTTATTAGTATGATTGCATTTAATCAACTTTTTTTTTTTTTTAAGTTGTTTATTTCCATTACTGTATCATTTTATTTCAGAGACTTTTTATTAACTTTTAGTCTTTACTAAAAGCTTAGCTTCTATAATATTTCGTGTCAAAGGAACGTTAAGAATTACCATATAGATATGGGACTATGTAAGGGAAGTCTGGAGAGGCAGTGTTGCCACCATGTGCGTGCCGCGTGCACTTGCACTATTTAACTGGAATGTTCTGTGTTCTACTATAAATTTTACGTTTGAATACCCAGTGGTAACAAGAATGGTTTGGTAAAGCAGACATAGTTATATTATAAGTCTTTACTTAATATTGAAAACAAAGCGGAAACTTCCGTGTGTATACCGGAAAATTGCAAAACCCCATCTCTATGGTTACTTGCTTACGAAACTGAAAAGCTCGAATAATTAACTTAGGATCTGGAAACTTCGCATACTGAAGTTTTACTACATGAAATATTTCCCCTTTTCTAAAACTTGGCTCAGTTGTACTTGCGGCTTATTAACATTGTTATGGTGGAAGTAATGCAGTGCGTTGGATAACTTATTTCCTTTACATACATGAAAATTATACAGCAAGAATTGTGAAGTCGGAAGTAACTTTTTCCTCTCTCCGGCTTGAATTTCAACAAACAAAATGAAATTCTTCGTTGTAAAGTTATTTTCGATCAATTCGAAGTAATGCATACTTGAAACATATTTGTGGTGAAGACTTAATATGCTTTAGCAAATTTGAAGTTTGTTAAGTAATGCTTATTGCTAAAATTCTTGTTTTGTTATTTTATAACTAAGAAATGGTAAATGTCGACTGTGAAAATTATTAAATAAACTTTAGGATTATAAGGAACATACTTAACTTGGAAGAGAGGAATTGAGATAGAATAACTCTTTACTTTCGCGAATTCAAAGTCCATAGGTGTCCATCAAAGGGGCCTCGAGCCCCTCTTATTGTTTGCGGTTTGTGGAGTAAAAATATAAAAGTTAAATAATTTATATGTATCGGCGTATACATTGTTTACTTATTTATTTAATAAAATAAATAACACATAAACAATTTCCACACATTAATAAGACATAAATAATTTCCTTACAGACAAAATTCATAAATATGGCTTTTTGAGTATGTCTAATAGCGTTAAATATCAAATTTGAGACTTTTTTGGCTATAGAAAAGAAATAATCCACTGAGGACATTTCAGCCCCCTTATGAAAAAGTAAGATGGATGAGTATGATGCCCAGGGGGGGGGGGGGGTTCTAAAGGTTCTAAATCCTGAGGGTTCTACGTTGCGAATGTTCGGGTTTTACGTCCTGACCGTTTGGATATTAGAGTCGGAATTTCAGGGTCTTCATACTGAGGCTTAGGATCTACGCCCTGAAGGTTTTAATTTTAGAGTCTGAATTTCAGGGTCTTCATCCTGAGGCTTAGGTTCTACGTCCTGAAGGTTTGGATTTTAGGGCCTGAAGGATTGGGTTTTATACCCAAAGACTCAGATACCACAAAGTGGGTCAAGTGAGAATATACCTGTTAAAAGTACTTTTGAATACAGAACGGGAGGATTTCAATTACTTTACACATCCAATGGATATTATCATTAGTTTGCAAAATGTTTTAACTTCGTGACATTTAAGCAACCATTGTCATATTATGACTATGGTTGGACATATAATTTATGTTAGTATGTGTCATTTTTCTTGGACATTAACCGGAGATTGGATTGCGTATGAGCAATCATTGACCCTACTGCGTATAGCTAGCTGTTGAGAAGAGGGGTAAATTCCTTAGAAAAGAAACGATGAACGAGATAATGCCTAGGAAGATGTTGACTTTTTATTGGGCAAATAGGAAAACAGCGAACGACCGCGACGTAGACAACGAATTATTGAACGGTCGTTCTTTGACAGACCGGAGACTTTATCATCGTTGAAAAGATCAGAGCCCTTATGAACGTATATCGAGCTACTGCTAATGTTCCCTTTTTAATTTTTAAATTACTTACTAAGGCTTAGGTTCCTTAAGAATAAGTTTATTTCCATCACCAAAAACATCGGAATTTTTTAAAAAAATAATTATACTTTAAATCAAATTATAATTATCATTAACTACGGGAGACATACAGAGAAAAATAGAACCCCGCACCGGGACTTAATTAGCTTGGATTCGGGGAATTTGTATCGGTAACGACAGAGAAAAATCATTCTCCCAAATAGCTCAGTTGATATATAGGAGGCCCGTGGTTCAAGTCCCGGTGCGGGGGTCTATTTTTCTCTGATTGTCTCCCGTAGTTAATAATAATTATAATTTGATTTAAAGTAAAATGTGATCTTTCCGTAGTATGAATACTACCTAAAACTTAAAAATTTGAAAAATAATTATTTAAAAAACAAGAAGTCTATATAATATTTGTTGATATATGTGACTTTTACCATATCGCACGTCGGCAAGAATAGTGTTCTAACTCAAAAAACGTCGTTTTTGAGTTAAGGCCACCACGATGTAGAGAAAATTTTTCTCTACAAGTCAGCAACACCGTCGTAAGTCTAGTACATTCCAATACCACAGGGAGCGCGAAGTACGTTATTCCATTAAGTGAATAGTGAGGGTATGCCATCGAGAATATAGTTCTAAGTTAGTTGGTACCAAGCATTGGAGAAAAAAGATCACGCTCCGGTGAGTCAACACTGTACTATTTTGACTTGGAACTGTATTTCTGATTGTTTTACTGTTATTTTTTTTAGTTGCTACAACGTTTTTTGACATGTAACTTTATTCATGAATGGATGTTTTCTGTGATGTTAGTTAGTCATTCAATTTTTGGATGATACGTTATTCATGAATAAAAGTAGTACATTATTTTTAGTTATCCCTTATGTACATTATAAAGTACCAATACTGTAAACAGCTTGACAAAAATAAAAAGTTTGCCCAGCCATACAATACTTTCCCGCTTAAAGCCAAACAAAAGATTTTTTAAAGTAAGCCACATATAACATTTAACTCGACGTCATATAACGAGAAAAAATTAAAATAACTTTATTTTGTTTCTATTGTTTTAAGACACCAGAATTGATAGACATGGGAAATTAATTTTATCTACGATTGATACGAAATATAAACATTATATCTCTATTTAGATGCGTAGAAAGTGATTATTTACGTACTTGTATTCATTGCGCATGCGCGTCTCATAGTTCTGAATAATTCCTCTTCTTTACCACACTAGTGCGGTATAGAAGAGGAATTCTTCAGCTTTACGCACGATTAGTGAGTTTGTTTACATTTAACAAAACTAATTTGCTGTTCTAGTAACTGTTTATATCGAGTTTTTAGTGAAAAACAATGAGTGAATCAAGTGACTTTGACGAAAATGTGGAGAATAATAATCCTCCAGAAATAATTAATTCGGCAAAAAATACAACTAATGAATTAATGCCATCTTTATCAAGAGAGAGATACGAACTTACATACAGCAAGTTTATTTGTTTCTGTATTTATTATTTAAATCTAACAATCGTAGATAAAGTACGGTACGCAACTCGTGCGAAATGGCATTTTGCATTGCTCGTGTGGTTTTACCACCCTCGCTGTCGCTCGGGTGCAAACTCCACACTCGCATGCAAAATGCTACTTTCCGCACTCGACGCGTAATGTACTATTGCAGGTGGCTCTTGATGAGCACTTGGCACCAACTCCAACAACCCAAAACACGATTCCTTTGTCGTTTGTTGCAAGAAACAGAATAGACTCAGGCGATATTTGGAAAGGATTGCCCTTTGAAATTGAATACGGAAGTGTTAAGGACTTGATTAACATGACATTCTTAAACACTCTTACAACAATATTACATCTAGACGAATCTGACCCCAACAACATAAATAACTAACATCTGATTAGCCAAAATAAAGTTATAGATGGCGCGGCGACTCAGAAGCTTCCTTAAATAACAATAATCACCGTAAAACCGGGATGCAAAAATAATTGTCGCACAAAATGTACTGCAACATTTTCAGAAGAAGAAAGACAGATATTTTTTAAAAAAAAATATTGGTCATTGGGTAAATTATCTAAAGGGAATTTGTTGTAAATCGTGTAAATAAAATAGTTCCAAAATACCTCGACTGCAATTTTTAATTTTTTTTTATTAAGTAAGCTATAATTTAGATATTATTATATGGATCTCAGATTCAATTTAACGGGTGTTATGAAAATATTGTTTTTCCCTTTACGACTGTGAATTAGTATTTTATTTTTTATTTTATAATTTTTTATTTATTTATTTTTTTTTTTCAATTATTTAATTAAGTAATCTATTATTTAGATAATAATATTATATGGATCTCAGATTTATTTCATAATGTTGCCGACACAATAAAAATTACGTTTTCTACATTCGTTTTTTCCATTTTTACTCCTTTTTATCAGTAATTATTTGATTAATTAAATGTTACTAATATTACCATCGATTAATGGTTTAAATGCACAGAATTTATTAAGTCTCCCAAATCTCAACTTAAAAATAAATATTACTTTTTTGAGTTAATAAGTTGTATTGATAAAATTTATTTATACTTATTAAGTGATGAGCCCACCAAGAATAGTGTATTAACTCTTAGAAATCCTAGTCATAGAGTCACATTAGAGTATAAACTATTATCAAGCAATCAAGTATAAGGTACCAAGTCTAAATCGCTTGGGGATATAGAGTTCCATCTTAGGTAATAGGAAATCACTGCAGCAAGAATACAGTCACAACTCAGAAGGCATTAGGGCATTATAGTTCTTTCTAAAAAAAAGTGTTCCAACTATTTATTCTATACCGTCATATCTAAAAACTTTTTTTTTTTAAATTTGTAAAAAATACTTATTTATATTTAAAAACCTACGGGTTACGCTGTAATGATTCACAACAACCTAGAAAACATTTAGGGGTATCTATAATTATTAATAACTTATTTGCTACTTGTATATTATTTTTCAAATCTTATTTTTGCATTTCCCAAAAGTAGCAGATTTTGAGTTAGAACAGTATTCTTCCCGGGGTGCGATATGCTAAAACGGTTCTTATAAAATATTCACTCTTCAAAACTAGTAAACTTTTTGTAATTTAGAACATTTCGAAGAAGTATATATCCTAAACTTCTTCAAGTGAAGTACGTTGATAATGATCTTTTAAACCTTTAATGTTGCGCTAGAGATAACACCAGTCTCCACTTTATCTAGTGATTAAATCTCAACGAAAGAATATATATATATATATATATATATATATATATATATATATATATATATATATATATATATATATATATATATAAACCTATATATATGGGTTCTAATTTAACTTCATGCCTTCTTGATTTCTCCCTAAGAGTACACTGTGTAACGAGATAAAAATAAAAAAGGTGCTTAAGAGAACGTTACAAGAGCTTGAGGTCTTGTACTATTTAAGTCTACCCCATTTCCTTTGCTTTGTTGCTATCTAGGCTGTCATTGTTCTTTGTAAAACCTTCGAAAGTCATGAGGATTAAAGGAAATCAACTGGGACTGGGTAAATTGTAGTTAACTGAGGTCTCCCTTGAGGCTATCAGGTGAGTATATTCTGTAATTGTAAAAAGCCTTCTCATGAATCTTTATAGGTATTACAACTAAATGTGTTTTGTTGTTACCTCTTGTTGTTGTTGTTTTTTTTTTTTAGAAAATTCTCATTATCTTGTTGTTTTTAAGATCAGTTTTAATCTATCAGTCTTTTTAATCTATTCGAATGGTTAAATGTTTGTAGATGGGTTTTTTTATTGTTGTTAGCTCATCTGTATAATTTGATCTGATATAGAAGTTGTTTAAGATCATTTAATTTAAGTTTGATCTAACAGTCTTATATTTGTTATGCATGAAGTAGAAAATATTTAATTCATTGTTAATTTTAGTCGTAGAGATAAAACTTAGAGCATAACTAGAGCCTGGATGTCTACATAATTTCTGTTTTAATTTAGTTACATAGTCCAGTCAAGGAAGGAAAAATGGCAAAGGTAAATTGGATTTTGATTTTGCCATTGTTTTTCATTGATGCTTCGTTAAATAAAGTAATCAAAATTTCCTAAAAGTTATGAGTGAACCTGTGTATGCCATCTTGGAATATAGGTTTTCGCAGTATCTCTAAAAATATTGAACTTAAAAATCAAAATTATGAACGTTTATCAAAAAGGATATTATATGAATATAATAGGTTTGTTCCAACCACCAGTTCCGAATCAGTTTCGGATTAGTCCGTGATTGACGTAATGCGCATGCGCGATCACTGACCGTTGGGAATTGATTTGGGATTTCGTTTTTGTTGGAACGCTCCTTTCTCGAACCAAACTGTTTGCCGTGGTAGGTTTTAGCAATGTTATCAGAACAACTTTTTGAGTTGATCGTTTATGTGATTTTGCGTTCCTGTGCTATCGAAAATACCTGAACTTATTAATATTAAAGATACGGATGATGGATAAGTCAATAGTTGATGAAGATAAGTGCCAGTCGCTTAAATCAGGGCCTGATTTAGGCCGTCTAGGGGATGCTCTTTTGTTTTAAAAAACAAATATTAATCTTAGTCCAGTTAACGAAAGAAATATTGCGGAAATAAATCGGATTCTTTCGATATTTGTTTGAAAATGGAATAAGTATCAAAAGTCCATCTTGGAAAATAGGTCCAATTTTTATTTTTTTCAGAAATATCCAGAAAATGCCAATTATATGCACAAAAATTCATCGTCGCATTCGTACAAAAACATTTTAAAAAGAACAGTTGATTCGCAAGAAAGGAGAATAATTGTAATAGGCGAGCGAAATCAAAACAAAAACAATAAAGCGGAGCGGAAGGTTACGTTTCTGTTTACCCAAACTCAATCCCAAACTACTAGTCCCTGCCGCCGATCGCTGACTGTTCTGACTGGTTCCAAACTAATCCGTGATTCAATCAGAGCGTGGTTGGAACAGCCGATTAACAGTCGGAGTCAGTCAGAGTTTGAGTTTGGGCTCGTTGGAACTCTTTTTTCCAAATGCGCATGCGTCGTACAGTTCCAAACCAGTTTGAAGAGTGGTTGGAACAAACCTAATATCTTGGTGGACTGACAAAAAACAGAAAAATATGAAAACAAAAATAGTGTTTGATGTATACCTAAATCTGTTTGCAGGAAAGGAATAATTGCGGAGGTAAAATGGAAAGTTTTGATATATGCCATTGTTGTCCATTGGTGCTTTGGCTTCGATAAATAAAGATTTCAAAATTCCCTAAAAGTTATGAGTGGACCTGTGAGTGCCATTTTGGAAAATAGGTCCCATTTTTCGCAGTCCCTCGAAACATATGGTTGGTTTACCAAAAAAAGCGACTCCTTTTCAAAAATAAAGCTCATTAACTTGCCCTACAAATAATTACCTAAAATTTTCTCGACAACCCTTTTTCTCAGTGGTTTTCGAGATATCTGCAGTTAAAATCATATATTTTCGTAAATATAGGCTAAATTTTTTATACATACATACATTTTTATATATTTTAGGTATACTAAATTCATTATACTTTCGTATCTTATTTCTTTTTATGTTTCTATCGGTCAATTATAAAAAAAGAAAATTGCAAAATTAATGCAAATTTTAAAAAGCAGCTTAATTTAAAATTAAGCTAAATCAGGGTTCTTTTTTAGCTACAATATCTAATAATGAGTTAAATGAAATGCTATAAGAGTTACTGTGTAATTTTTTACTACGTTTTTATTAGCTTGCAATCTTGTTTGTTTGTTTGTCCGGTACAAATCTGGCAATCGATTTCTAACTAACTTCCCGAATAGCTAGACATTTGAAACGTTTAGCATAGCTCAGAACACGATTATAATGCATTATTTTAATACTTTTAGCCATCTTTCAGCAGAATTTAATTAGTTTTCAGCAAATTTTGCTGTGCGGAAAGTTAGTTCGGAAAAAATCCGCAAGTTATTTTATTTGTTTTGCCATATCCAATATTTACGCAATCTTCATTTTGACGGGTCTCAAATTTGTTATAGATAAACATTGAATGACAGCAAAACAGGAAATATCGATTATATTATTTATCGATTATATTATTTCAAATATATCGATGGCATGCTTTAGATTTGGTGTTGGGGAGATCCGTTGTACAAAGATTTATCCTTTTATAGGTTTAAGATCAGCTCTCTGGATGGTTGTCATTTATGTGAAGTAAATAAATTCGGAACTATTTTTTTTCACTATCATTATATATTATATAACAATAACAATTATATTATCAACATTACATACGATTCAACAGAAAATTTAAAAACGTAGTATATAAAAAGTTCTTTTCATCTTGAAATTATGTCGTTTATTGCTTTTTAGTCATTTGATTTATTACTTATTCGTGTTTTGAAATTCAATTTTAAAAACTCATCAGCACACTTTATATCCTTGTTATCTTTAATCTTAAAAGGGGGGAAAAAATCAAAATCGGTTTAGACTAACAGCATGCCCAGGTCAAAAGTCCTTGCAAACTTAAAACAGATAGCTGTGTATTTGCAATTTGCTCTTATACCCTTTTAGCCTCTAGTGATAAAGTGCTGAATCTTCAAAAGAAGATTTCTAGTGCCAAACGATGTTTTAATTAGAGCATTATTATACTTTAGAAAGTAACTAAATTAAGGAATTTTTTTTTTTTTAGTCTGATTCTTAGGAAGAAGTCTTTTTTGGAAGTTTATCTGTCATTATGGTCACCCTTGCAACTCTTTCATTCATCATTGATCTCATTCATCATCACCATTCATTTTCCTTCACTTCCCCCTTTTGCGCTGTCAAAAGTTCTCATTTTGTATAAGCTGGATCTTTCTGTCCTTATCCTTTACATTCTTTGAGTGCTTATCATACGCGTCATATTTCTCAACGATCCCAAATAGAAGGCGAACCTTTCTCCTTGACGACCATCAAGGGGTAGGCTTATTCTGAAGATGTCTTTCCTTCCTCCATTTTTTTTTTTTTAATTATTAAAATGATGATGTTGTTTCTTGGACTTCTCCCCTCTTCCTCTTCAGTTCTTGAAGTGAAATCGAAAGCTTCCCTTCGAACCCCCTCTCTTCTTTCCTTCTTAAAAAGCTCTTGATGATGCATTTCCCCTTGAGTCTTTCATGACTTCCTTACTTAATACGTGTGCGTACAGTTTGGTTAGAGGCATTTTTTTCTATTGGATCAGCAATTCTCTTGTACCCTAACTATAAATAGAAAGGGGGACTACCTCGAATCCTAAAACTAGCCGATTCCTTTACATTAACATACGCCATGTTACCATTTACAAGTGTAGTGTAAGAATATAACAATTTCTCTTTGTCTGCATAACCTTTTTAGAAATTACCTTAAGGGTCATGAACAAAGTTAGTTTCTTATTTTGTGGTGTTGCCAGATGTTAATATCTTTAACCAGAATTGCATTTAAAGCATCGTTATCTCAAGTCGTTTACCGTTATTTTCCAAGCTCAAGAGAAATCTCAACTTTTCACTGGCAAGTTAAAAGTCTCTTTTGTCGTTCTTTTTCTCGGGATCCTACCTTTTTAACTCCTTCCTATTAACAGCTAGATCAGTGGTCCCTTATATGATATCCGATTTCTGATCAGTGTAAAGAAAAGAACAACCGTTCAATTCAACAGTGACAATTCAGTCACTGGAACACTTAGCTGGCCTGTTTATTTGAACCCGTTTCAGTGAGTCCGACCTATCTTAAGACCCTATTAACAAGTGATGAATGTTGTTTAGTGGTTAGCCTACTCGCAAAGTCTTCTCTGAAATTAACTTCTTTTAACGATGTATATCGTGATTGTTTGAATCCCACACACTTTTGTTTCACGCAGGTGATCATCTCAAATGGATTTTGCAGCGGCTGATACCTTTGAATACCAGGTTCCCTCAACGGATACACCTATGTGGTTATTGTTTTTCGGTTTGAAACACGATCTCCTTTCTGTAGTAGAAAATTAAGTGATCCGATCTCCGGTCAGATTTGGGGAAGAACTGGAATGGGACCGTTCACTTGGACAGTGAACCCGATCAAGGAAATGCTTGGATCGACCATTGTAACCCCGTTCAGTGAAAATGATCCGACCTACCTAATGGGGGTTTCTCTTGCCATGTAACATGTTTACGTTATTACTTCCTTAAAACACATGAACCTCCATTAAGATCGCCGGAATACCTAGGACAAAGAAACTGCGGCAGCCGAAGTCATATTATTACTGTTAATACTTCAGTAATTATGAAAAACCAATTCTAATTCTTTATTCTTTGAATGTAAGCAGTTAACGCTGCTACTTCCCCAAACCAACATAAATGCTCTTCATGATGCTCCCACTGGGTGGGAAATGTCGGTGTCTAAATCCAACGAGATGCAGTTACCATTGGAAAACCTTGAACTTCAAAATGATACCAACCGCTGGAATTGCTGATACTCTAATTATGAAAATCCAATCCTAAAACCTTTATAGGTAACTGTAAATAACGACTAAATTAAGGAATATATGCGACTTCAAACTTTTGGAAATTACCATTTAGAGAATTAGTAAACAGAATAATGAAAATTGACAATAATTACTTTCGTTTCAAATTGAACCCATTTGGATTAATCCTCATTGAGTGTTTGTTTTAAACCTTTCTACATTATTATCGTCGTTATTACTTTTCTAACTATTGTTTGTATACCTTGCGTGGTGGAATATTAGAGATGTAGATTTGCCCAAGGGGGGGGGGGGGGGGGGGAGGTTAATAGGTATAATATTAGTATTTTCCATTGGCCATCCATAACTCTTAAACCAACTGACCAATTATCTAAACTTCTCTTTGGAGATACACAGAGCCGGGCGGGGGGGGGGGGGGGGGGGGAGAGGGAGTTAATTCGAGGTTGAATTATCTCCCTCTTGGATGCCAATTTCAAACAAAAGCCTAAACCTTCAGTTCCCACTCCATCAAACCTATTTTCTCATTATGCCAAAACCAAACCGGGTTTAAACTTTGTTGTTTGAAATTGATTCGGAAGTCTGTTTTATCTAGTTATAGCAATTTCGTTTGACTCAATTATAGATAATCCTTTAAAACCTTCTAGCGTTAACTATGGCAAACGTGTTTTTCTACAATCAACCAAATATTATTTTAGTTTATAAGAAAAATTTAAGAGGCCTAAACTTATCTATATGAAAAACATTAGCTATTGTGCTTTTCCCTTCCGATTTTGCAGTATCTGAAACATTTAATTTCTCTTCGTACGCGAGCTCGATTTCACCTCAGTGAGGAATTATTATTATGGTAAATTTTGATAAAATATTCAATAATTACTGAATGTTATCAAGAAAGTTTGAAACATCTAACATATGGAAAACAACTGGAGCAAGTAATTAGTTACCTGTATAATATGAGAAAGTCAAGTACAAGTTGTAAAGAGTTACCTTAAAATAAACGTATTTATTTTTGAGCTAAATAACAGTAATTAAGCACTTTGAAATACGACCAACGTGTCCTAGTAGTCCAGGAGATAGCGTGCAAAAAAGTGTCTGACTAACATCAAGCTAGAATTTTGTTTACAACTTAATCTTTTAGTGCCTTTAAAGAATATGTGGTTGGCTAAGGTCGTTTTCGGGGCATAAAATCGTTTTCATGGCAATAGGCATTTGAAATAAACAGGTCAAGTGTGTGCTAGTCAGCACACAGCGAGGGTCCGTAGGCCACACTATATATAGTGTTTAACTGTAAAGTGTATAAACAGTGTTTTTTTAAAATGCTAAAAAGCTTACTTTGAACTATTCTAAGGGTCTGATATTCTCAAAACACACTCTGATAATGTAGTATTTTTTTGCCACTGAACCGGACTACAACCATATAAATACATCGAAAAGACCATAATTATAAAAAAAAATTATAAAATATTTTTTTCGAAATTTCCAAAAAGGTATCTTTACTTTTGCTCGAAGAATGTTCAGGATTTTTTTCAGATTTTTTGCACTTCACATGAGCGAGATAGAAGGGGGGGGGGACACGTTTCAAACCCGCTTCAAACTCGCCTACGCTCGCCCTATCAAAGTTATAACCAAAGAATTATATATTTTTGTAATCAGCTCGACGTACCCTTTCATATGATACCCCTCACGGTGTCGAAAAAAAATAAAAAAAATTTAACCCTTAAGTTTTTTTACCCTAATTTTTTTGAAATTTTTTTTTTTTAAGTCGCTATATTTTTAAAATATGTGGGCATGTACAAGACACATACATGCAAAATTTCAAAGTGATCGGACGAAAGGTGTAGTCGTGAGAGCACGCGAGAGGACGGACGGACAGACACACGCAGGAAAATATAAGGGTCCTTGGTTTTGCCTACGGACCCTAAAAATTCAAACCGGTGGAGAGAGGCCATGTCCCGCCAATTATGGTGGACAATGTGATTTTCATGATCCTGAGTATAATATTAGTTCGTAGACGGAAAATCAAGTTGATCTTAGTTTGTCCCTTGATAGACGATCATTTTGATTTTGAGTAATATTTGAATAGCTAACCTATCAAGGGACAAACTAACATCAATTTGATTCACACAAAATTCTAGCTTGATGTTAGTCAGAGACTTTTTTGTGAGCTATCTCCTGGATTATAGTAGACTCTATCATGAACAAAATAAGAACACAACAAGAGTTTTATTGCACGGATCATTTTGATACAAATTTCATCCTACACACTTGAATCAGTAAGAATCAAATAAAAGGTTTTTTTTATAACCATTAACATTTTATCTCTTTGTCAGTCAAAATATCGCAAAAGTGGAACTTTTGTTATTTTTTTAGTAATTAATCAATTTAATGTAGCTACTATATGTACCACGTGTTTTTCATCCTATTAAATTTGTTGAAAAAAAAATTGTGAAAAGCACTTGGAATTTAAGATACTGCATCTTGGCGCATACTAATACGGCACTACTTTTAAAGCATATAGAACTTTTGAAATCAAATCCCTTTTGCCTTTGGGACATCGTATATATTATTGTTACACTTTAGCACCTGAAAGAGACACATTAATTGTAAGCGTTTAGAGGTCGTGTAAGCGTTTTGATAACACGTAACCGTACGCATTTCCTTTTATCATTTATAGACTTAACTCTTTGATTATCAGCCTACACGCATTGTCTTGTTTAAGCTTTAGCATTATTCATTGATCCTACCTCGTGGATTCTTTTTACTCTTGAGTATTTTCTTGCCTCTTTTCGGTGGAGAATTCTTGAAAGTGCTTGGGTTGTACATTGGTTCCCACCTCTCTACGCTAGTCGGTAGGTTCAAGTAGACTCTTGAACTTATCGAGGGGTTCCCCTCAGGGCCCTTTCCTCCTTCCTTTTCTCTTTGTTGTCGTTTTTTTTTTTTTTACTTTTTTTAACATTTCTTTATACTTTACATATAGGTCTTTTGTTTTTCTTTCGAACAATTCCCAGAACATTTATCCAGCAATATTTGTGTATCTGGTAATGCTTAATTTTTGTTTTAAATACTTGTAGGTGAAATAACTTTTTTGATCGTAATAATATTACCTATTGTCACAATTGTATTAACTAAGGACATTTTGGTAGTAGGTACTTCTTCCACGATCAAGTTTATTATTAACTGACCTTTCGGTAGCAGGTACTTCGCCTATGATCAAATTTATTATTAATTAACGACCGTTTCGTAGTAGGTACTTCTCCCATCGTCAGGTTTATTAGTAACTAATGACATTAACGCTATTAATGATACAACTTATTTGTACACATGCGACCATTCGTCCAATGATAAGACTGAAGTAAGTTATTTCCCACTCGAATTGTCATTTAGTTTTTTTATAATAGTTAATTTTTTCTGTACGTTGCTATACTAGGGAAAATATTGATCATAATATACTACACACTAGATTGATAAAGATAGAGTGTACATCACAGTAAACTAATTTATACTCATGTGGCCATTCGGTTAATGATAGGACTGAAACAAGTTATTTCCCACACGAATTGTCAGTTGTTTTTTTTTATAATATGTAGTTAATTTATTCTATGTGTTGCTACATTAGAAAAAAATATTGATCATAATAATATAATACACACATAGGTCGATAAAGTTGGAGTGTACTTCACAGTAAATATGCGGGTTGCCCTATTGTTGGTGTTATCAAAGTGTTTTTAACGGTTTTTTTTGGGGGGGGGGACAGAAAAAAAAATTCTGACGCTCTTAAATATAGTAAGAGGATTGAACAGGAGCTGTCTCGGTTTTCTCTTAATATTCACTTTTTAGTACTATATGTCTTGCAAGAGGTTGGAAGTGTGAAGATTAGCTAATCTGTTGGCAACACTGGATTCAATGTACAAAAACATATCCATAATTCAATGTTTTCTATGAAGTGGAGAAAATTTCAACACTCTTTATTTAAATAATTTGAAAGGTTATAAAAATTGCTGGTGATAAACATAGTAGATGGTGATATTCATAATTCGTTTGGTCCCCTTTAATTTTCAATGATGTTATCTTTCTGTTGTATCATCAGGGGTTTTCCCTGAATTATGTAAAACAAATAGTTTATTTTGCTTATTAGCTGGTTTCAAATTGTCTACTCAAGTAAGCTAGAACTAAACAACTATCCTTTTTTCTGTGACTTTTTAGGGACAAAAAACTGTCAACCCTAATTGGAAACAAGGATCGAGGAGTTTTTTTTTTGGAAAGGGAAAAGTAGTTGACGGAAAAAAGGGAGAACAAAAAAAAACCAAACTTGAATGAAATTCGGTTGCCAATTTCATTTCCTTTAATCCTGTGGAAAGGTGAGGGCAAACTGAAAATGGCTTTGGCCGGAAGCCATTTAAAAGAAAAAAAAAAAAATGTTGAAAAACCATTTTAGGAGAGTATAAAGAGAGGGATTTCTGGCAGAAAACCAAGGATCCAATAAAGCGATTAGAAAATCTCGTCAATCCATCAATTAATGGCAGGGGCGCCTCTTTACTGTATTCAATCTGACTTTTGTCCACCTTTCTCCATAAAAGATTTTTTTTCCACAAAAAATCTACAAAAGAGCACTCTTCTCCATCTCCTGTTTTTTTCTTCTTTATCTGTATCAATTTTTCGAGAAACAAAATCACCTTTTAACTTCATTTCTTTATTAAATATAACAGCCTACTTAAAAAATTTAATAAAATTTTGTATACCTATATCGCTTTGCTGATAATACCTTCCAATGCTCTTTTTTATTGAAAAAGATAAAGAAAGTTATAGTCTGCCAATTAATGTGGCACATAGCTTCCTCGCATCTCATCACATACTTTATTGATTTTATGTTTTTACTACCCCCATTAATGTCTAAATTATATTATCGTTTTTTATATGATACTCCTTTTTTAAATATGAAAAAATTATTTTTGTTATACAAGAATAAAAGTATCAATTTGGCAGTATTTAATGTGCGTAGCTGGTTGAAATTAATCTGAGGTTAACTGCGGGCTACTTTCGATAAAGAATAAGCATTTCCTTAAAAATCGGATTTATACTTTTAAAGATATAGGTGTAAAGAAATGTGCATGTTTGTACGAGTGTGAAAGAATAATAAATGGGTGATGAATGTTGAAACTTATATGGGACAAAAAATGGGTTAATTATGACCTACCATCCAAATTTTGGACTAGTAGTTTTTAAGGTATGTTGGTTTGCAAAAATCTAGTCTTTGTGCCAATGACTGGAAAAGGGTTCATTTTATCCTTCAAATATTTTGGCGACACGACAGGCACCGACATACATACAAACAAGAGTGAAATTAATATAAAGGAATTAAAAATACCCAGCCACTGAAACTCACATCAAAAATTCGAACATGTGTTTTACATGTCTTTCATCTCTTTTTGTTCTAATTTTTTTTAACTCAAACGAGTAAATCCATTAACTTAGTTAAAGAATTTTCGTTCTTTAGAATTTTTACAATACTTCTATTACCTTAAGTATGCTTGGAAGCAATAAAGGGCATTAGATCAAGTCAATTTCAGATTAAATTAAGACAACCAATAAATTTTCACTCTTTTATAATTATCTTTTAACACCTTCTGACCATGCTTCTCTTCAATTAGCATATTTTTTTTCCAGATAAATATAGTTATCTTTAATAAAATGGTCCTTTCGAATTTCCCCTTATTCATATTCTTCAGAGACCTTTGTCGCTCTCCATTGTTTAATGGTTGGCTAACGCTAAGGAAAAGGGAAATTCCTTGAGCTATTACTTGATGCTGAAGGGACGTGAAGTAAGGAAGAATCCTTTTCATCAAAACAAGAACTTTTCAAGACCCTTTTGTTTAACTTCGTCTGTAATCCTTAGGTCTTGCAATTTCGCATTCGTAGCTTGACTTCTTTCTTTTACCCTCTTCTCGTCTCTTTATTTCCTCGTAGTTTCCTTTTATAAATGAAAAAGGTCAGAAAGAGGAAGAGAGTACAATATTACTTTTTTGTTATTATTGTTTAGTTTTTAAATTTGACTTACTCTCTTTTTTCAGTATTTGATTTCTGGGTCTGTAGACAAAAGCGACGACGCTTAGACATACCTGCGCTTGTCTGCAGGTCTGAAACGTACCTGTATCGCCAAAAGTATTTATCACAAAAAATGTAATGTTAAGTGTAATAACACAAAAACAGCATTGTACAGGCATGCCCAAAAAGATCATTCCCTTATAAAATAAGGGGTTAACATTTTCTTTATAAGGGAAATGCCTCATGAGGTGTGTCAAATGAAAAAGGACGTACTGAGTACAACTATATATTTGGTTAAACAAAAATATCTCTTGATAACCTTAAGATAACGCCTAGTGGTTTTATTTTTTCCCGCACATTAGTTGGCCAACCTGATCTGTCAGATTTACAAAGCGTAATGCCATGAATATACACTCTAATTGATTCCTCAAGCGTATTTGCGCCAACCATTTTTTTTTTGTCTTAACACTGATGTTAGGTTGAAATCAATGAAGTTATACTGATAATACCATTCTTCTAGTGATTAGACAGGAAGATAGATTTTGTTCTATTCTAACTTGCAGACGTTTCTTTTTAATAGCTTCTCTTTTTCCTAGTCATTTCTATGTTGAGTAAAATATTGAACATGAGGTACTACACACTAGGTTGCTAAAGTGTACACCACCTAATTTGTTTTGTCGTAACACTGGTGTTAAGTTGAAATCAATGAGATTAAATTCATATTACCATTCTTCCAGTGATTGGACAGAAGGAAGATAGATTTTGTTCTATTCCTAACTTGCAGACGTTTCTTTTTAATAGCTTCTCTTTATCCTAGTCATTGCTATGTTGAGTAATATCAAAACTGTTCAAAAATATTCTGTGACACCATCATGCAGCTTGGGCTAAAAGAACTAACACATCCAATTTCGCTAACCATTCAATAGATGCCAACCATATGTTTACCAAAGGTACATCCATCATTTTACTAGTTATTATTATGTAGATTCGATGTTTATTTATCAGCTGTAGATTTAGACAAAAAAAACTTTAGTTTTTTTGATGTGGCAATTTAGTCTCTATAAGTGTCACTGGAGGTAGTCGAAAGAGTGAATTCTTTCAGCGATTGGATAGGAATATTGATTCTATTCTATTCTAACTTGCTGACATTTCTTTTTCCTTGTCATTGCAATTGCATGTTGACTAATATCAAAACTGTTCAAAAATGTTCTGCGACTCCATCATGCAGCCTGGGCTAAAAGAACTAAAACATCCAGTTTCGCTAACCATTTAGTAGATGCCAACCATATGTTTACCAAAGATAGCTGTGAACTAGTCCATTTTTGTGGAAAAGGTAAAAAACTAGACCTATTAGAGAACTTAGAGATCCACAATGTCTTAAACACCCCTGTTCTAGAATGTTTCAATCAAAGAAAGGACCGATATGAACAACTCAATTCTGAGCCTCTACAATAGTTGTACAATCCAACACCATTTACCTTTTCTAACACCTTACTAAATATTATTATGTAGACTCGATTTTTTATTTATCCACTATAGATTTAGGCAATTTAGTCAATATATATATGTGTCACTGGAGATAGTCGAAAGACTGAATTCTTCCAGTGATTGAACAGGAAGATAGATTCTGTTCTATTCTTACTTGCAAACGTTTCTTTTAGCGAATTTTCAAAGAAAATTACGCTATTGCAATGGCTTTAAAAATGTTTTAATGCGAATTTTTGAAAACTTTTTCCATGGAAATCCGTTTTAGACCATTCTGAATCGATTCCTAAAATTTAACACTTTTTTTTATGTATGTATGTATGTATGTATATATGTGTCACTCCAGACGATATCTCCCCTTAGGATGCACTTAAAAATTTCAAACAAATTTTAAAATGTCAATAATATCAAAAGAAAGGATGAGTTCGTTGGCCAGAATTTTTGGAGTTCATATAGGGGTCAAATTTTTACAATTTAGGGTCAAAAATAGCATAAAAACGTGTTTTTTCCATTTTACCCCCCTTTTATATGAAAATATGATAAAAGGGTACATAACAACAATTACTGTTCTCTTAAAGAGCTTTCCAACGACATGCATCTTGAAGGGTAAATACGATTTTGACTTTTGTACCTCGTACCCCTGTGTATCAATTTTTTTTTTTCACCCATGAAAATTCTAAACCAAAATTTTCCTATATTATCATAAGCCAATAATACGCAGATTTCTTTGAAAATTCGCTCATTAAGTCATGGTGCATGACTGGACTTTTTAATAGTTACTCTTCTTCCTAGTCGTTGCTATGTTGAGTAAAATATTGAACATGAGGTACTACACACTAGGTTGCTAAAGTTGGAGTGTACTTCACAGTAAATATGCGGGTTGTCCTGCTGTAGAAGTTACGGAAAATGGATAAAGGGAGAGGTGAAGACTGCCGCTACCGTTTTTTTTTTTTTTTTTTTTTTTTTTTTAAATCCACTTGAGGGCGTCAACCTTTATGAAAAATTCATAAAGGTTGCCCCTTTCCTTCCTTCTTCCTCATCCTCTTTCTTTTTTTCCATGAAAATTCCCCCACCCCTTCTCTCTTTACCCATTCAACCCTCAGGCTGAAATTTTCTGTATGAAATTCACGTGTATGTCCTTCTACCTTTAGGCTTTTGCAAGAAAAGTCTTAGATGTGATCCAAAAGCCTTCAGTATCCTTCTCACACGTCATATAAAACCAACAAAGTTTTTTTTTGATGGTAGGGAGAGATTTTTTAGTTTACACAAGAAGAGGGGGTTAAGGAGAGGAACGTGTGTACGAAAATATAAGGGGTGGGGGAAGGGTCAGCATGTCGGAAAATCGCCTGAAGGGAAGCATCAGTGTCTCCATAAATGTTAGTTGTGCTTACATAAGAACTTGCTTTTACTCCGCGTGGGGCTCATGCAAGGAGTCAGTGGCTGTTTCCTATTATCAATTAGGCTAAGCGATTAAATGAAACACCTAAAGAGTTTGAAAAGCCTTTATGGGTGAATCTAATTTAAAGTGCTATTTTGGAATCTAAAATTGGACTTAGACTGAAAAGTTTTACTTTTTAAAAAAATTCAGGAAAGATTATGGAATGTTCACGGACTAATTTCAGATGTAGTGTAGCATGCGGGACAGATGGGAAATATTTTTTTTAATTTTTTGGCCGGAATTAAGTTTATTTAAAATATGGTAATTAAGCCACGTGAATTACACTTTTTCGTGCACGGTTGTTACATTTTAAACTCTAAGAAAATATTTTGGTAAGTAGTTTAAAATAAAAACCCAATTTTAATACACCATTAAATGTCACTCTTAAAAACCTAAACAATGAACTATAACTTAACCTAAAAAGTTTTTGAAAATAGACTTTAATAATATGCACGGTAATTACGTTTAAAAGGGCACGTAACACGTAATTGGAAGAACATTCGGAATTAGCGCTAACTCTCAACTGAAGGGTTCAGCTCATCCCCTATCAACCGTTGCTAGAAAAACAGTGTTGAGCATTGGAAAAATCTCTCGCCACTTAAAATCTCCCTGCCACAACCAGTGTAGAGTCACATTTGTATAATGTCATTTATACAATTACATTTTTTAAAGGACAAACTTTAACTTGAAGTTCCGTTTAGTAATAATTTATTATTTTTAATAACTAACACATATTTTAATTCGGGTAGGATCCTACTTCAAAATTATCCAATAAGTTTTTGAATAACATTATTAATGTACGAGCTAGTGTGAAGTGAATAAGAACAACTGACTTAAGAACAGCCACGGTTGTTACAAAATCGCCTTTTGAACATTTTTGTAGCGATTAAAATTAAGCGGCGCATTATTTTTTTGCTTGGTTGTAGTTCTGTAAGCTTAACTGAGTTACCATGAAGAAAAATCCTGTCAATTATGTGAAAAACGCTCCAGTTATTCATCTAGGACATGAAAATTGCACTTTAAATTAGAATCACCCTTATAGAAAAGAATCAGGATTATTTTATAAAGAATTAATTCTTTTTTTAAAGAATAAAAAATAAATCTCTCCACATCGCAGTTTGAAGGGTATTTATTATTTTACTGAAAATAATTCCTCTATTTTTTAATTGGGCGCGATAAATAATCATTTTTTAATGAAGGCAGGATTTAATCTCTCAATTATCTTAATTGTAACTATAAAAATATTGTAGGCATGGTTTCATCGAAAAATATTGTAGGCATGGTTTCATCGAAAAATATTGAATAGAACAGTAGAATCTGAGGTATTAGAAATTTAAAAAAAAACACGCTTTGAAAATGTTCATATTAATTACGGCTATTGATTTTTTTACATCAGAACAAACATTTTTTTTTTTTTTTAATTAATATTTTGATTTTAAATTAATATTTTTTAATTAATATCACTTGCTTTGATTAAGTTTGAACTGTTAATATAGTCATATTTATTCTGGTTTACTTTTTGATGTTTTTTTTTTTTATATAAAAAAAAATTCAATCTTAACTAATTTGATGGAAGTTTCTTTCATTTTTTTTTAAAAAAGAAATATTCTCAAAAATGCGATTTGCATGATATTTTATTCTTAATAATGTATAATATAGTCCTGACTCTTTTCTATATAGGCTTTGGAAACGATAATATTTATGTATTAATATAATATGAAATATAGCCACTAATTCCTAGCATAAGCCCCGCGTGGAGTATGGGGTGAAGGCTAGTACCCAATATAAGTTCTATGTTCTGTTCACTATTCCCCAAATTTAGTCTTATTTATTCAATAATTGGTGCCACGATATGTTTTATGATTAATTTGTACGTTTTTTTCTGTTTCAGGTACGGTACTGTTTCTTACATTATGTGATCTGACAGTTTTAGGGGTTTTTCGATGTTGTCTTCTAACTGTGAGTTTTTTTACTGGTCTTATATTACTTTGCTTTGTCATTCAATCTTCCCCACATTTTGCACATAGATACAACTAAGGTGAAGAATACAGAAACCAAAAAAAAAAAAAAAAAATGGCGTCAAATTTATTTGCTTTTTAAGTTTCATCGCACACCTATTACTCCAATTTTGAACCACTTACCGTTATTCAATCTTCCCCAAATTTTGCACAAAGATACAACTAAGGCGAAGAATACAGAAAAAAATGGCGTCAAATTTATTTGCTTTTCAAGTTTCATCGCACACCTATTACCCCAATTTTGAACCACTTACCGTTATTCAATCTTCCCCAAATTTTGCACAAAGATACAACTAAGGCGAAGAATACAGAAAAAAATGGCGTCAAAATTATTTGCTTTTTAAGTTTCATCGCACACCTATTACTCCAATTTTGAACCACTTACCGTCATTCAATCTTCCCCAAATTTTGCACAAAGATACAACTAAGGCGAAGAATACAGAAAAAAATGGCGTCAAAATTATTTGCTTTTCAAGTTTCATCGCACACCTATTACTCCAATTTTGAACCACTTACCGTCATTCAATCTTCCCCAAATTTTGCAGATACAACTAAGATGAAGAATACAGAAACCCAAAAGAAAAAAAAAAGAAAATAAAATAAGACCAGTTTTGAACAATGGCATTTTTATATTAATTATTTGCTTTATTTTTAAAAGTACTAAATTACTACTTGATTATCTTTTATCATCTTCCCATTGGTCTAGCCATTTGGACGTACAGATTGTCGAAGTACCCTAAAAAAATTGCTTCTTTTTTCATTGTTCGATAAAACATTACTCCAAAATTCTTCATGTAGAATGTAGGTACTTAAAATATTTTATACATGCTCATTCCATATCCATCTAACTGTAGTACGTTTAAAATTTCTTCTAACCCGTTTTTTTTAGTTTTTAACCATATAAAACAACACGTCTGATGCTACAATTTTTCGTTTTTTTAATTTTTTTTTTTTTTTAAAAAAAAAGGAGGGATCTCTCATGTAAACCTTATTTATGTTGGGAAACTCTCTTAATATTTTTCATTCTGTTATATTTAACATTTTCTCTTACTTCCCCCACTTTCGTTTTCCTACCAAAAAAATATTAAAAAAAATAAGGTCTTCTGTTGTTCCAGTGTAATATTTTATCCTGGACCTTATGGTTTCCCCCGCGGGTGTTTTTTTCATTTTCACAGGACCAAATATATATATATATATATATATATATATATATATATATATATATATATATTTAAAAAAGACCAAACAATAAAGCTTCGCTTAAAACCAACTTCATCCGGTGCCGAAAAACTCGTGCGGTATCTCGTGGACTTATCCTGAATAAACATGACATCCTCCGTCCTATCTGTGTTTTACTTTTCCACCTCTCCACGTTTTCATTTTATTTTTTTTATTTACAATTTTATTTTAGTTTTTTTTGTTTTAATTTGGTAAACCTTGTTGAATGAAGTGCGGTAGAGATGAAGTTACGTGAATTTTCACGCACAATTGTTTTGTAAAACTTTTGTTTGTTTTTATTTTTGGTGAGTTTACTGATTGGTGAGTTTATTATTGTTCTTTTTCCATAAAATATTAAAATGTATTTAAAAAAATACAAAAAAAAAACCTTTCACCTGTGGGCGTTTTTTTAAGTGACACAAGAACTACGGGGTAGGAATGAATTGTTCAAACTGAGTTTTTGGCAAGGATCGATTTAAGGGCTACAAGATAGCACTGAATCGTTCGAAATGTGATTTGGCAAGGATAAACTTAAGGACCTCGGGATAGCACTGGATCGTTCAAAATGTGATTTGGCAAGGATAAACTTAAGGACCTTGGGATAGCACTGGATCGTTCAAAATGTGTTTTGGCAAGGGTTGATTCAACAACTACAAGATAGCACTGAATCGTTCGAAATGTGATTTGGCAAGGATAAACTTAAGGACCTTGGGATGGCACTGGATCGTTCAAAATGTGTTTTGGCAAGGATCGATTCTACAACTACAAGATAGCACTGAATCGTTCGAAATGTGATTTGGCAAGGATAAACTTAAGGACCTCGGGATAGCACTGGATCGTTCAAAATGTGTTTTGGCAAGGGTTGATTCAACAACTACAAGATAGCACTGAATCGTTCGAAATGTGATTTGGCAAGGATAAACTTAAGGACCTTGGGATAGCACTGGATCGTTCAAAATGTGTTTTGGCAAGGGTTGATTCAACAACTACAAGATAGCACAGAATCGTTCGAAATGTGATTTGGCAAGGATAAACTTAAGGACCTTGGGATAGCACTGGATCGTTCAAAATGTGTTTTGGCAAGGATCGATTCAACAAGTACAGGATAGCAATGAATCGTTCAAAGTCTGTTTTAACGAGGATAAACTTAAGGACCACGGGATAGCACTGGATCGTTCAAAATGTGTTTTGGCAAGGGTTGATTCAACAACTACAAGATAGCACTGAATCGTTCGAAATGTGATTTGGCAAGGATAAACTTAAGGACCTTGGGATAGCACTGGATCGTTCAAAATGTGTTTTGGCAAGGGTTGATTCAACAACTACAAGATAGCACTGAATCGTTCGAAATGTGATTTGGCAAGGATAAACTTAAGGACCTTGGGATAGCACTGGATCGTTCAAAATGTGTTTTGGCAAGGGTTGATTCAACAACTACAAGATAGCACTGAATCGTTCGAAATGTGATTTGGCAAGGATAAACTTAAGGACCTTGGGATAGCACTGGATCGTTCAAAATGTGTTTTGGCAAGGGTTGATTCAACAACTACAAGATAGCACTGAATCGTTCGAAATGTGATTTGGCAAGGATAAACTTAAGGACCTTGGGATAGCACTGGATCGTTCAAAATGTGTTTTGGCAAGGGTTGATTCAACAACTACAAGATAGCACTGAATCGTTCGAAATGTGATTTGGCAAGGATAAACTTAAGGACCTTGGGATAGCACTGGATCGTTCAAAATGTGTTTTGGCAAGGATCGATTCAACAAGAACAGGATAGCAATGAATCGTTCAAAGTCTGTTTTAACGAGGATAAACTTAAGGACCACGGGATAGCACTGATCGTTAATAGTTGAAAGTGTGATTTAACGAGGATAAACTTAAGGATCATGGGATGGCACTGAATCGTTCATAATGTGTTTTTGCAAGGATGCCGTAAAGTTCTTTGGGCAGAACCTGTCTAAAGATGTCTTATACCGTTGCCTCAATTGAATTCCGATAAAATTTAAGCAGTTTTATAGGGCGATACTAGAATTTACTGAATACCTACAGGATTGATTGATATCCGATAAAATTAGAGGTTTTATAGGTTAATATTGTAATTTAAAAAATGTTTTTCTAAGATTGATACGAAGTATAAACATTGTATCTCTGTTTAGATGCGTAGAAAGTGATTCTTTACGTACTTGTATTCATTGCGCATGCGCGTTTTTATAATCCCTCTTTTTTCCGCCCTAGGGAGGTACAGAAGAAGAATTCTTCACCTTAACGCACGATTAGCGGGTTTGTTTACACTTAACAAAACTAATTTGTTCTTGGTTTAATTAAAGTAACGGTTTATATCGAGTATTTAGTGAAAAACAATGAGTGATTTACGAGATTATAACGAAAATGAGGAGAATAATACACAAAATACAACTAATGAATTAATGTTATCTTTATCAAAAAAGAAATACGAACTTACATTCAGGATTTTTTTTCTGTATTTATAATTAAAATCCAAGAATAGTAGATAAAGTACGGTTCGCAACTCGTGCGAAAACTGCATTTTGTTTTGCTCGTGTGGTTTTACTACCCTCGCTATCGCTCGGGTGCAAACTCCACACTCGCATGCGAAATGCTACTTTCCGCACGACGCGTAATGTACTATTACATGCTTGATTATTGTCCAATTAAATAAAAAAGAAAAGATTTTATAGCGTAACACTGTAATTTAATAAATGTCTGCCGGTAATTATTCCCAATAAAACGATGTATCCCAGTAGTCTTTAATAATGCAAACAGTTTGATTCATGATATATAAATTCAATTTGAAATTTAGGCCAGCACTGTAGTTCCTATTGGTTTCATACATGTCCAACAAATAGTTTGGTGGAATAGCTCTGTAGATGAGTTAAGATTTAGAGTTAGCATCCGTTTTTATCCAAAATTGTATCCCACTAAGTATATTCATAACCATATTCCATATAGTCCAGTAGATGGCGTGCAAAAAAGTGTCTGACTAACATCAAGCTAGAATTTTGTATACAGCAAAATGTTTTGGTGCCTTTTAAGAGTATATGATCGGCAAAGTTCGTCTGTGGGACATAGCTTGGCAATAGGCATTTGAAAAAAACAAACCGGTGGAGAGCGGAAATGTCCAACCCATTTTGGTGGACAATGTGATTTTTATGATCCTAAGTACAAACTTAGTTAGTAGACCAAAATTCATGTTGGCGGTAGATCGTCCCTTGACAGGGGGACACTTTGATTTGGAGTAATATTTGACTAACTAACCTATTAAGTGACAAACTTCCACCAACTTGATTATTGGTTTACTAACTAAGTTTGTTCTCAGGATTATGAAAATCACATTGTCCACCAAAAAAACGGGACATGACTGCTCTCCACCGGTTGGTTTTTAGGGTCCATAGGCAAAACCAAGGACCCTTATATTTTCCTGCGTGTGTCCGTCCGTCCGTCCTCTCGCGTGCTCTCACGGCTACACCTTTCGTCCGATCACTTTGAAATTTGGCATGTATGTGTCTTGTACCTGCCCACATATTTTAAAAATATAGCGACTTAAAAAAAATATTTTTCAAGAAAATTAGGGTAAAAAAACTTAGGGTTAAATTTTTTGTCGACACCGTGAGGGGTATCATATGAAAGGGTACGTCGAGCTGATTACAAAAATATATAATTCTTTGGTTATAACTTTGATAGGGCGATCGTAGGCGAGTTTCAAGCGGGTTTGAAACGTGTCCCCCCCCCCCCCTCTACTCGCTTATGTGAAGTGCGAAAAATCTGAAAAAATTCCTGAACATTCTTCGACCAAAAGTAAAGATACCACTTTTTGGAAATTTCGAAAAAAATATTATTTTTTATTGACAAAATACGTTTTTTTTATAATTATGGTCTTTTCGATGTATTTATATGGTTGTAGTCCGGTTCAGTGGCAAAAAAATACTTGATCAGAGTGTGTTTTGAGAATATCAGACCCTTAGAATGGTTCAAAGTAAGCTTTTTAGCATTTTAAAAAAACACTGTTTCTACACTTTACAGTTAAACCCTATATAGTGTAACCTACGGACCCTCGCTGTGTGCTGACTAGCACACACTTGACCTGTTTATTTTCAAATGCCTATTGCCAAGCTATGTCCCGCAGACGAACTTAGCCGACAGCCGACCATATACTCTTAAAATGCACTAAAACATTAACTTATACACAAAATTCTAGCTTGTTGTTAGTCAGACACTTTTTTGTACGCTATCTCCTGGACTAACATGAATGAACTGAAAATTATTTAAGTGAATGAATGGGCAACGATTCTTATTTTAAGAAAATACCATATATGATATTGAGGTGCATAGTATAGTATAACTTTACGATATTGCATCTCTCTCATCTACTATATTTTTTTCCTCTTCATCTACTCCGTTTGGTTTTTATATTAAGGAAATTGAATCCAATACGTTTAAGTAGATGTGAAAGACTCGACCCCTCTTATCTTCCAACATGTACTTACTTTTCCAATTCATTCCTCTCACCTTTTACCCTTATTGGAAAGAAAAAAAATAAACTTAAAAAGGTAAAAATGCTTTGGGTAAATCCAACGTAACTTATACGTTCCGCTTCGTTTTACCTATCTTTGGTTATATAGAGGGTGCTTGAAGAATAAACTGCATTTTGTTACATCCATTTACTCTTGTCGCATATTTCCTTCCTTTCTATATGCTACATGAGTATAAAATAACAATATTTTTTTAGTGGCAAGGTAAAACTCAATATGTGTAAATAGATTGTTAGTATATCATTTTTTTTTAAGTGTAAAGAGATTGTTAGTATATCAATTTTTAAGTGTAAATAGCTTGTTAGTATATCTTTTTACTTTTCCTCACTACTAATAGTGGGAAAAGTATTGTTTTCACCAAAAACTTTTTTTCGAGATTTCAACGGAATTATCCGTTTTAGGTGTTTTTAAGACCTCCTGAGTGGTTTTCAGCATGACGTATGTATTGTGTGTTATCATCGTAGCGCCCAAGGTATTTAATCTAGAGAGTTGAAACTTTGCAAAAAAATCAGTCCTAACCTGTAGTTGTGCCGCCCGGAAAATCAACTTTTTCCGCCATCTTGAACCCAGTTTGCTGAGTCAGCAAAAAATTTAAAAAAATCGTAATAAATCGATTATGGTCCTGATCGAGTTGAAATTTGGCACGAATGTACCTCTCTATATGACAAACGAACCCACCAAATTTCATTTTGATATTGGCCGCCATTTTGAAGTTATCAATTTTTGAATTTTTAACCTTTGACGGTTAATAATACCGAAAGTATAAATAGGTTTTTGACATATAGCATATCTTTGGAACCGGAAAAAATTAAGGAACAAATATAAAAAAACGATAAAGTTTCATTAATTAGTTTAAAAGTTATAAGCGAATATAATTATTTATATTAATGCGATAATTTTGATAACGTCAAAGTTTGTTTACATCTGTCAAATTGCCGCCAAACTTCAAATAATTAAATAAAATATAGCTATTAAAAATAAGGTTATTTTTGAAGAATGATAATAAACTATGATAATAAACGAGGCCACTTTAGTGGCCTCTGAAGTGAGGAAAAGTTCCGAGGTACCCCGTACCCGATTTTTTTTATTATTATTAGTTCTTTTTAGAGTTGTTCATATATATCTATTTGTTTTTATTTGTTATTTTGGGGACAACAGCCAGATAATTCTAAAGAAAAACACTAAGGCTCTCAAATACATTCTACGTTTCCACACGGATTGAATCCTGATGTGAGATTTAACAAGTTAGATGTTTCCATGAGTAGTATTGAATACGAAATAATAAAACAAACTATTTCTTGGTTACTTTTGGTAAAGGTTATAAATAATTTTGTAACCTTCACTTTTTATAACCACATGTTTTTTATTACGTATTTTGACAGATTTGACTACAGTTTCTACAGAAATACGCTAGGTGCGCTCACACCCACGCTCTGAGCTTGTAAGGATCGAGTTCAGTTATTTCCATGCAACTCGATCAAGATACGATCCCAGAATTTAGTGTATCGTATCGGGATCGGTATAGTATTTAATCCGTATTGAATCTATGTTTCCATGGACACTTTGGATCCAAAAACTGTATTCAACCTGTATTTAAACATCGTGGAAACGTAGTAACATATATAACCTCATCTAAATTCTATTATTTCATATTAGCTATTTAAAATATATATATTTTTTAATACATTGTATTTATGTTCATCATAGAACACTCAGAGCCTCACGGACACATTTATTCTCTTTTAAAGTAAATTATTACAGTTTTTCAGTAGGGATAGAAGTTGAAATCTGACACCGGCACTGAAGATGACCATGCCCACTAGTGATTGAAAGGCGGCTTTGTTCAATAAACTTTAAGTGGAGAGACGTCTTTCTCGTCTCTCCATTTAAAGTTTATTGAACAAAGCCGCCTTTCAATCACTAATGGTCTGGTCATGGTCATCTTCAGTGACGGTGTCAGATTTCAACTTCTGTCTTTACTCCTACACTGATTTTTTATCTTGCTCATTTCGACTCGTCTCATCGGCACTGAAGATTATCACTAGTGGTTGAAAGACGGTATTCTTCAATAAAGATACTTATTGGAGAGACGTATTTTTATTCTTAAATGATTTCAAATATATAATTTGATGTGGTCATTGGCATTGTGGTTTTGACTTGTTTTTATATGTTACTAGTTTAGTTTATATTTAACTAAGTATATTATTGACTAAGGGTAAACATATCATTCTTCATACAAAATAATTATTTTTACCGAATAAAAAGTAAATTTACTTCTTATTGTGTTTAAGCTATAGCTCTCTGACTCTGAGCCTTATGTGCACATGGATCCGGCTGGGATTGATAAATCTACGGGGAGGCAGATTAATTGGCACTTAGGTTAAATAGATTAAACGCAGATAAAAATAGATTTATCTTTAGAGGAAGTAGTGTTTGATTATTTACCACAGAAAGAAAAAAAATGAGAAAGGATTTTTGTAGAAATTGATAAGATGTTAAGTGAGATTGATTGATAAGAATTTGATAATCAAAGTTGGAATAGGATTGGGGCTGAAGTATCGAACCTTGGTGTTAAGCCCTTCTAAGACTCTAAGTGGACAGTGGACTGACAGTGAACTCCCCTCTTCCATTTCAGAGAGATCCCATCATAATAGGATTTAAGGGGGGGAATAAATCCGTGGGAGAAAAAGGGGTGTGAACATTGATGACAGACTTAAGTGACAAATTCGAAAGCCTTAGCTGTATCGATACTTTGGAAATTGAAAACCCCAATTTCACTTACCCCAATTGACAGGTGAAATTGATAAGATTTTTATTAAGGATATAAAACGTAGTTACTCCGCTGATGTATATTGACTGTTGATGTCAAATTATACTTTGCTTTTTTATTATAAATTGAATAAGATATGGGATAAGTCAGAAGCTGTTGACAGGATCTTATCAATTTTGATCGATTTAAATTTAATACTATTTTCTACTGATATAAATGATTTGAAAAACACTTTATTAAGTATAACTAAAGGTGATGTTTATCAGTACCTATACATTAGTAAGTCTTGTAGGTACTCTAGATACTAGATCTAGCTTGGCAGATCTGCAAGTTGAGACTGAGAAGTCAGTCTGATAGCTGGTCGCCTGAGCACGTGTATATTCCGGCCGCCTCAACAGTTGCAACTGCCAGGCTGATCAGAATATACTCTCGTGACGGGTTAATGATTTTTTAAAAAAAGAAAAAAAATTGAACTCTTTTATTTAACTTCACTTGTCTCCAAGTCTTGTCATCTAAATTTGACCCTTTTCCTGACTATCTAGAAAGCTGAAACTAGCACAGATCATGTATTTTCCGTGAAAATATAATAATAAGTCATCTTTTAACAAAATCGTTTGAAATTCAATTTTTTAGTTTTTGGTAGTTTTTCATACTACGGAAAGTTTAAATTTTAATTTAAATCAAATTATAATTATTATTTACTACGGGAAACAGACAGTGAAAAATACACTCTCGCGCCGGGATTTGAACCCGGGTCTCCCGTATAGTTAGTTAGTTGGCCAGAGCATCTGTACTGGAAATACGGGAGACCCGGGTTCAAATCCCGGCGCGAGAGTGTATTTTTCACTGTCTGTTTCCCGTAGTAAATAATAATTATAATTTGATTTAAATTAAAATTTAAACTTTCCGTAGTATGAAAAACTACCAAAAACTAAAAAATTGAATTTCGAATTGATTGTACAAGGTACAGGTACTAATTGAGTACTTTATAATTATAAGCGTTAATTCTTGGTTTAGTTCTAATGTCATAAATATTGACTGTCTAAATGTATATGAATATTGAAAGCTTGGATTTGGGACTAGTTATCGATTACGGCAGTTAAAAATCATTCTCCTGCGTAGCTTAGTTGGCCAGAGCATCTGTACTGGAAATACGGGAGACCCGGGTTCAAATGCCGGCGCGAGAGTGTATTTTTCACTGTCTGTTTCCCGTAGTAAATAATAATTATAATTTGATTTAAACCAAAATCATTTGTACTAGCCGATAAATTAATAAATTTCCACATTTGTAAGGAGAAATTGGCATAAACCTACTTTTAAGGGTCCGTATCCAATAACAAGTACCCTTTACATTCCTCATTCCTGGCTTGTCTGCCAGTCTGTAACGTACTTGATCTCCGAAAGTACTCATGTTATGTGTAATAACCCCAATCACTGAAAAATTGTAGGGAAGCCCCAAACTATCATCCCTCACAAACTAGGGGTTAAACTACCCACCCCAACTATTATACCAATCAAAAGCTATCCAACCCAAACTATCATCCCTCACAAACTAGGGGTTAAACTACCCACCCCAACTATTATACCAATCAAAAGCTATCCAACCCAAACTATCATTCCTCACAAACTAGGGGTTAAACTACCCGCCCCAACTATTATACCAATCAAAAGCTATCCAACCCAAACTATCATCCCTCACAAACTAGGGGTTAAACTACCCGCCCCAACTATTATACCAATCAAAAGCTATCCAACCCAAACTATCATCCCTCACAAACTAGGGGTTAAACTACCCGCCCCAACTATTATACCAATCAAAAGCTATCCAACCCAAACTATCATCCCTCACAAACTAGGGGTTAAACTACCCACCCCAACTATTATACCAATCAAAAGCTATCCAACCCAAACTATCATCCCTCACAAACTAGGGGTTAAACTACCCACCCCAACTATTATACCAATCAAAAGCTATCCAACCCAAACTATCATCCCTCACAAACTAGGGGTTAAACTACCCGCCCCAACTATTATACCAATCAAAAGCTATCCAACCCAAACTATCATCCCTCACAAACTAGGGGTTAAACTACCCGCCCCAACTATTATACCAATCAAAAGCTATCCAACCCAAACTATCATCCCTCACAAACTAGGGGTTAAACTACCCGCCCCAACTATTATACCAATCAAAAGCTATCCAACCCAAACTATCATCCCTCACAAACTAGGGGTTAAACTACCCGCCCCAACTATTATACCAATCAAAAGCTATCCAACCCAAACTATCATCCCTCACAAACTAGGGGTTAAACTACCCACCCCAACTATTATAACAATCAAAAGCTATCCAACCCAAACTATCATCCCTCACAAACTAGGGGTTAAACTACCCGCCCCAACTATTATACCAATCAAAAGCTATCCAACCCAAACTATCATCCCTCACAAACTAGGGGTTAAACTACCCGCCCCAACTATTATACCAATCAAAAGCTATCCAACCCAAACTATCATCCCTCACAAACTAGGGGTTAAACTACCCACCCCAACTATTATAACAATCAAAAGCTATCCAACCCAAACTATCATCCCTCACAAACTAGGGGTTAAACTACCCGCCCCAACTATTATACCAATCAAAAGCTATCCAACCCAAACTATCATCCCTCACAAACTAGGGGTTAAACTACCCACCCCAACTATTATACCAATCAAAAGCTATCCAACCCAAACTATCATCCCTCACAAACTAGGGGTTAAACTACCCACCCCAACTATTATACCAATCAAAAGCTATCCAACCCAAACTATCATCCCTCACAAACTAGGGGTTAAACTACCCGCCCCAACTATTATACCAATCAAAAGCTATCCAACCCAAACTATCATCCCTCACAAACTAGGGGTTAAACTACCCGCCCCAACTATTATACCAATCAAAAGCTATCCAACCCAAACTATCATCCCTCACAAACTAGGGGTTAAACTACCCGCCCCAACTATTATACCAATCAAAAGCTATCCAACCCAAACTATCATTCCTCACAAACTAGGGGTTAAACTACCCGCCCCAACTATTATACCAATCAAAAGCTATCCAACCCAAACTATCATCCCTCACAAACTAGGGGTTAAACTACCCGCCCCAACTATTATACCAATCAAAAGCTATCCAACCCAAACTATCATCCCTCACAAACTAGGGGCTAAACTACCCGCCCCAACTATTATACCAATCAAAAGCTATCCAACCCAAACTATCATCCCTCACAAACTAGGGGTTAAACTACCCACCCCAACTATTATACCAATCAAAAGCTATCCAACCCAAACTATCATCCCTCACAAACTAGGGGTTAAACTACCCGCCCCAACTATTATACCAATCAAAAGCTATCCAACCCAACTATCATCCCTCACAAACTAGGGGTTAAACTACCCGCCCCAACTATTATACCAATCAAAAGCTATCCAACCCAAACTATCATCCCTCACAAACTAGGGGTTAAACTACCCACCCCAACTATTATACCAATCAAAAGCTATCCAACCCAAACTATCATCCCTCACAAACTAGGGGTTAAACTACCCACCCCAACTATTATACCAATCAAAAGCTATCCAACCCAAACTATCATCCCTCACAAACTAGGGGTTAAACTACCCACCCCAACTATTATACCAATCAAAAGCTATCCAACCCAAACTATCATCCCTCACAAACTAGGGGTTAAACTACCCGCCCCAACTATTATACCAATCAAAAGCTATCCAACCCAAACTATCATCCCTCACAAACTAGGGGTTAAACTACCCGCCCCAACTATTATACCAATCAAAAGCTATCCAACCCAAACTATCATCCCTCACAAACTAGGGGTTAAACTACCCGCCCCAACTATTATACCAATCAAAAGCTATCCAACCCAAACTATCATCCCTCACAAACTAGGGGTTAAACTACCCACCCCAACTATTATACCAATCAAAAGCTATCCAACCCAAACTATCATCCCTCACAAACTAGGGGTTAAACTACCCACCCCAACTATTATAACAATCAAAAGCTATCCAACCCAAACTATCATCCCTCACAAACTAGGGGTTAAACTACCCGCCCCAACTATTATACCAATCAAAAGCTATCCAACCCAAACTATCATCCCTCACAAACTAGGGGTTAAACTACCCACCCCAACTATTATACCAATCAAAAGCTATCCAACCCAAACTATCATCCCTCACAAACTAGGGGTTAAACTACCCACCCCAACTATTATACCAATCAAAAGCTATCCAACCCAAACTATCATCCCTCACAAACTAGGGGTTAAACTACCCGCCCCAACTATTATACCAATCAAAAGCTATCCAACCCAAACTATCATCCCTCACAAACTAGGGGTTAAACTACCCGCCCCAACTATTATACCAATCAAAAGCTATCCAACCCAAACTATCATCCCTCACAAACTAGGGGTTAAACTACCCGCCCCAACTATTATACCAATCAAAAGCTATCCAACCCAAACTATCATCCCTCACAAACTAGGGGTTAAACTACCCACCCCAACTATTATACCAATCAAAAGCTATCCAACCCAAACTATCATCCCTCACAAACTAGGGGTTAAACTACCCACCCCAACTATTATACCAATCAAAAGCTATCCAACCCAAACTATCATTCCTCACAAACTAGGGGTTAAACTACCCGCCCCAACTATTATACCAATCAAAAGCTATCCAACCCAAACTATCATCCCTCACAAACTAGGGGTTAAACTACCCGCCCCAACTATTATACCAATCAAAAGCTATCCAACCCAAACTATCATCCCTCACAAACTAGGGGCTAAACTACCCGCCCCAACTATTATACCAATCAAAAGCTATCCAACCCAAACTATCATCCCTCACAAACTAGGGGTTAAACTACCCACCCCAACTATTATACCAATCAAAAGCTATCCAACCCAAACTATCATCCCTCACAAACTAGGGGTCAAACTACCCACCCCAACTATTATACCAATCAAAAGCTATCCAACCCAAACTATCATCCCTCACAAACTAGGGGTTAAACTACCCGCCCCAACTATTATACCAATCAAAAGCTATCCAACCCAAACTATCATCCCTCACAAACTAGGGGTTAAACTACCCACCCCAACTATTATACCAATCAAAAGCTATCCAACCCAAACTATCATCCCTCACAAACTAGGGGTTAAACTACCCACCCCAACTATTATACCAATCAAAAGCTATCCAACCCAAACTATCATCCCTCACAGACTAGGGGTTAAACTACCCACCCCAACTATTATACCAATCAAAAGCTACATATACTAGCTTTACATACTTGTTTCAATTGTACTTGAGACGATGTACATGAAGTTTTATTAAAATCGTTACGTTAGAACGTAAGATATTGGTAAAAAGGTTGTTTTCTCAATTTTAAACCTTTAGGTCCGCTTTAATAGTTTTAGCGATCTTTATTAATTCATAGCAGTGTCGTTGTTGGTTTTACTAAAAAATGTTATTTGAAAAAAATGTTCGTCTCATCGAATAGGTGATGATAGAATTTTTTCCCGTCCTGAAATTCCGATTTTAAATTCGAAGCTCACGTTTACGCGAGCATTGCGCGCGAACTCTTTGACGGATCACGCTGTCCAACGAATTTAGCCTGAGTATTAGTAAAAGGAAGATGTATACCAAATTTCAACTAAATCGGTCAACTTTTACTCAAGTTATCGTCGGACACGTAAACGTTACACACAGACAGACAGACAGACAAGATGCATATTTCGTTGAATGTAAGAAGCTCGCTTACGCTCGCTTCTATTAATGGAATATGGTCATCTCTTACTACATGTAGAATTATGATTAAAAGTAGGTTTTTAGGTAAAGGAAATAAGAGATAAGTGCCCTATGTCCTTTATCACCCACTAAATTGAATCAAGTAGAGAGGTAGGGATGGTTTGAACTTAGTACATTTTCAGATAATGGGACGAAGGGCTTATAAGTAGGTCATGTAGGATACCCTTATGGAAGGTAGGCTCCCTAAACTGATAACATGATAAGACCTACTTACTTAAAACTCTTTTAGTTTCAACCCTTTGAACTTTTAAGTGTAATAAGGCTGGAAATATGCCTCTTGAATTTATTAAGAAAACAGTGGTTAACATAAGGTTATCCGTAAACTTTATTTACTTGAGTTTGAAAATTATGTGTAGTAAAGTTGAAAATTTAAAAAGTAGAGTACAAAGGAATAAGTTTTATGTGGTAAGTTTAGGAATAGGTGAATCTTTAATTTAATCTAAGTATTTGAGAAGTATAGAACATAAAAAAGAGAAAAGTTTTGAATATTAAAATGAGTTTAGAACATAATTTACTTTAGTTTGAAAATTATGTGTAGTAAAGTTGAAAATTTTAAAAGTAGTGTTGGTAAAATGGAATAAGAATTATGTGGTAAGTTTAAGAATAGGTAAATCTTAAACACCTAAGTATAGAAACTTAAAACAGAGAAATATTTCAGATTATTTAAATGAGTTTATAAGTTTTGGTTTTAGTATAATTTTTTAAAAAGATTTTAAATTAAGCTAAAAATTTAGACAAGCAAGAAATTGAAAGAACGCCAAAGACGAATGGTTGACTTTAGTTTCGGTTTGTAAACGTTGTCAAAATAGGAAATCTAGGAAGTTGAAAAATTGAGCGACAGACCTACAGACAGGCACGGGACCAAATATGATCCTTGATATCTAAAACGGATTTTTATTTTGAAATTTTAGCGAATTTCCATTGGAAAAAATTCGCTAATAGAGCCACTGGCATGGCGGGAGTTTGAGCCGGGATTGTGGCCAAAATACGTTTCATGGGTCCCTGATCACGAAAAAATAGGTTTTACAAAACTTTATATATGTATATATATACATATATAGGTATATGTATTTCTAGCGGATTTCTTGTGAGCACGATAGCTCTCGAACAAATTAAAATAAAACGTATCAAAATAAAACTTGCACCGAAAAATCAAGCTCGTTGAGATGAGGATCCCCTAAAAAATGGGATCTTTATGACATCAACTCCTCCTGATGAGTCACCAAAGATTTAAAATAATCCTACCGCGGGTATCCGCAAGCCAAGCGAATTTCCATTGGAAATTTGTAGTTCAATGTTGTGCAGTTTAAACCTTTTTGAAACTACTACTATTATGTTTAACTAAGCATTATTATTAAAACCCTAATCTAACTAAAATATTTCTTATACATTTTCTTAAATTAAAAAAATCCACACAATTGTAGTAGTTATGAAGGAAGTTTAAACTGCACAACATTGAACTACAAATTTCCAATGGAAATTCGCTTGGCTTGCGGAAACCCGCGGTAGGATTTTTTACATCTGAGACATTAAATATTTTCGTTTTTAAGAACGACCACATAGATTCCGATACCTTCGGTAAGCTAGGAAGCAAAAACTGTGCGCATGTGGAAGAGAAACTAATGAGCGCAATAGGTTGAAACTCAAATAGGAAAACAATGGACTAATTATGACCTACCATCCAAATTTCATTTAAATCGGACGGGTTGTTTGTTGTTTTTAAATATATTGGTTTAAAAAAAATTGTAGACTTTCTTGGAACCAAAATAATACCTGATGTCTAAACGGGTTTCTATTTTGGAAATTTTGCATTTGGAAACATCTTTTTTTAGAACGATCCCATAGCTTTCGTGGCACTTCTTTTGATTGATACTTCCCTTATAAAAAAAAACAGAGGGGAGTAACAATCTAAAGAAGGGGTACGGAATGTTTTTCTTTAGACTGTTACTCCCCTAATCAAAACAGAAATGGGATATTCCTTTGTCCCAAAGTACATTGGACTAAACTTCCCTTTTCCTTAATAGTTATTTAGTCAAAGTCATTTTTATTCTAAAACAACATAGGGGAGTAACAATCTAAAGAAGTTCCGCTTCCGTTACCTTCGGTAAGCTAGGAAGTAAAAATATTAATATATTCGCTTCTACATTTATTTAGATTAATAGTAAAAAATATTATTGCTTCATTACAAATTGTAATACTGTGCTGGCAATTTTCCTTACTGTTAATGGATCTCATCCCAGAAGTAGAAATTACCATATTGTTGTTCATTATATTTTATATTGTCTCTTTTTTCATGTCTAATATCTTTTTATAATTAGTTTTAAGTTTTTTTTTATAAAGTTAAATGAACTGTATTTATATGTCGGAAATTGTCAATTTTAGAGAGAAAAAAAAATCTCATTTTCACCTCTTTCTTTTTACCCCATGGAAAGAGTAGAAGTAGATGCAGGAAATTCTCAGTTACCCTAAGATCCTTGAAGTACCTTAATAAAAACTGGAGCTAGATTAGATGAGTATTACCAAGAGATGGTTTGGTAGGGAGGAAAAGATTCTTACACATTTACAGAAGAGGGTGGGAATAGAACCATCTTTTCAGTGTGAAGCAATCTTGCGGCAAATTGGTAAAGTTCGGTTCGGAAGGGCAGAAAAAAAAGACAGAACGACAGCGATATCAAACTTTAGTACTTCTTCGAGTTTTTAGGCTCTCGCCCCCCCCCCCCCCATAATACTTAGCAAAGGACTTTATTTAGTCTACGATTTTTCCCACGCTTACTACTTCTTTTTTTCACTCTTCGAAGGGTGAAAGGAGTCTTAGGATGTAAAAAACCATCTCAAGAGTACGAGCTAAGGAAAAAAAGAAACTTTGCCTCGTGTTAAAGGGGAGAAAAACGGGATTTTGCTCTTAAAAAATCCGGACCAAAGGACCAAAAACTAGAAGAAACACATCTTAACACTCCTAAACAACTCTAACCCAAAATGGATAGAAAGAAACCCGTTAAAAACAATATTTCTTTATTGTAGTGCTATAAAACTTTTTATTGTTTAGTGTATATTTTGATCTACATTGCACGATATGTTTATAATCTATTCATCTGATATCTTATTGATCACCAAGTCTTTCGCGATAAAATCAAATCAATATAATTTGGACAATTGATAAGTAGTGAAAGAAGGTTATACTCGTATAACAATTTATATTACATCAACAATATTATCTTCGCATAATTTTTTTCATCTCAAATGACACTTATTGAACATTATGGGATAAAAATGACACTTATTGAACATTATGGGATAAAATGACACTTATTGAACATTGTGGGATAAAATGGCTACTCCTTCACATAACATGGCTATTATGTTCCTTTTTTTGTTATCTTTCCGTTTCAAAAATGTTAAAAAGTTTGAAGTAAAATATTTTGTTAGTCTTGATAAGCCACTTTAGACATATTTTCGTTAATAGTAACTTACTTGCTTATACCTACTTATTAGCGTTTTCTTTTACCTTTGCAGTGTAGAGAATTTACAAAAAGAGTTTCATTCGCAGTTTCTTAAGTCACAGCTTGAGGCGAGGTATTTTTTTTCACTCTGAAGATGTTAAAGAAGTTATCTTTCCAAGTACCTCTTATTCTTCCTCATAGGTGGCAGCCGTCAATGCGGACCTCCAGAGCTTGTCGAGGGAAACACTCCTCTGCCATTCCTTGGACATTTCCAAACCGCTTAATCTATTGATATTGACCACCTGAGCTGAAGGTGTGCGCCCAAGTCTCTTCTGGTTTTTCCAGCTACAGACCTCAGATATCCTCATCCTGTGTTTGTGTTCTACTTTCTAGTTTTCTTGTGAGTGCCTTGGATTCAGAGCTACAGTTAAGAATAGGTTAAAACGTAGACTTGAAAATAGTCACCTTTGTATTGTTGGAAATATTCTGTTTTCTCAGAAACTTGTGGATTACTGCATATAACATCTAGAGCTCTAGTAATTCGGCTACTGATTCTCAAATTTTGTTTCCCATCCTTACTTCTTTCCACTGCTAGGTATTTAAAATTGTCCACTTAGTTTAGCTGCTCTCTCTTTATGGCTTATTTCTTCGGTCTATGTCTTTGGCTAATGCCATGATGTTTATTTTTTTTTAATTTCTTCATTGTACGAATCCAGCTTTTAAACACTAATGATAACCTGCAGTGTCAACGATGTGTAGAACTGCACTAGAGAAAGAACCAGTATAGGAGTTGAGTCAGAGGTTCTAATCTGTCTCTTTCTAGATTTCTATATAAACTCACTTGCTTATGTTCGCACTCCTTTTTTCCATTTCTCTGTTTAGAAGGTTTAGGTTATATGAAAGTTGCCTTATTTATCGTCAAGCAAAACAATGTCTTAGGCGTTGGCCAGGATGTTTATTGTTTATGTTAATAGTAACTTTATTGTACAAATTCAGCTTTCAAACACTAGTGGTCATCTACAGTAGCAACGATGAGTAGAACTGCCCTAGAGAAAGAACCAGTATACGAGTTGAGGCAGAGGATGATCTGCCTCATTCTGAATCTCTTTATAAACTCTCTTATTGTACAAATCCAGCTTTCAAACAGTAGTGGTCATCTACAGTAGCAACGATGAGTATAACTGCCCTAGAGAAAGAACCAATATAAGAGTTGAGGCAGAGGATGATCTGCCTCATTCTGAATCTCTTTATAAACTCTCTTATTGTACAAATCCAGCTTTCAAACAGTAGTGGTCATCTACAGTAGCAACGATGAGTATAACTGCCCTAGAGAAAGAACCAATATAAGAGTTGAGGCAGAGGATGATCTGCCTCATTCTGAATCTCTTTATAAACTCTCTTATTGTACAAATCCAGCTTTCAAACAGTAGTGGTCATCTACAGTAGCAACGATGAGTATAACTGCTCTAGAGAAAGAACCAATATAAGAGTTGAGGCAGAGGATGATTTGCCTCATTCTGAATCTCTTTATAAACTCTCTTATTGTACAAATCCAGCTTTCAAATACTAGTAGCGATTTTCTTCAGTCAGATTCACATACATAGTCAAAAAAAAAAATATTTCAAAACTTTAGTTTAACATTAAATGAATCAAATTTTGCTCGTGTAATTTTACTCAGTATAAGATAAAGTTAATGCCACAAAGCTATAAGTTATTTTTAACTTTTATAAAAGAGCAGAAGTTGATTTGAACAACTTTAAAAGTTGAGCTGTTCTTTTTAGTACTTCAACTTGGTTTGTTGATTTCCATCTTCAAAGGATTCTTTATTCCAAGACGGCAAGTTACGTAAGAGAAAAAAACTACGGAAAGATGAAAAGATTATACGAGAAAGTATGGAATCAGTTCTCAATTATAAAGTTTTAACTTTTCTTTTTAAGAAAAGTTTTTCATTTGATTTAAACCGCCTTTCTTCTTATTTTTTGTTGTTCAGTGCTTTCTCTTTCCTCTTTACACGCGAATTTACAATACAATGAGAATGAGAACGTGATATTGTTTGTGCGTAAGTACGTGCTTTGCAAATAGGCGTATATAAAATGTATTAGAGATGCTTACAGTCTGTACCATATAAGATATAGTGCGTTGAAAATGCGGGAAAGTCAAAATAATGGGGTGGGGAGTCAATGAGAGCTTAAGATTTTACAATCCTGAGCGTTATAGTGGACTGTATTTGATGAAGAAATAAGGAGCGGAATTACTTGGTGATATATTTATTAGAAGGATTAATGTAACATACTGAAGTGGTGGTGGTAGTAGCGGGTTGTTGGAAGTTTAAAGTAACGGAAGTTTCAGCAGGTAGGTCCAAAGCAGTGGCAGTATCACTAGGAACTCGGAAGTAGCGGCGTTAGCTGTAGGCATTTGGGTCTAGCGTCAGAAGGCGCAAACAGAAAGAGGTAGCGGGGTTAGGAAGTAGCGACTGATTGCGGGAATAAACATTAAAAAGTCTCTTTTTTTTCTCGACGCTATGTATTGACTGATGAATATTGTCTAATAATGATAGACAGGTAGCGCCCATGGGAGAGAAACTTTGTACTAGACAAGGTGGTTTAGGTACGAAGTCGTTTCTTAAAATCCCTTAAGGGGGCCATGACGGAGAGGAAATCTTTGAGGATTGGACTGAACAGACCAGACAAGGAGTAATGTGTCCGTGTGTAGAAGCAGCCTTGTGGCCACCTGTGGACTGCAGTCCCTTAAGTCCCAAAAAACATTTTTTTTTACCTTGAGGCCGGAACTAAACAGTCAGAATTGGCGTGATTGAGTTGACGACTGTCGGCCTCGAAGTTTTTTTGACGACTGTCGGCCTCGAAGGTTTTTTTAAGTTTGTGTTGTGTGTGGGAAAGGTGAGGGTTTGATAGAGAAAATCCTGTAGTATATTTTCTTGAGGATTTCCTCTTCGTGTATAGCCGCCTTTTACTAAAGAGAGTTACATTTAAACCTCTGTCTCATTTTCTACACAAACTATTTCTTTTGTATATTTCTAATAGTCTCACCGGACCAAGAACTCATGGCACTCTGAGGAGTGCGCTAGTGTTGTTGTTTTTATGCCATGCAATGTCAGTTACTGAAGATCGCCACTAGTGGTTGTAAGCCGGTTATGTACAATGTAAAATTAAGGCAATTTTAGTGAAAATTCTTTATTACTAATATCTCATGATTATTTTTAATAGTAGTAAATTACTATTATTAAATTTAATTATTGATTTACAGCAATGTTATTAATTAGCAATTTATTATTTTAAGTAATGTGCCATTATTATACGCTTTGTTCCAAATACGTCTGGTTTAATAGTTGGGAATGTATAATATTACTGAACCCTTACCAAAGACTCATGGCAACCTATAAGGAGTGCTCTAGCGTTGTTATTTTTGTGGCATGTATAGTCAGTTACTAAACCCTGACCAAGAACTTATAGCAATCTGATGAGTGGCCTACCGTTGTTGTTTTTGTGTCATGTATAGTCAGTTACTAAACCCTGACCAAGAACTTATAGCAACCTGAGGATTGCTCTAGCGTTGTTGTTTTTGTGGCATGTATAGTCAGTTACTAAACCCTGACCAATAACTTATAGCAACCTGAGGATTGCTCTACCGTTGTTGTTTTTGTGTCATGTATAGTCAGTTACTAAACCCTGACCAAGAACTTATAGAAACCTGAGGAGTGCTCTAGCGTTGTTGTTTTTGTGGCATGTATAGTCAGTTACTAAACCCTGACCAATAACTTATAGCAACCTGAGGATTGCTCTAGCGTTGTTGTTTTTGTGGCATGTATAGTCAGTTACTAAACCCTGACCAAGAACTTACTTAGCAATCTGATGAGTGCCCTACCGTTGTTGTTTTTGTGTTATGTATAGTCAGTTTTTAATGAAATACACACCCAAGAAAAATACACTAGACATTTTCTAATACTATTTTAATTAATTGTCATGGAAAGCTGTCATTTAGAAAATAAAAAACTTTAGCACTAGACTGTACGGAATTCGGCAATAAACGGGATTTCCTATTTCAAACGAAGCTATGTTTATAATTCTTTCTTCTGAATCGGGGTTTAGAGATTTAAATTTAACATTCTATAATAAATTCAGTTGATAATTCTAGTTTCATCCATACCCTTTTGAATCGTTTTATACATTTTAATCTAAATAAAAATAACTAAACATGTTTTTACATTAAAAAATTATCGTTGTTACCTATGAAAGTCTTCTATCCAGTGATTAACTTTGCATACGTATTTAAAAAGAATCAATTTTAATCTTTTAACATAAAATAAACATTGAATAATCTTGGAAAGCCTGCTTACTGGGATTTTAGATAAAAAGAAGTGCAATTCTCAAACACCCTAAAGCTTTAGGATTCAATATCCTATTCCAATAAATATATTTAAAGTCAACTTGAGTCTTTTAAAGAAGAGCTTTGAGTCAGGAAATTCAAAATCGTTACTTCTTATTCCGATTTTAAATGCATTAGAATAAGGATTTATTTTTTAAAGAAATCTTAAGTTTTTGCTGTTGGAATACGTAATTGTTCCATGATTGGAATTCTGATTAGTGGGATTAGTGATCGTTAGTGCTTTAATGGTTTGCTTATAACTTGATTTGGATTTAAGAAAAAGTTTTCATTCCCTTCCTGCCTATCAAAGCTTAAAATTAAATAAAGTATTTACAAGATTTTGAGGTAAGCTAGTGGTTGGTGACGTAAAATTCAGAGAAGAATATTTGATTATTCAAAAAACAATTTACTGCCGAACCAATTTCAAATTTATTGCATAGAATTAATTATTAGTATTGATTATTTAAATTATTAGTATGAAAAATATGTAATTCTGAAATTAGCACCACTTACCGAAGTGTTGTTAGTTTTCTCTAAATTTAGATATGCTGGAGTTGTTCTCTCCTTACCTTAGACAGTTATGTACCTTGGATTGCTATGTACCTTGGACAATTATATACCTTGGACAGTTAAGTACCTTGGACAGTTATGTACCTTGGATTGCTATGTACCTTGGACAGTTAAGTACCTTGGACAGTTATGTACCTTGGACAGTTATGTACCTTGGATAGCTATGTACCTTGGACAATTATATACCTTGGACAGTTAAGTACCTTGGACAGTTAAGTACCTTGGACAGTTATGTACCTTGGACAGTTATGTACCTTGGATAGCTATGTACCTTGGACAATTATATACCTTGGGACAGTTAAGTACCTTGGACAGTTATGTACCTTGGACAGTTATGTACCTTGGATAGCTATGTACCTTGGACAATTATATACCTTGGACAGTTAAGTACCTTGGACTGTTTGTTATACACATCTTAGACAGTTATATACATCTCTCATCTATAGGCAGTTGCCCCCAGCACATTTTCAAGGACATAGGACATTTTTTTCTGTGATAATACTTATCAGAGCGGAACTTAGTGACACTATTTGATCAATCCTCCCGTCTTCTCAAGTTGTCTTATCAGTGTTATCAACAAAGGTTGAATTTGCTAAGTGTCCAAGGTAGGGCAACCTTCCTCAGATAACTTTTTAGGTTTAGGTATAATAATTGTTGCGCAACGTGTCTACAAGTGTGGACGCTAGACCTGGACAATAGACGGTCTCAGAAGACGTCTATAGACAAGTTGCGCAACATGTCTATAGACGGTCTATGAGACCGTCTATTGTCTAGGGCTAGCGTCCACTCTTGTAGACACGTTGCGCAACATGACTACCGTTGCACCGTGTCTACCATTTAGAATGGAAAACCATAGACATGCGATTTTTGGTATAGGAACGAGACCGTAGACGCCGTTTGTCTAGCCGATGTCTATAGACAAAGCGCTAGACATTGTCTCTGAGACCAAAATCGCGCAACATGTCTACTAGTGTGGACAAGGCTTAAGAGATGAGTTTTAGGGGATGAAGTTAAGTAGAGCTAGATTAAAAAATCACTGGGAAGTACTTGCGTCCAAGTACTTTTTAGGGTTTTGTAGATGATTAAGCATACCCGTTATGAAATTATGATTTTTTTTCTTCGATCCTAAGGGTCCCGGGTTCGATCCCCCGGGAGGTCACAATATTTTTTATAGGTAATAACGACAAGATACATTACATTTTTTAGGAAATTTTCATCGCCCAACCATACGGTGTAACCATGAATCATTTCAAAATTTTAAGACCAGCCATTATATAAAATTTGGGGGGGGGGGATTTTTTTGGGGGTATATTTTGACTTAAAAATTTTAAAAAGCAAATATATATTTGTATCCTACTCTTCAGCAGCTTTCATTTGATACCCAACTCAAAATTTTTAAAAAATAAAATTTTGGGCGCACTCCAAATTTTCGCGCACAAAATTGGTAATTTTTAAAATCTGGGAATGAACTCCCGGAAATATCATCGCCTCACTATAAGGTATTAGTATGATTTATTTCGAAATTTTAGCCCCAGCCGATTTATAGTGGTTGGGGGGGGGGGGGGATTTTTTTTGGGTATATTTTTATTTTTTCCCCCTATAAGGAATGCAAATTTTAAAAAAGCATATATATATTTGTGTCCTACTCTTCAGCAGCTTTCATTTAATACCCAACTCAAAATTTTAAAAAAATAAAATTTTGGGCGCACTTCACTTTTTCGGGCCCAAAATTAACAATTTTTGAAAATTTGGAATGAACTCCCGGAATTTTCATCGCCCCACAATAAGATATTAGCATGAATTATTTCAAAAATTTAGCGCGAGCCGATCTATAGTGGTTGGGGGGGGGAAATTTTTTTTTGGTATATTTTGATTTATTTAACCAATAAGGAATGCAACATTTAAAAAATCATATATATATTTGTGTCCTACTCTTCAGCTGCTTTCATTTGATACCCTACTCAAAAATTAAAAAAAATATAAATTTTTGAGTTTACCACATTTTTACGAATTGCGCATGCGCAAATCTAATTATGAACTTCTGTATATTTTTCCTGTGGTTGGGTCAAAAAGTTGCACCAGTGTTTTAAATTTCAGTACTTTCGCTTAAACGGTTCGGGCCCTATGAACCAAAGAGCGACGGACGGACGGACACATCACCCTCGGTATAAGGGTTTTGAGAAGTATCTACAAAACCCTAAAAATGCATAGCCTCCGAATTCCTTAACATCCAACAACTCTGTTAAAATTGTATGTTGAATAATTGATATGATTTTAGTCATGGATGAAGTTTATTGGAAGATCTTGTGTTCCAATGAGATTTATTTTAGAGGAGTGAGTTCAATGAGAAATTGAGGATTAATAACATTGATAGTTACTACTCACATCAACATCCCATAACTTTATTGAATTTTATAGTTCAGTATGATACATTTTAGAGGAGTAAGTTTAAAAATTAAAAGATCAAGATCTTAGCATCCACTTTTTTTTCAACATTCAAGAACTCTTGTTCTGTTGATTTTCAATACCTGATATCTTCTTGCTTGTGAAGGATTCCGTTCATCAAGAATTATGTTCAATGAACTTTAGTTTAGAGAGACAATTTCAATAACAATTAGAGGAATAATCACTATTGTATTGGCATCGGATATACATAATCTGTACAAGTTTCTGCTCTATAGGTAGTGTAGGTCAAATTTAGGTTTCAAGATTTGTCCCGAAGGAATATGTGAAGCTAATTAAAAGCGTGCAAAAATGTATTGCATACCGGCGATTAATTTGATTATTTAGGGATAATTTTTATTTGGAGATACTGTTAAGACAACTCTTCTGCTTTATAAGGTATAGACAACACAATATTTCAGTTGGATTAGGTATTATTTATTGATTAACCTTTGCTTCTATAATTAGCTGATTTATTTGGATTTTTTTAGTATTTATAGATCTCCAAAGGAAGAAAATCATCGTCAAAGGAAAAAACAAACAAAATTAAATCTTCCCTTATGACTCATGTTCCACAATAATCAGTTATGATATCTTTCTCCTAAAAAAGCAACAAACAAAAATCATTATGTGGCTGGTCAAGCTATTCTCCTCTTAATCATTATTGTCTGCTACTTTTATATTCCTAGTTTGATAAGTTACGAGGCTCTTGGGATATTTTAATGGTCCATTATTGAAATGGATCACATAGATATATAGCTGGTTTGAATTAAACATCCCTGGTTTTATTTGTTATTGCTTGGTCAAAGTTTAGGTCGGATAACCGTTATAAAGTTTCCATGCAGAATCGTAAATTCATAATGGTATAGCATCGATGGAATTTTGCCAATGGGAATAACTGAGGTTTATTTTTTTTTTGAAAAATTGTCGTTTTTTCCCTCTAACTTTACCATTTTTTTTATGATTGATGGATTAATAGAATAAACTTTTGTAATTAGGATTATAAAGTATCGATTAATAATATTAATTGAAATCTGGGGTGCTTCAGCACGTGGACGGCTTTGGCGCCAAAGGGCTTATCTACAACTATTCAGGTAATGGATGAAACGGAGTTAGGCCCTTCGCTTCATCTGCATAAACATTATAATTGTTCAGCAGTATGATACCGTGTTTGCACACTGCAGTAAGCTACACAATATGTGTGAGTGAGAGACACCAAGTTATGTATAATGCAAGCGTGGCACATAGGAACTGTTTCAACATCAGATATTACGTCGTTAATATGTTTAGCTCATCATTGCTCCATGTCCTGCATCGTTTCGTCGCGTCCGACTCGCCAGGGGCCTGACGATGCCCATCCAACTCTGGACCTATACCAGTTCCAGAAGATTTTATATTTGTTATACGCAATACGGTAGACACAACTTCACATAAGCAGATAGCCCATTTATATGGCGTTGCTGAATGATCACCAATTGTGGGGCCCCTTTTCGGAGTCCTTCCAGACCTCCTGCGTGAAAAACGCTGACCGTAGCAATGAGCTTATTGACTTTTTAAAAAATATCCCTATTAAGGGACATTGTATTTTCTTTTAACTTTGAAAGTGGTTATTAGATTCGAAGAGTTAGATAAGATAAAGTAATTATCCTTGTCGATCTCCCTCAATTTGGAGACGAAACATTTCCCCTGAAACCATTAAGAACGATCGTAAACCAATTAAAAAGATGATGTCTTCCCTAATGGGTGACCATTTGGTACTTCAACTTGAATTCGAACACATAAACCCTTAAGAGGGGGAGAAAGTAAGTTATGGACGATGGTTTTCGGACAAGTGGGGGAATAACCGTCTGCAAAGCAACTAACCCTGGCAATAAGCAACTTCCTTCCAACTTCCAAAGCACCAGACTTGGACAAAAGGTGTCTAACGAACCGTGCCTAAACCATACTAGGCTGGGGGTGAGGACAATGACCAAATAGATCAAGGCTTTAGGCTTAACTGACTACTGGAGGTAGTCACCTTCAGCAGCAGCAGCAGTACGTCCTCATGATTTATAGTCTATCCTATCCCCCTGTAATAATGTCAAGACCAATCATAAAAATTGATAATCAATAATCATTTTCAATTGCCACCACTTTGAAAAAAGGGGTACTTTTTGCGATTGATGATTGTAACATTAACGCGTGGTTTATTTTCCCACTAAATTAATGTAATCAGAGTCAATCTTGATAATAGAATATCGTCGTTGATCGATTTATACGTATTTTTAATACACGAATAGATTGCATGATATCAAATCTCTGTTATCATCAAACAAATTATACTCGAGCAATCCATTTACAAATGTTATTTTGATTTATCATATTAAAATTGTACTGCAAAAATCGTACCTGAATCGCTAGCTTGTTGAATATTGTTATTTTCTGAAGTAGCTTATAGTTTTATGCTTACCCTTTTTAGGGTCCTTAGGCAACAATAAATAATCTTATACATTCCTACGCTTATGTCATGTGAGTGAGGGTGTGTTGTGTTGAAAATTTCGTTTGTCGTGTATTAAACCCCCCCCCCCCCCTATTTTTAAGAAATAAACGAATAAATCATAGTTATTCTTTGTAAAAGAAAAACAAAATAAGATTTTAAGGCTCCAATACACGGTCAAAATGTTTGTGCAAACATTTGACCGTGTATGATGGGGCTGTTTGATGTTTTCGCAAACATGATGTTTAACTAAATTCGACCGACATCAGGATTGCGCAAAATGTTTGACTGTGTATGGGGGCCTTTAGACTTTAGACAGTTGTGTTAAGTTCTAAAAATAATATTAGCAACTAATATCTAACTTAAAATTTGTTCCAGTTATTCTCTTTCTGTGTTGTATTCCCTTTACTAAAGTTAACAGATAAAAATGAATAAAAACATTGAGAGATTATTTGAAAAAAGCGAGAAAAAAAAGCGTTTTTAAAGAATAAGCAATGAATAATTTCCCCATTTTAATTGAAATATTAACGAAGAATAGGATTGTTCCGTTCTGAAAACAAATCCCAAGTCCAAGAAAGCAGAAATAAACAGATTATAGACCTTTACTTCCCTTATAAGTAAATGTAGAAAGGGCTTATACACCCTTCATTCTAAGTCTCTAAGTACTGAATTACTAAATTTACTTTAGGGAGTGCTATTGATACTGTTAAGTCCCTTATTCGTAGGATTGTTCTTCGGTGAAGGGCTGGAGATTTGAAGGACTTTTTTGAGGATGATTCCCTTATCAGTTGAAATTGATGAAGGGAGAGTTCTTGGTGTGAATTACACCACGTGTTTTAGACTGAACACGTGGTCAAAATCCCTTATTGGTTTCGTTGGTAATTAGAAAACCGTTTCAAACCCTTAACTATATCCATTAAAATATAATAATAATCCATTTTAGCATCATGTAAGAGTTTTTTTTCTGCGTATATCGCTTTGTCATACCCGTTATAGGTAACTACTGTTTAGGTTATTTTTTCCGCTACTGAGCGTTTGTCTATTTATTATACCCTCAACTTTTGAGGTTCTATTTTTTTGCGCATGTGCCTTTGTCAAACTTTTAATAACCACTTTTTAGATTATCTTTTTTACTCATGTGCCTTTGTTTATTCATTATCACCTTTTTATTTACCAACTGTGTACTTTATACATTTGTATCCCCTTGCGTCGTGCGTAAGGTACGTTTTGTCTACCAAGTTTGCATTACTTCATGCATTTGTCTCTTCTTGCGTCTTGTAAGGTAATTTTTGTCTACCAAGTTTGCATTACTTCATGCATTTGTCTCTTCTTGCGTCTTGTAAGGTAATTTTTGTCTACCAAGTTTGCATTACTTCATGCATTTGTCTCTTCTTGCGTCTTGTAAGGTAATTTTTGTCTACCAAGTTTGCATTACTTCATGCATTTATATCCTCTTGCGTCTTGTAAGGTAATTTTTGTCTACCAAGTTTGCATTACTTCATGCATTTATATCCTCTTGGGTCTTGCAAGGTACTTTTTGTCTACCAAGTGTGCATTACTTCATGCATTTGTATCCTCTTGCGTCTTGTAAGGTACTTTTTGTCTACCAAGTGTGCATTACTTCATGCATTTGTATCCTCTTGCGTCTTGTAAGGTACTTTTTGTCTACCAAGTTTGCATTACTTCATGCATTTGTCTCTTCTTGCGTCTTGTAAGGTAATTTTTGTCTACCAAGTTTGCATTACTTCATGCATTTGTCTCTTCTTGCGTCTTGTAAGGTAATTTTTGTCTACCAAGTTTGCATTACTTCATGCATTTATATCCTCTTGCGTCTTGTAAGGTAATTTTTGTCTACCAAGTTTGCATTACTTCATGCATTTATATCCTCTTGGGTCTTGCAAGGTACTTTTTGTCTACCAAGTGTGCATTACTTCATGCATTTGTATCCTCTTGCGTCTTGTAAGGTACTTTTTGTCTACCAAGTGTGCATTACTTCATGCATTTGTATCCTCTTGCGTCTTGTAAGGTACTTTTTGTCTACCAAGTGTGCATTACTTCATGCATTTGTCTCTTCTTGCGTCTTGTAAGGTAATTTTTGTCTACCAAGTTTGCATTACTTCATGCATTTATATCCTCTTGGGTCTTGCAAGGTACTTTTTGTCTACCAAGTGTGCATTACTTCATGCATTTGTATCCTCTTGCGTCTTGTAAGGTACTTTTTGTCTACCAAGTGTGCATTACTTCATGCATTTGTATCCTCTTGCGTCTTGTAAGGTACTTTTTGTCTACCAAGTGTGCATTACTTCATGCATTTGTATCCTCTTGTAAGGTACTTTTTGTCTACCAAGTGTGCATTACTCCATGCATTTATATCCTCTTGTAAGGTACTTTTTGTCTACCAAGTGTGCATTACTCCATGCATTTATATCCTCTTGTAAGGTACTTTTTGTCTACCAAGTGTGCATTACTTCATGCATTTGTATCCTCTTGTAAGGTACTTTTTGTCTACCAAGTGTGCATTACTCCATGCATTTGTATCCTCTTGTGTCTTGTAAGGGACTTTTTGTCTACCAAGTGTGCATTACTTCATGCATATTTTTATCCTCTTGTAAGGTACTTATTATCTTAAATCAAATTATAATTATTATTAACTACGGGAAACAGACAGTGAAAAATACATTCCAGCGCCGGGATTTGAACCACGGGCCTCTATATTTCCAGTATAGGGGGTACTTATTATCTATCAAAATGCAGAAACTCGTTGTTTCCTCTTCTATTATGGTACTCTATAGATTGTATTATATTTTATCTACGACTTGCATTGTAAGTGGACTTTACATTGTTAATGACAGGGCGGGAAGTGTTACTTCCCGCCCATGGGAGTGAAAAAACAATCATACCAACTTAAAAGTTATTTTTTTTTAGTTATTTTTTAAGTATAATGTTGGTAGTAAAGTTTTCGGGAAGGTTACTTTAAAAGTACTTAAATTAAAAACAAACTATTGAAAGTGTTTGTTATAAAACGTGTATATTTAGTACAAAAATTGTTATTTTAATAAATCAAGTAACTAAATATCAGTTTACCTACAAACTTAATAGCTTTTAGTTATGGATCGAAGTATTTCTGCTCTCGGGATTATCTCCCTCGGCTATGCCTCGGGAGTTAATACTATAGTTATCTTCCTCGGCAAGCCTCGGGAGCCAACTCATTTATGAGGGGGCTAATGAAGTTTTCTCCTGAGGCGGTACCTCAGGAGAAAACTTAACCTCGAGCAGGAAAACATACTTTTCTCCCTTGTTGCGTAAATAACTATTCATTTCCAAAAGGATTGTTGTAAATGTTTCCTTGTCAAAAGGATAACAATATTCAATAGAAGAAAGGTTTTTTTTATTGTTATAATTATTATTCTTTTGGAGAGAGGAAGGGAATTTTATAAATTGAGTTTCATTAGGGCAACCCTAAGTGCTGCTTTTGTTCTTTCTTAAATCTTACTTCCCTTTTTTATTTAAAAAAAAGAAATACTAATAAAAAAATTAAGAACGTCAAATTACATCATTTCTTTAAGAGTATTGTCTTCAGAAGTTAAAAATTGGCAAAACTGCCTTTCTTTTATTTTATGGCTGCAATTTGTTTTAAAGGTTACGGTTTTTGGCCGTTTTAAAAGTTAACGACCCGTCAAGTAATATATATATATATATGTATATTGTTAAGAAAAAAAATGACGGGGATAAATGAATTCAGTGTTACACATTAAAAATTATTGAGTCATTATGAAGAAAAGAGTTTAATATTTTTAGACAAATTCCCTGAAGGCAAATACTGTTTTTATTTTAGTATATAATAACAAAAAAATACTTTTTTTTAAAAAAAGTAGTGCTTTAAAAATAATGTTACTTTAAACAAAAAGGAATATCAGTATCCTGAGGCGCCTAAACCGGAATATTTAGGCGGTTAAGTCTTTTTTTAGTTTTTTTTTGTTTATGATGTCAGACACCTAGGGAAAGTTTTTATTAAGCTTGAGGGCATCACTGAGCTGGCAGGTGTGATTATTATTCAGGGTTGGAGAGACCTTCCGCGCATGTCTGACAACTAATTTATTACACCGGAGATAGAAGGTAGATGCGGTATTGTATTATCTGGTCCTGGAGATTTTTTTTACTTTATTTTATAAAAAAGCAACACTGTTTTTTTGAGTCATAAACAGCTGATTTTTATTTACTTTATAAAAGACGTGCTTTTTTAGTTGGTGAAGGTGAAAAATAAAAATGAACTGTGGTCTCGTTGAGATGCTTTCACTTAAATTTCGTGTGTATTTTGTATTAAATAATATATTTTAATATATATAATTCCCTGTATTTTCTTTTTGTTGCGTATTAACCGATTTTTTAAAAAATTGTATTTATGTTAAATATTAAATATGTACTGCAATCGTGTTAGTTTATTACATTTATAAAACTTTGTTACGCCTTCATTTAATTCTTAATAAAGATTCTTATGAAAAGTTTTTTACTTTCTCATATAAAAAGAAAGTATTGTGGTGGCGCGAAAATTCGATTTTGAGATTTGAATGAATTTACTCGTTTTGAGGTCCCCTGAGTCCAAAAAAAGGTGTCTGTTTAAAAAATAACACTGTCTCTGTCGTTTGTGCAGACACTTGAAGCTTCTAAACTACTGGGCCGATTTTGACGAAATTTGGCAAACACTTTCATAAAAATTGTAACCCTAGGTGAAATCGAGAAATTAATTTTAGCTCCAAAATTGGGGGCGCTACCCCCAAAAACTCATTATTGCTCAGTAAAAAAAAATATTTCTCGAAAGCGGTCCCGACGATTTTGATTTAAAAAAATCGGCCCGAGACAACTCAGACAAACTTTCTCATATACGAGTTCATAATTACTTAGCCAAGCGTTTTCCATTTATTAGTTTTTGTATGTACATTTAATTATTACTGAACATTTCATCAAAATTTACCATAAAAATAACTTTTCCTTGGCGGGGAATCGAACCCGGGGTCTCCCTGTCCGCGTTTTAAGCTATTTTCTCAGGAACTAGATTTTTCCCGGGAAAACGGGTTATATCGTTACATTCGTATTTAAATGGACTATATTTTAGAATTTATTAATCAAAATCGTCGGAACCGTTTTCGAGAAATAATTTTTTTTTCAGGTTTTGTTTAGAGTTTTTCGGTGGTAGCGCCCCCAAATTTAGAGCTGAAATTAATTTCTCGATTTCGCCTCGGGGTATGATTTTTCTGAACATGTATGCTAAATTTGGTCAAAATCGGCCCGGTAGTTTAGGCTCCAGGCGTCTGCACAGACGACAGACAGACATTTTTTAGAAACCACTTTTTTTGGACTCAGGGGACCTCAAAACGTGTAAATCCATCAAAATCGAATTTTCGCGCCATCACAATACTTTCTCTTCATATGAGAAAGTAAAAAATGTCTAAAATGTAGTCCATTTTAATACGAATCTCACGATGTGATGTAAAGCCCCCCATACACAATCAAACATTTTGCGCAAACATGATGTCAGGCAGATTTAGGCCATACACGTCAAATATCAAACAGCCCCATAGACGGTCAAAATGTTGCGCAAACATTTTGCAGCCTTAAGCTGTTTTCCCGAGTAATATCTAGTTTCCGAGATATTGATGAAAATATGTCTGCTTTTGTTGATAAACGAAAACAAAAAGTAAACAACCACCTGTTGAACGCTTTTTCAATGTTTTTTTTTAAAAAAATCAATTAAATGAGGTATTATGAAATTTAAATACAGTTTTATCAATATAAGAAAGATTGTCTAAATTGTGTCGGATCGATTTTTTTTAGATTTTAATCAATATTTAAATGTGTCAACGGTAGCGATAAAAATAATAAAATAATAATTTAATAAGTTTCCAAAAATTAGTATTTCTTCCTCCTCCAAAGAAACTTATACAGCCACGTTTTGAACTTACAATTGCAGGAAATAAATAGAAAAGAAAAAGTTTCTCAAAATTAGCGATTACAAGAAAATTGGAAGGAAAAGGAGAGGAAAGGGATAAAAGGAAAAATTAGGTAACGATTGGTACGTGCAGTGACTAAAATTTCACTTAAAAAGGCTAAAACTCGGCCTAAAATTACATAGAGTTTTAGTGAACTCCTAACTCCTCCTTAAAAATTAGGGATATTTTTTGTTCCGTTCTAAAAAAAAAAAAACGGTTAAATTGACGACACTGTTAGATTTCTCTCTCCTTCTTTCTCTTGTTAGAGGTTTTTTGTCAGTGGAATTTAGGGATGGCAACACTGGTATAGAGGATCGGCACGTGACTGGGTTTTACGCTTGGGATAAATAGCCTGTCCTTATCTACTCTATATAAAGGGAGGTTTCACTCCAATTACCCTTTTTTTGTGTCGAGCTTCTATAACTGTTATACAAAGATAACCTTCATTCTAAAATCCGATCCGGTTGGGATGTTTATCGTGTAACTTGGTTCATAATCCTATCAGCTATTTTTTTTTTTCTTTCTCTATTGTCACGAGATTGACAATGAATTGGATTGTGTTTGAAAGGAGAAGGATCTTTGGATAGGATGACTAGTTAGAGGAAGTTGAGGACAGGTACTAAGATGTCATGGTATTTTAAGTTTTATACAAAAAAAAAATTGTAAAACGCGATTAGTTTTTTCAACGAATTCCTATTCTAAAGAAAAACAAAACTACGAAAAAGAGTAAAAAAAATTATAACTTGCGCTACTAGCGCATTCTTGTAGAGAAGTTCAAAACTAAAGCATTATTTTACTCTCATTCATAAAATTTTTCTATTGGAATAAAAGCGATTGATCTTTATTGCGCATTGAGCAGACGAGTGTAAACATACACTTCCCGCTCATCCGCACTCGTACACCAGATAGTTGTTTAGTTCAATTAGAACACCCTACGCGTTATATACTTTGCCACTTTGTCTTTTCATTTCTAACCCCTTCTTCTAAACAATGATAATTATTTCCTACTACTATTTATTTCCTATTTTGTCATCGCCTTATCTATTCTACTCCCCCGTCCTAGTAAGTTCTACTAGGTCTTTTACATCAAGTACAAGCAAGGGATGATGTTTGTCTGTCCCCCCTCTCTATTCTCTGTGCCTCACAAGCACAAACTTTTCTTTCCCAAATCACTCTACACGTTTAAATTTATTTTTCTGACTTAGCAAATACGCAGCACGATGATACAAAGTTATATATGACACTGCATAACATTTTATTTAAAAAAAAAAATTGGTTTGAGACAACTCAGACAAACTTTCTCATATATGAGTTCATAATTACTTAGCCCAGTGTCCCATTTATTAGTTTTCGAGTTTTCAACGGAATATAATTTAGTTTTCGAGATGATTTGTTCAACGAAATATAATTTAGTTTTCGAGATGATTTGTTTAATAGAATATAATTTAGTTTTCGAGATGATTTGTTCAACGAAATATAATTTAGTTTTCGAGATGATTTGTTCAACGAAATATAATTTAGTTTTCGAGATGATTTGTTCAACGAAATATAATTTAGTTTTCGAGATGATTTGTTTAATAGAATATAATTTAGTTTTCGAGATGATTTGTTCAACTGAATATAATTTAGTTTTTGAGATGATTTGTTCAACGGAATATAATTTTGATTGAGATAACTGTCAGTTAGGCAGGTCTAAATTCATCTAATGGAGCCAACTGTAATATGCTGACGAAAATTCGATTTCTTCGACTTCTTTCGGCTTATTTCTACTGTTCAAAACTAGTTACGTTTTGCAGCCCCGCTCGCCTTCATTAATTTTTCCTTGTTACCTTAGATTTTTTATCTGAATGTATACAGATCTAAAACCACAACCTCGAACTAAAGGGAAATTGCACACGGATAAAGATTTTAGCTAAAATGTTTGAAAATATATGAAAAGGCATTAACCCGAAGGGAAAATAATGAGAAAGGGCGTAGGGTGTTTATTCCCAGGCCTAAAATAAACGATGCTTTCAACCATCCGAAGGGTTTTCTTACCTTGAGCCCTTACTGGAAGGTTAAAGATGACGGTATTTTAGAGGTTTTCTAAATGTGTAAGGTTAGGCTACACTACTCTCAAAGCGAAAGCTTTTCCTAACCATGGAGTAAGAAATGGGTTATAATAATCTGGGAGTCTACCATGGATAGATACTCAAACCTTTATTAGTTCCATTATTTAAAACTTCATGCTCTTAGGTAAGCAAGTAACTCGAGAAGGTTTCCAGGTAGGTCTATATTTTAAAATACATAAATAATAAAAGGGTTTGAGGTTAAAGGGCCCTTTTGAATATATAGTTGCGACTAAAATTTATTACGAATATTGAAGCAAATTAGTCACCTTTGCATCTTTATTCGTGTTGAAAATTAAACAGGCGAATTAATACCATCAAAAGTTTGGTTCCATATTTAACTAATGTATTTGTTAGTCAAATTACTCACTGCTTAACTCATGCATTATACACGTCACTCACACAAAATTATTGAACAGGTGTAGTAAGTTCTTTATTTCAGATGCGGGTTTGTAAATGTTTGTTTGTTTGTCTAGCGATAACTGGCGTACATATTAATTGATTTTAACGAAATTTGGCACACAGCTGCATCTTAAATCTTAGCATTTGTGACAACTGTATAGTTTTTGGAAATTATACTCTTAATATTTTCAAGATTCCTGTCAATATGGCGGAAGACTAAAAAAAAAGCACGACATTTTATACGTCATTTTAATGGTCTTAAAGATTAGGAAAAGAATGTTACTTTTAAAACTTCACACTTAATATTTTCCAGTAGCGGACAATAAGGTGGATGGATAATCAAAATGTTTTTAGTCATTATGGCATGTTGTGCATCGTTTTGAAGGTCTCGAAGAGTAGGAAAAGCAAATATCAACTAGTATTACGAAATGCCCATTCTTTTTCCGACATTTTGAAATAAAGTATGTCCGAAATCTGTTGGTTGTTCGAAAAAAGTCAATACATATGCCATGTCATATATTTTGAAGCTCTTTTCAGGAAGATTAATTACACGTAATTTTTTTTTCTCCAAAAAACTTTCCTGGTTGCGATATTGAAAACATGTAAGGCATATATCAGAGCAAAATTATTTTTTTTTACACGACCTCTTTATGCGCCACATCACTAAGATGTTAGTAAGTTAAGGTAGAGGTCTGTAGACTTAACTTGTGCTTATATAAATGTCACTCAATAACAATTATCAATTTTGCTAAAAACAATAATTGTAAATTATTGTTGTAATTAAATAATTATAAATCAAATGGATGTATGTAGTTATACAATGGGAGGCAAAAGCGAGAAATAAGGCTTACAAGACGGTCCTTTTTGGTAACCCCATGTGAAATTCACTTACATTTAGTCTAACTAAATTTTCCTGGCCTTTTGGTGAAAATTAAAGTGATCTTCGCCTGATGAGTGAAGGGATCAAATGATGTTTTTTATATGCCATTCACAGTTTCATATCTGAGGTGCCCAAATCCTCATATTCTGCCTTGTTAAAGCTTCATATACTTCTCCTATAGATTTGGGGTTTGTGGCTTAAGTTTCATTTCTTAGCAGCTTTAGGTGTCTTTTGAAGAGGCATTTTGTTGGATTTATGACTCCAACAAAGATTTTGTGTCGTGATCTTCTTTCTCCCAGTTCTTATAGAGGTCTTTGATCAAAATCTTGACCCAGCTGCACCTAGCACACGAGTCCCAATCCTGCATAATTTTGAGGTTTAGCCAATCATCCATTAACTTTTGACGAGCTATGAAGATTGTTTTTGCTGGCTCGAGGCCAATTAAAGTCTTCATTGAGTTCGGGTTATCTATCTTTCTCCTCATTTCAATATTTACCACATTGCCCAAGTATCCCTTTAAGTTCACGAGTCCCAATCCTGCATATGTTTGCCGTTTAGCCAATCATCCATTAACTTTTGACGAGCTATGAAGATTGCTTTTGCTGGCTCGAGGCCAATTAAAGTCTTCATTGAGTTCGGATTGCCTATCATTCTTCTCATTACATGACTTACCCCTGTCTCCAGGGAGCCAGGGTGGCCGAGGTGGTAAAGACACCGGGCAGCTATCACTGAGTCGAGGCAACTCGAGGTCGTGGGTTCGATCCCGGGCCATGATACACTGAATGCATCTACGAATCGCGGACGGAGCAGGGCGAGGGACACCCCCTGAGGGGTTCTCTTCCCCCACGCTGTCTAGTGGGTTCGATCCGTGTCATGAAATGTGATCTGTATCTACAGTTCGAGGTCGGAGTAGGGCGAGGGACCCCTGAGGGGTCCTCTTCCCCCACACTTTGAAGCACGCTCATATAGCTTACTAATGACCACACCATACTCGCTTCGGCGGTACAATGTACAAATGTATGATGTGTGAAGTAGCTGGAACTCTCCACCTCGGGGAAGTAAAATGGGTCCACTGTAGGCCTGATTGCGAGGTTCGAACAAGTGGTTCGTCCTACCCGTCTAGTAGGAAGTACTAGGTAACTACTACTACTACTACTACCCCTGTCTCCAAGTACTATGAGTCTTTATGTACTTCGACATTCCTGCTGTAGGTTTTAGAAAACAATAGGATGGAGCTTACAGCCTTAATATCTACAAATGGTAACACACGTTTCTACATCACAATAAAGCAGAACTAAAGAATCTTGAAAGTTTAGACTAAATGTCTATTTTAAATAAACGTTACCGAAATTAAGTTTCAAAAAGTTAGGGTTTATTGAAGACAGGAAAAGATAAGAGGTGACACATTCAATGAATGAGTTATTCTTACAAAAAACTAGTAATTTATTGAATGGAAGGAAATCCTTTAGACAGAAAAGGGCATAAAGAATACTTAATAAGTTCACACCTTCCTTTTTTTCAAAACTCTGTTACCTATTGTTTTTTAAAAGACAATACTGAGTTGAATTATATACTCGTAAGTTTAATGCTTAAAATAAAACATTGATGTCGATGAGTTAAATATCCATTTATCTTAGTTATAATAAAGAATTGTAGTTAAATTTGCTAACAGATAGATTACCGGTACTTCTTTAGATTGTTACTCCCCTATGTTTTTTAGAATATAAATGACTGACTAAATAACTATTAAGACAAAGGGATCTTTAGTCCAATGTACTTTGGGACAAAGGAATATCACACTTGTGTTTTTATAAGGGGAGTAACAATTTAAAGAAGAAAATTTCGTACACTTTCTTTAGATTGTTACTCCTCTCTGTTTTTTTATAAGAGGAGTAACAATCTAAAGATGTGCCAGGTAATCTTCTCTTAGAGGTCGGAACTTGTGATATTTTATTACGATTTAATTCTAATTCATTAAGTAGTCCTCAACTTATCGTGGTAACAATGTTTCTGATTAATTAATCAGGCAGCTGATTAAAAAAAAATTAATCATTTTAAAAAAAATTGGATCCACTACTTAAAGTTAATCAGGTGAAACTAAACTAATTAAAACTGTTGTGTTTATTAAGCATTAGCTAATTTTGAAAATAAATTCTTCCATTTTGCTAAGCTCAATTTTTTTAATCATTAATCATATATTATAGCGTCCTAATAATCATTATTAAATATAAATAATATATAAAAATATTGTATTAATCTTATTTATTTAATGCATTTTAAAATTATTATTCTAAAAAAACCACGTGAAAAAAAAAATTGTCTTCATTAAATCTTGAAAAATAAAAAAAAAAATAAAAAATGGGTAATATGAATTCGTATTATTAATAATTTAGATTTTTTTAATGTACCCTCAATTATTTATTTAATTGAAAAATCCGTAATTTTTATTTATTTGTTTGTATAAAATGTCAAAATTCTTTCTCGATTTCCTCTTTTCTTTATAAAAAATGGGCAGTCCCCCCCCCCCAAAAAAAAAATCTGAAATAAAAATCTCTTTTTAATACAATTCTTCATTTTAATATCTAGAGGATTAGGGGATGGGAGGAGGGGGACCCAACTTTTTTTTTAGCTTTTAGTCTTTCAATAAATTTAGTCTTTTTTTTAGTAAACCGAGATTTTTTTTATTATTCTAAAGTCCTTCCTTTTCAAGCGAATTTTTAGAGGCTAAGGAAAACATCTCCCCCCCCCCCCCCCCCCCCCGTGTCCCTTAAGCTTTATAAAATATAAATAAACGGGGGGGGGGGGAGGAATTAAATGAAAGAGTACTTAATTTTTTAAAGTCTTAAGTATCATATTATGAATAGATTGAAGTAAAAATGAATAGGGGGATCTAAAAAAAAAAACAACCAATTTTTATTTTATCTTAAAAAAGCCGGATAATAATAATCATTGGTTATATATATATATATATATATATATATATATATATATATATATATATATATATATATATATATATATATATATATATGTATATATATTCATTATATAATATTATGTATGCACTAAATGTTTGTTTATAAACTTAATAAATAGACGGATTTTTTTTAACTTGAGTTTGTGTTGGGGTTTTTCATTCTACGAATAAAACCTTTTTTTTAATGTATAATCTATTCAATTTTTTTTTTAAATACATTAAATTTATTAAATACATAAAGAAATAAAATTTCTTCTTCAGAATGATCATAAATGCTTCCGACCTTACCGAAGGTTATATATTATCTATTGTTGTTATTTAAAAAAAAAAAAACGTTTTTGCAGAGAAGAAAAAATAAATTATGAAAACCCTTAATAAATGTAAGTACTGGGTATAAAGATTACTTTAAAATGTTTAATGATAAATAAGGAAGCATAATTTTTAATGAGATGAGATTAAATTCAAAGAAAAATATTAAGTAACTAATTAATTAGATCTCAAGTGTATCTAATGAATGTGTATTTCGTAGTTTTGTAAAGAAAAAAAATACGTATGGTGTCGTGGGACACCCGGTAGGAACGAAGTTCCTTACGCTTTATATTAAATATAAATTATATAATTACAGTGCTAAGTATATGATACTAACTACTTATACTTGGTGGTGTTAGAATAAGACACAGAATTAAAAGTAACTATTTGTAATAGCGGAGTTAGGGCAATATTAAAAGAAAAACTTTTAATTATCTTTAAAGAGCGTCTTACAATAAATGATGTACTGTAAATTGAGAAAAAAAGTTAATTTTGATTAGTGTATAGTTAAAGCAGATGGTAGTAGAGAAGATAAGAACGGTCCCATCAGACCTCCGTCGGCGAATCTCCAATATAAATATTATAATAAAAAATATAAATCACCAACACTAAAAAACTTCTGCTTGTATCAGGTTGAAATTTTTACATGCCTGTTTCAATTGTACTTTAGACTATATATGAAGTTTTATTGAAATCGTTACGTTAGAACGTAAGATATCGGTAAAAACGTTGTTTTCATTATTTAAAACGTTTAGGTCCGCTTTAATAAATTTAGCGATCTTTATCACTTCATAGCAGTGTCGGTGTTCGTTTTAATAAAAAAAAAGTATTTAAAGAAGTTGTTTGTCTCGTTAAATAGATGAAGTTAGAATTTTTTTCCGTCCAAAAAATCCAATTTTAAATTTGAAGCTTACGTTTACGCGAGCGTTGCGCGTGAACGCTTGGGCGGATAACATTGTCCAACGAACTTAGCCTGGGCATTTGTAAAATGAACATGTGTACCAAATTTCAACTAACTCGGTGATCTTTTACTTAAGTTATTGTCATCGGTAGATTTCGTGACGGATTTTGCGTGACGATGATTTTGTGACGGTGATTTTGGTCGTTTTTTTCGGATTTACCCCCGGGCTCCAGAACGTGCCATAAGGAACTTCGTTCCAAAAAACACATTTATTTCAGAGTTTTTGGGGGATAGCGCCCCCCAAATTCGGAGCTAAATTTTATTTCTCGATTTCGCCTTTATGTATATGGATTTTTTCTGTACATGATGTTTGCCAAAATCGTCAAAATTTGTCAAAATCGTTCCAGCTGTTTAGGCTATATCTTTTCCTCCCTAAAAATGTAATTGGAATTCAACATTCAACTAGGGAGGCAATGAAAAAAATCAAATACATTTTATTTACGTGTATTATAAGTTTTTCAAATACATAGACCACATATTTTTCTTTAATAATTTACGTCTTTCACAGCGATTTCTTCGTTATCTTTAGTAAACGTAGAAGCAAATGATTTGATTATATTAAAAATGTATTTAAAAATATTTAATAATTTTTTTATACAGAAAATGCTATGGAAAAGCATTATAAAGTGGAAAATACGGTTAAAAGATGAGTTTTAACAGTAATCCATCAAGATGATTATGTTTTGTCAGAGGATGCGATGCCTTCAAAGATGCTTTCCATATAACTTTATTATTAATTTCAGCTTTATTGATTCTACCACCCCCTCCCCCCTTCTCGTTGCACCCTCATCAGCCCTATTTCTCCTTCATCTCCCCACTTTGAATATAATTTGCACTGTGTCAAGTGTTGAGTCTGATGAGACCACACTATGTACACCCTTCTACTTTCAAATTATTTAATATTAAGAGCATGCAATTAATCATAATTGTCTTTAAAGATGAGAGTATGGATATAGAGCTTTGACTTACTATAGAATTAGAATTATATTCAGAAAAACCATATTGAGTATGTGATATTTGGAATACAGAAAGACGTTAATCCACTAAAAGTATCTTTATTTTACAAAGTATAGGCTTTCAACTAATATGTAGTGATTATTTTCAGTGACGATGAATAAAGAATATAGAGAAACATTTAGAATAGAAGTTTAGACAGATGTTACTTCCGGCTCTTTAGTTTAGGAATAAAGAGAGACGTATTTCCACTAAAAGTTACTTTTAACTAATAGTAGTCATCACCTGTGACGATGAGTAAGGAATATAGAGAAACATTTAGTATAGAGACATGTGTTGCTTACGACTCTTTAGTTTAGAAATAAAGAAAGACATCTCTCTCTACTAAGAGTAACTTTATTGTATAACAGTGATATTCTTTAGTGCCGATGAGATGAGTAAGGAATATAGAGAAACATTTAGAATAGAAATTGAGACAGATGTTACTTCCGACTCTTTAGTTTAGGAATAAAGAGAGACGTCTTTCCACTAAAAGTTACTTTATTGTACAAAGCCGGCTTTCAACTAATAGTAGTCATCATCTGTGGCGATGAGTAAGGAATATAGAGAACCATTTAGAATAGAATTTGAGACAGATGTTACTTCCGACTCTTTAGTTTAGGAATAAAGAGAGACGTCTTTCCACTAAAAGTTACTTTATTGTACAAAGCTGGCTTTCAACTAATAGTAGTCATCATCTGTGGCGATGAGTAAGGAATATAGAGAAACATTTAAAATAGAAGTTGAGACAGATGTTACTTCCGACTCTTTAGTTTAGGAATAAAGAGAGACGTCTTTCCACTAAAAGTTACTTTATTGTACAAAACCGGCTTTCAACTAATAGTAGTCATCTTCAGTGACGGTGAGTAAGGAATAAAGAGAAACATTTATAATGGAAGTTGAGACATATATTACTTCCGACTCTTTAGTTTAGGAATAAAGAAAGACATCTCTCTACTATAAGTAACTTTATTATACAAAACCGGCTTTCAACTAATAGTAGTAATCTTCAGGGACGATGTTTAAGGAATATAGAGAAACATTTAGAATAGAAGTTGAGACATATATTACTTCCGACTCTTTAGTTTAGGAATAAAGAACGACATCTCTCTACTACAAGTAACTTTATTATACAAAACTAGCTTTCAACTAATAGTAGTAATCTTCAGTGACGGTGAGTAAGGAATAAAGAGAAACATTTATAATGGAAGTTGAGACATGTGTTGCTTACGACTTTTTAGTTTAGGAAAAATGAAAGACATCTCTCTTTACTATGGTAAAGAGAGACAGCCAGCTTTTAACTTACAGTGATTATTTTCAGTGACGATGTTTAAGGAATATAGAGAAACATTTAGAATAGAAGTTGAGACATATATTACTTCCGACTCTTTAGTTTAGGAATAAAGAACGACATCTCTCTACTACAAGTAACTTCATTGTACAAGGCCGGCTTTCAATTAGTAGTAGTCATCTTCAGGGCTGATGTAATGAGTAGATATGCACAAGAGAAAGAGTCAGCTTAGAAGTTGAAACAGAGGTTTAAATCTCCTTACTTCCTATCCTCTTTACTTTAGGAATAAAGGAAGACATCACTTTATTGAAAGTATAACTATATTATATAAATACGGCTTTTAATTAATGGTTGTCACATTTAGTGCCGATGTGACAACCAAGAAGAGAAACGGAATAGAAGTTGAGAAAGTGGTTTAAATCTGCTTACTTCCGACTCTTTAGTTTAGGAATAAAGAAAGACGTCTCACTACATAGAGAAACTTTATTGTACAAAGCCTGCTCTTTCAACTAATAGTGATTATTTTCAGTGACGACGAAATTTAGTTGATTTGTTTAAGAGAATGGGTCAGAATAAAAGTTGAGACAGAGGTTTATATCTGCTTACTTCCGACCCTCTTTAGTTTAGGAATAAAGAAAGACGTTTCTCTAATGAAACTAACTTGTACAATGTGCAAAGCTTAACTTCATTTAATCTGATACTAATAATATGTTAACTGTCTGTTTCAGGTGTGTTTCTTTCCAATCTAATCTATTACATCTGATCTGTAAGTAATTTTACTGTCATTAATTTAAGGAATGAGTTTAAATTATTACTTCTTTCAAAGTTTAAACTATTTTAAGTTGATCAAAGTCTAAGATTCACTTCAAAATAGTGTGGTACTCTTTACTGAAGTAACCATGTGATACAATCATGTTCTATTTTTCTATCATTTACAATTTGATGAAAGTATATTTTCGTTTATTCGAAGGAACAAATATGTTGAAATGGCAGACATTAATCTGAATATACCCCAGGAGTGGGTAATGTAGCCCAACATTTTTAAATTTACAACTTCTTTATGACTTTCTTGAAGACCATAATATAAGAAAACTTACTATGATAAGAGGAAACTAAGATAAGAGAAAACTAACTAAAAGAACCTAATTGTAATTAATTGAGCTGAGCGAAGCGAAGCTTTTATACTACACTTTGCATTTTTTCTGACGCATACTCCTCCTGAACGGCTGAACCGATCTGCACAAAATTTGGCACGGTCATAGTGATTAACCACAGGAAGGTATAAATCTGAAATGGTCCAAATTGGTACTCAGGGGTACGGGGTACAAAAGTTTCCTCCTGAACGGCTGAACTGATTCGCACGAAATTCGGCACAGTCATAGTGACCAACCACAGGAAGGTATAAATCTGAAATGGTCCAAATTCGTACACAGGGGTACAGAGTACGGGGTACAAAAGTTAAGTTAATTACGGGGAACAGGGTACAAAAGTTCCTCCTTGAACGCCTGAACGGCTGAACCGATTCCCACGAAATTCGGCACGGTCATAGTGACCAACCACAGGAAGGTATAAATCTGAAATGGTCCAAATTCGTACACAGGGGTACGGGGTACAAAAGTGAAAATAGTATATGCCCTTCATGATATCTAAATTCGTACACAGGGGTACGGGGAACGTGGTACAAAAGTTCCTCCTTAACGGCTGAACTGATTCACACGAAATTCGGCACGGTCATAGTGACCAACCACAGGAAGGTATAAATCTGAAATGGTCCAAATTCGTACACAGGGGTACGGGGTACAAAAGTGAAAATAGTATATGCCCTTCATGATACTTGTCGTTGGAAAGCTCTTTACGAGTACAGTTATTGTTGTTATGTTCACTTTTGTCATCTTTTCATTTAAAAGGAGGTAAAATAGAAAAACAGGAAAAAATGCTTTTTAATTAAAAATAGAGATTTTACTATTTTTGATCCAATTTCAGCTGTTTATAACAAATGTTTAATGGTTAAGATTAAAATGCACGCTCAGCTCAATATTGCAAGCAGACAACTGCATTGCACACCTAGTAAGTCATTATAAAGGAACTTGTACAGTTGTGATTTATAGGTTAGACTAAGGGTAATTGAGCTAGGGCGCAAGATTGGTCCAATGTCAATTGCGCTTGTTAGGTTGGCCTAAAGTTAGTTGTGCTAATACAAACTTAATTTTAGGTTAGTTGTACTAGTCAGGTTGGTCTTAAGTTTGTTGAGCTAGTTAGATTGGTTTAATTAGTTGTGCTAGTCAGGTTGGTCTGTCAGTTGCTCTTATAAAAGCTTAGTTTTATAGTTTTTATGCTAGCCAGATTGATCTAAGGTTAGTTGTGTTCATTAGAATGAAATGGTCTTAAGTTTGTTGTGCTAGTCAGGTTGGTCTGTCAGTTGCGCTTATAAAAGCTTAGTTTTATGGTTTTTATGCTAGCCAGATTGATCTAAGGTTAGTTGTGTTTATTAGAATGGTCTAAGTTTGTTGTGCTAGTCAGGTTGGTCTGTCAGTTGCGCTTATAAAAGCTTAGTTTTATGGTTTTTATGCTAGCCAGATTGATCTAAGGTTAGTTGTGTTTATTAGAATGGTCTTAGTTTGTTGTGCTAGTCAGGTTGGTCTAAGCTCAGTTACGCTTATAATAGCTTAGTTTTGTATTTTTATGCTAGCCAGCTTAGTGTAAAGGTTTATTTTCATCAGAATGGTCTTAAGTTAGCACATCAAGAGCTAGTAAATTGCTGAGGGCAATTTATTAAAAATTATACATAGCATTTTTAGGGTCCGTAGGCATAACCAAGGACCCTTATATTTTCCTGCGTGTGTCTGTCCGTCCGTCCTGTCGCCTGCTCTCACGGCTACACTTTTCGTCCGATCACTTTGAAATTTGGCATGTATGTGTCTTGTACCCACATGTATTAAAAATATAGCGACTTCAAAAAAATATTTTAAAAAAAGAATTAGAGATAAAAAAACTTGAGGGTTAAATTTTTTTTATTTTTTTTCGACACCGTGAAGGGGTATCATATGAAAGGGTACGTCGAGCTGATTAAAAAAATATATAATTCTTTGGATATAACTTTGATAGGGCGAGCATATGAAGTTTGAAGTGGGTGTGAAACGTGTCCCCCCCCCCCCATCTCGCTTATGTGAAGTGCAAAAAATCTGAAAAAATTCCTGAACATTCTTCGACCAAAAGTAAAGATACCACATTTTGGGAATTTCGAAAAAAATATTATTTTATTTTTTATTGACAAAATACGTTTTTTTTTATAACTATGGTCTTTTCGATGTATTTATATGGTTGTAGTCCGGTTCAGTGGCAAAATAATACTTTATCGGAAGTTTGTTTATGTGTTTTGAGAATATCAGACCCATAGGATAGTTCAAAGTAAGCTTTTTAGCATTTTAAAAAACACCATCAATAGGGTACTACTTAAACTATACAGGGTTGCCTACGGACCCTCGCTGTGTGCTGACTAGCACACACTTGACCTGTTTATTTATTATCATTAAGGTCTATAATTAACTTACTATAATTATTAATCAATCAATCGAAATGTCCAGACTTTCGAAATCTTATTGAAAATTTGACGCTTCCTTGAGATTTTTGCAAAAACAATATTAAATGAGACCAATCCCAGCTCTGTACAATAAAACACGGTTATTTGTGTTATTCTGATAGGTCTAAGCTCAGTTGGTCTTATAATAGCTATTTTTATGTTTGTTATGCTAGCCAGATTGGTCTAAAGTTGGTTATTGCCGAAAGTTAGAGACCTGTTCTTGTGATATTCACTTAAATTATAATTAAATTAGATTTAAATAAGTTTCTTAAGCCACCGTTTTGTCATTGATAATAATCAATTTATAATTTATAAACAAATGTTTTTTTTTTGTAGAAAATTTTTGAATTACTTTAAGATATTTTATTATCTTTTGGACTTTATTAATCGATGAATTACAATTTGTAATTTATACTTCTTTTGTGAATTCCAGAAAAGTATTAACTTGTCTTTTTTTTTCAACAAAATAAAGTTAGTAAAGTATAAAGTTAGAAGCAATTTGTAATATATTACTGGAACATAAGTTGTAGTATAGTAGAAAAACACGCGAACATTGCGGATTTAGACTGGCGTGAGCACTCTTCCCCTCTTTTCACTGTTGAAAATCTACAATATTCTTAAATTAAAAACCTCTCTCCATTGTCTAGACTTAGTAAACCAGACACGCATACCAACAGAATCACAAAAAAATACTCTAGATAGTTTCCAAACACAAACACAAGTCTCGTTACGACATTCAAGTTACGAATGCACACGTACAAATTTATTTTAAACAAGTCTGCCACGAGAAAAACAGGAAATGGCTTCTAAAGAGTCTAAATATAAACCTACAAAAACAGGTTGTATACAAGATATTTATTTTTTATTGTAACTCTTAATTCTATAAGCCTCGTGATTATAATAAATCTTGCTCTTAATGTGATTACTTTGCTCTTGAAATGGCACTTGAAATAAAGTAAAATAAATGAGTGTAATCCGTTCTCATTACTACTTAAGATATTAGTGTCATGTTGGAACATTTTTCTTAATAAGCACTTAGGTAATTGCTTAGCTTTTTTAATTTTTATCCAGGCTTTTGCAGATGGTTTCATGATAATGTTCAGGGTCTTCCATTCCCAGAGTTAGGATCATTTTCAGAGTGTGGATCATCTTCAGAGTAAGGATCATCATTTGAATTAAGGTCATCTTCAGAGTTAGGATCATCATTAGAGTTAAGGTCATCTTCAGAGTTAGGATCATCTTCAGAGTAAGGATTACCATTAGAATTAAGGTCATCTTCAGAGTTAGGATCATCATTAGAGTTAAGGTCATCTTCAGAGTAAGGATTACCATAAGAATTAAGGTCATCTTCTGAGTTAGGATCATCTTCAGAGTGTGGATCATCTTCAGAGTAAGGACCATCATTAGAATTAAGGTCGTCTTCAGAGTTAGGATCATCATTAGAGTTAAGGTCATCTTCAGAGTTAGGATCATTTTCAGAGTAAGGATTACCATTAGAATTAAGGTCATCTTCAGAGTTAGGATCATCATTAGAGTTAAGGTCATCTTCAGAATTAGGATCATCATTAGAGTAAGGATTACCATTAGAATTAAGGTCATCTTAAGAGTTAGGATCATCATTAGAGTTAAGGTCATCTTCAGAGTTAGAATCATCTTCAGAGTACGGATTACCATTAGAATTAAGGTCATCTTCAGAGTTAAGGTCATCTTATGAATTAGGGTCATCTTCAGAGTTAAGATCATCTTCAGAGTTAGGATCATCATTAGAATTAAGGTCATCTTCAGGTTAGGATCATTATTAGAGTTGAAGTCATCTTCAGAGTTAAGATCATCTTCAGAGTTAGGATCATCATTAGAATTAAGGTCATCTTCAGGTTAGGATCATTATTAGAGTTGAAGTCATCTTCAGAGTTAGGGTCATCCTCTTGTAATCCATTACATAAATATAGTTGTATATCCCTTTTGGCAGGCCTTTGCTCTCCCTGGCTGTTGTGCCACGGAGTTAGTATATAAATTAAAAACTTGTGCTCTGTGTGCTATGAGTGATAACACATGTTTCACATTTTGGGCCAAATTTATTGTGACTACACCCATTGAGACGTGTTCATCACTAGAAAGCCTAAAACGTCTTCCTTAATTTATTTAATTCTCTATTATTTTTTTTAAAAAATACATTTTTTTTATATGAATCTATCATGGTTAACTTTTTAGTGTGGGACCTCCACTTTGAAAATTGTGTTGTTATATGTATATGGTTATAAGAATGCCTTCCGTATATTTTATCATCATAACTTCGTGGCATTTTTTGAATGCATTCCGAAGGTTAAGTTTTGACAGTTCACAAAATCTAGTATTTAAGAGATAAATGTAGTAAAATCATTCTCTGATTGTTAGAATTAGAATCTGCAGTTATAATATGAACAATGAGAACGCCAAAATCGCATTTCCAGATGAATTAACTTTTGGTTGTTTATGGTCCTTAAATTTGTAGGTTCAAAGCCACCGGGGTGTTAGTATAATGTGGTTGGATTCCCCAAGTTCCTACGTTGGGGAGTAAGGTCGTATTTTAAGAAAGGATAGTTTCAACTGCTCTTTGTCTTGGAGTAAAGTTAATATTTTAGTTCGCTTCTCGCTACCAAATGGTATTCAGGAAATCAGGTCATGCAAGACTAGGTAATTGAAAATTTCACAGCGTAGTACTTGTAAATTTCGATTCTCTGCTATTTTCCTTGGTTTACCAACCAAGCCTGAGGCTACTGCAGCTTCTCCTTCCCCTCTCGATATAATTTCACTAACAATACCCCTGACGATCTGAATTCCCTCGTTCTATCATACTCCTAAACGAGATTCAACCGGGGAGGTTTCTCCCCCCTATTGCCTCAGTGGAATATTCATACCTTCCCCAACCCTTCGCACAGAGGCCGAGATAACAGCATCTATTAATAATAACGCAAGAGATAGAAACCGGGCGGCATTTCCTACTCTCCTGTGTGTATTAATATACCCCAGGAAATCAAGATTCACCCCTTTCTAACTTCCTCTTCTGGTGAAAACCGGGACAAACTGCCGTCATTAAGATTCCGCCAAGTTAAGCAATACGGCAATATAGGTCTTAATCCTTAATCAAAGCAATATCGTCTTCATCCTAAGGAATTGCCTTGCCTAGTAGCGTATGCATAAACTTAGATTGTTTCCTCCAAATATGACTCTTGCCTTATGTTTCTCACAGAATTTGTCTTGACCTTATATTCTTCACAGCAATTGTTCTTGACACACTTACACAGTTAGTTCTGTCCAGCATATTGGTTCCTTTTTTTACTTCCTCATGTGTGTGGCATATTCCACATTTATTTGACGTCCCAGTCAACATAACATTAAATTGTAGGACTAAAGCCTCATTTCTTGGCAACCGTTCTAGTTCCTGTCATGACAGCAACGATCACATTAAATGTCACTATAGTACCATCACGAAAACCACTCTCACACTTCCTTGATTATAGCGAAATTTGAGAGAACCCTTGTGAATGTCACATAACTACCATGTGAAAACAGATCTGATGACAATGTGATACTAATAGCTTGCTCTTATCTTATCATATCTAGCTTAACAGTTATGTTGGTTCGCAAAATGTTCCCTCAAATGTTTGATATCGGATTCATCAAATATTTTCTTTCTTCGGAATGGTCGTATATAGCTTCCGTTACCTTCGTAAGCTCAGAACTAAAAGTGAGAAAATTAAAATTAATTAGAAATAATGGGTTGTAGAAGCATATCATCATTATGTATACATGATTAGACTCGAGGAAGCTATGTGCCACACTAATTGGCAGACTATTGTTATAAATGCTGGTTAATATAACCATTTCTTTACAATAATCTCATTTGTCTTTAAAAAGAAAACTAAATAAACCTATCTCAATTTTAGTTTAACAATATTGATGTTACAACTAAAGTAAATTTGCTTGGATCTTTATTTTCCTGTGAGACAGCAATTGGATAAAAGGGGACTTCTTGGTTGGTTTGCCTTAGAGAAAACGGAAAGAACCAAATATATTCTAGCATCGAGAATAAAGAGTTGCCTAAAGGGATTTAGTTTTTAGGATGCCAAGGGACCCTTTTGAGCTGGTTTTCCTATCAGGAAGGAAGGGATCTAGAAGGTCTGTAGGGATGATTGGTTATTGACTCCACGCGTTTTAGCTTTTTCGTATACCCATAGCATTTTTACTTTTTTTGGTTACTCTTTTCCTATTTTTTTCTGTTTTTACCTTGAATATAAAAAGAGTTCTTTTAACATTTTTTGATCGTAATGTAACTCTGACTTATGTATTTATATGTAAATTCTCTACTTTTATGCTTGCGAGCTTACCTCGAGCTTACCTTCGGTAAGCTCGGATTGTGATCATGCTGGAAAACAAAATTTCTCCAAGTTAGTCAATGGAATTTTTATTGACACTTACATCTTCAAGAATGCCTAACCGTTTTAGAAGAAATTTGGATGCCTTGTCGAAAATAGTCCACAGAAAGCCCCACATTTAATTTAACCTTCTGCGTACTTTCCTCTGGTGACCGGAGCAGATTTAAACAAACATACTTTCGTTTCCCAGTGGGATCACATTATTTTACACTCATATCACCATTTTTGCAATGATAAGACGCAATGAAGCTATGTGCCACACTAATTAGCAGGGTTTCTTTCGAGGTCACCGAGAGAAATTTTGATCATTCAGAAAAAAGACTTTTTTGTCCCCAATTTGAAAAGTTCCTTGACAGGAATCCTTTTTAGACTGGGAACATTTTCATGGTTGATATTGCTTACAGCATTTGTCTTGACACACTTATAGAGCAGGGAACATTTTTGGATTCGCGTCATCTGTCGGAACAACTATATCTTTAAAATTACTTGTCCAATATTGGTGGTAGGTCATAATTAGACCATTATTGGTTGGGTAATAAGTTTCAACCTTCTGAACCCTTTGGTCTTCCACACGCTCACCTATATCATTATAAATTCTCGATCAATTTTTGTTAAAATTTAGATGATTTTTTGAAAGTAGCCCACAAATTGTCTCATGTTCATGGCAAACGTCTGCGCGCATCTTAAATATTGCTTATTTTAACCTTTAATTCATGTAAAGAAACAAAATAATTATGACGGATTTTTATTTTTAAAAAAATGGGAAAAATTAAATTAATTAGATAACAATGGTTCGAAAAATTTATCAAGGCTTATATTACGCGGCATCTACTTTCGTTAATATTTTATTGAATATTTGTTTGCTCGTTACAGTTAAAATACACTGCCAATTAGTGTGGCACATAGCTTCCTCGCATCCTATCATGTACTTTATTGTTATATTAACATTAAAGTTTTATTACTTTATTGTTATATTGTTTATTGTGTAAGAACAATTCACATTTTTTAGCGATCTTTAACACTTTATTAGGGGTGTCGCTGTAGGTTTTACTAAAAAATTGTATTTGTAAAAAATGTTCGTCTCATTGAATAGATAAGGTTTGATTTTTTCCCGACCGAAAATTCAAATTTTAAATTTGAAGTTCACGTTTACGCGAGCGCTGCGCGTGAACGCTTGACCGGATAACGTTGTCCAACGAACTCGACCTGAGCATTGGTAAAATAAACATGTCTACCAAATTTCATCAAAATCAGGCAACATTTACTCATGTTATCGTCGCACGTTTCACGATTCGCGGACACACAGACCGACAGACAGACAGACACAGAACCAAACATGTTCCCTGATGTCTGAAACGGATTTCTGTCTTGGAATTTTTAAAATCGGAGGCATAAAACTTTTTTGTTCTCATAAGTGAACACAATGCTTCCGTTACCTTCGGTAAGCTCGGAAGCAATAAAGTACATACATATATGTATCAATATTCCCTTTCTTTAAAGCTGAAGATTTAATTTTCTAAAAATTTGTTTCAGACATCAGGGAAGATTTTTAATCTCGTTTCTGTTACTCGGATTGTTTTGCAATTACCTCTATTTTGAAAACTCCTTGTCCGATTTTATTGAAATTTGGATGGCTTGTCTAAGTTGGTGGTCTAAGTTGGTAATAAGAATTCATTTCACCTTCTGCGCACAATACATATTGAATTTAGATAAATGTGACCGTGGAAATTTAAATCACCTTGTGCGCATTTTGTTTTTTTTCTCTGGGGAATGCTACGAATCTTAAATATTGAAATATCTATCACGATTATACTTACATGACCATTCGTCCTAAGCTAGAACGTGATGAAGCTATGTGCCACACTATTTAGCAAACTTTTTTTAACTCTTCATCTCTAATGTTCGACTCGAAAAAGTTTAAAGCACTTCTACCCTTATTTTTATTAATAACATCATCATTCTTGTATAAAAACTAAAAAACAAGACTTCATTACAGTTATATTCTTATTCTTATTTTTTTGCTTCCACGTGCCTCTTTTCCAAAAAATAGAGAGAAAAACAAAAAAAAAAACTTTATAAAATTTCCAATTACCAGTGTTCTTGAAGCTCTATCTGCCCCAACTTTTATTTTTTTGAGAAAAAACTCATTTTCTTTAAGTCAGACTTGAAACTTTTGTTTAAAACAAGTTTTTTTGAAGTTTTTCTCATTTCTTCTTCTACTTCACTGGACTTAGATTTCTTTTTATCCTACTTATAAACTTGTTATAATTTCTTGAATTTTTAAGGATTTTTTCTGTTGCCCTCTTTATTATTTTCTTTCCATGTCCGTAGTTAATTATTCTTCTTAATGGTGTATTAAAGAAAAATTAATTATGTTTCTTAAGTTGTTTAATCTAATTATATACTTGACGCTTTTTTAATTAAAAAAAAAAAAAAAATGAGAAAGGACGGGATGAAACTAATTTCTATCATTTTCGCTTTGGAAGCAAGAAATTCAAGATCAATTCTTGACCTCGACGAAAGGCGACGTTTGGTGTTCCCATATAAATGGGAGGCTACTTATGTATGTGGCACTCCATACAGCTGATACGCATACAGTCTGATGATACTTCCAGTATTGATGATACAGTATGGAAGTATGTGGTGATACGCATACTTTTATTTCTTAAATAGTTGTTAAAATGAGCGTATGAAGCGAGCTTTTTACATTCAACAAAATATGCATCGTGTCAGTGAAGTTTACATGTCTGACGATAACTTGAGTAAAACTTAACCGATTTAATTGAAAACTTGGTGTACATTCTCAAAAAAACAGCATTGTTTGTTAAACAGCACTATCCATCCAAGCGTTCACGTGCAATGCTCGCTTAATAAACGTGAGCTTCAAATTTGAAAGGGGAATTTTAGGATGGGAAAGATACATCCTTCGTCTATTTGATGATACAGACTTAAATGTTAATAAATGTTTTTTTTGTAAAAACAACAGTGACACAGCTATGAAGTGTTGAAGATCGCTAAATCTTTGAAATTGAAGTGAAATTTAATGAGGCATGTAAAATGTGAATATGATACAAACAGAAGTTTTTGTGTATTGGAGTGATAAATTTTATAATAATTCAAAAGGAGATTGCCGGGACGTATAAGTCAGTAAAATAGTAGTTGGAAGACACTACCCTGCTTCCCTTACTACATGGCTCTATTCCTATCATTCTCTTTAACTTTCAACTCATCATACGTCTATTAAATTTTGATTAATATTTAACTATTTAAGTTTCGCTGCCTTTGCAGTGATCATTCTCAAGTGGAGTTTATTGCGACTTTAGTTATTCACAACTGAGTCTGAGTCTAGATCTTCTGGAGAAGACTGCGTCAGAGATTGTGTCAACCCCGACGTTTCGAACCCATTGCAGGCTTAAGTTTACCCAGACTAGACTTAAGTTTATATCTTCTGGAGAAGACCGCATAAGAGGTTTTTATAAATCCCGACGTTTTGATCCCTTATTGCAGGGATCATTCTCAAGTGGAGTTTATTATGACTTAATCTGACTCAACTGAGTTGAACTCTAATAAGTCTAAATCTTCTGGAGAAGGCCGCGTCAGAGATTGCGTCAACCCCGACGTTTCCAACCTATTGCAGGAATCGTTCTCGAGACTTCAGTCATTAGCAACTGAGTCTTAGTCTAATGGCTCTAATAATAAGTGTCTTCTTTGAGATTGATTCCTGCTATGGATTTGAAATGTCTGGATTCCCAAATTCCCTGACGTGGTTTCTCCAAAAGATCTTGACTCAAGTTAGTTTTAACAATTTTAACAAAGTTATTACCCATGATCTGATTTGTTTCACAAAATCTCGTTTAAAGATAATTAAATCTTCTTTTAATTTATTCAACTTACTTTAATCCATAATTTAAAGAACAATTAACTCTTAATCTAGACGAACTTGATCTTTAACAAGCTCACTCAAAGAACAAAAAGAGGGTGCCCTATAGCCAAACCTTCATTTTCAATTAATGGTTCCACCCTCCACCCTTAACTGGTGATATCAAGGCATAGAAGCTCTAAAACCATCCACACCCATTTAGAATAGAACACACCCTAATGCACAAAGCCGACTTCCACACTGCCTTGTTTTCATTACTTTGCCAATGCTCCCTCTTCTATAGTTCATCGAGCGAAGAAAACGCCGCCAACGCCAAATGTTACCCTTAGAGAACCCTGCATGCACCAGTTTTTAATTTACCCATTGACGAATCCTCCCCTTTTTACTTCTTCGCGTCATTCTCCACTCTAGTTTCTCTAATTTAAAGGTTTTCTAATGTCAGGGATTTTTTTCTCTTCTTTTTCCCCCACATATCCAAACATATAAGAAGGGGATGAACTACGTCTAAAACATTCTTTTCCTCTCTCTACCCTACAATCCATGTTCGACGGTGATCCGAAACTCATTTTCGTCCTTTTCCAACCCCCAACCATTTTCTGTTTGGAGGAGATGAAAAAAACAACCCTCGACGTACCAACTGGCACCACCGTTGTGCGAAATGTGCCCTTGACAAGGGGGCGGTACCAGAGTTTTTAATATACTGCAAGCACCATCTGAAACAGCTTAATCCTTACTTAAAAGTGCATCGATTAGCTTAGGAGACGGGATTTTTACGTCCTCACAATCTGTCAGATTACGAAAGGAGAAGGGGAAGGTTTTGTTTAAAATAAAAGAAAAATATGCTACTTTCAAATAACTTTTGAAAACAGATTGAGAAACATTAGCAGCCTTGCGTCTTTCTGCGCAATTCAAAACGATGCAAATTACTTACTTTTGTGACATTGATTTTTTCTTAGTCCACACAGATGTTACGTATTTCGTCAATGTTAACTATAACACAAAGAAATATAAATAACACACAGCATAGGTAATATTTATTCTTCTTATTAGGTGAAATGGTAGCGTCTATGGACGTCATTTTAAAGATATAACATAAATTGCCTCTCTAAGTTTACGCGGACAGATAGTTTAGGTTATTCCTTTATTCTTCTTATTACCCTAAATGTTAACTATCTTAACTTCTTATAACAGCTTTTCCACGGATTGAGTGCTCGTGGGGTGTAAATAAACAAATTTCGAGTTGAAATTTGAGTTTCTGGGCTTCAGTTCTCTGCTGGGTGTTAAACTAAGAAGTTGAAAAAATGAGTCCAACTAATTAGTTCAGGGTGTTGTTACGATGAATTTTCAAAAAATTTCAAGAGTAAAGTACCTTTGTTTTTAAAAATATAAAAAATATTTAATTATAAAATTGTTATAAATTAAAAGTTATGACTGAAGGTCAATTTTCAAGTTGAAGGTTACTTTACTCTTGAAAATGTTTGGAAATTCATCGCAACAGCACCCTAAACATTAATTAATTGGACTAATTTTTTAAACTTTTTAGTTAAAGACCAAGCAGGAATGATGCCTAGAGGCTCAAATTTCAACTCGAAAATTTGTTATAATTATACCCCACGTGCACTCCATTTATATATCTAAAGTACTTGACATGAAATTAAAGAACATAAAAGATAGGAGAAGGGCGCGTTCCTTTAAGAACATCAACCATCAACCCATTTTTACTTTTTCATATACATAATGTAAAGGGTGGCGCAGCGCGGATGACCACATTTAAAATGGTCACCATGTGCTTAATACTAGAGGTAGGAGATTGATATAAAGCAAATTTGCAAGCAAAAATGTGGAAGTTTACTGGACATAAGTCAAATTTTTAAGTGTGGAAGATAATGTTCGATAAATGACGCCTTGTCGATTTACACATTCTTAGAGGCGCTCGGAGAAGTTGCACATCACATTCTCCAACCCTCTATTCAAAGGATAACGAAATAGATACTGTCCACGTATGGTTCCAACAAGATGGAGCCACTGCACACACAAGTATTCATGGATCGCGTGTGTCAAATTTTTCTCGGTCGTGTGAATAATGCGAATGTGGAAATCGACAAGGACGTCATTTATCGGATATTATCTTCCACACTTAAAAAGTTGACTATGTCCAGTAAACTTCCACATTTTTGCTTGAAAATTGGCTTTATTTCAATCTGCTACCTCTAGTATTAAGCACATGGTGACCATTTAAAATGTGGTCATCCGCGCTTCGCCACCCTGAATATAAAGAAAAAGTATTGTGATCCATCAACATTTTTAAGATTTCGCTGGACTTTCCAAAATTGTGGTATTACAAAAATATCCGTGCGCAGTTTGTCGTTTGTAGTTTGTGCAGTGCATACGTGAAGAGCCTAAACCACTGGACCGATTTCGGTCCAGGAAATTTGGCATACATATTCAGTAAATTTACATCACTATTTTTTATATTATTTCAAAATCAAATTTAATACTAATTCGCTAAAACCTTATTTTCAATTTATCCGATGCTTACATACTTTGTATTCTTACTACGTAATCTATTTCCTTTAGTAACAGCAATGTATTTACGATTATTGTTATTATTATTTTTCTTCCAAAAGCACACTGCCCATTTCTTCTATTCCCTAAAAAATCCCTATCCCTTTTTCCCATTACATGAGTATTAGAATGGTTAGGATAACTGGAAAACCATTGTTGAAGGGGGGGAAAAACAGCCAATCCCTGCTTTTTTTTCTCATGAAAAAAAGTATCCCGGAAGTAAGTGCAATCGTCCAGACCTCTCTGAACTGTTACTGTCGATCCTAAGTTTTTCAGAACGATGTTTTAAGGGTTTATCTTTTCTTAGGATAACAGTTGGTTTTTTTTCATGAGACTTCCTTCATTTTCTTCTATTGGATTTTCTTCTTATTGATTTCCGTAATTCCCTTTAGAAAGGGAATAAGATGGATAAAAAAAACCTAGGAAATCGCAAACATTTCATTCAATGGTTATTGTTTGGGGTGTTTCTCTGAAGAAACCCTTTTTTATTACCTCTATTATTTTCTATATTAACACTGATCGTAATCTGTTGTGTGGAATAGAAAATGTTAAAAATGGACTTGGGTTAAAATAATACTGAATAAATTTGATACCGAAAACAATCCAGAAAAATGTTAGGGAGTTGTAATAAAAAATAATAACTATTGTCACTGTAAATAATACAGGTAAAGTTCAATAATAAACGTGAACATATTTTGTATGAAACCAAAAATTACATTATCTTCAATAAATTCACAACACCTAGATTCCACATACGATGTGAAGCTATTGAAGTTTCATGGAAGTAGATGCCACTGGTGAAATATGTAGTTAGTATTTCTTATCAATCCATATCAAGTGTGCCATAACAGCTCGTGGAATTTTCCTCACCTATCTTCGATTCCTATGCTCTAAATAGATTTTTAAAAAGTGTACCTTCAGCTTCAGCACCAAAACCAGTCTCCCATGCTGTCTAGTTTGTGGAATTCATCTAACCTATCTTTGGATCCTAACCGATATTTGGATCTTACCAGAGACGGAACTAGACCTGCTTAGGCCCGTGTGCAAGATTTTTTTTTAGGCCCCCCCCCCCCCCCCCCCCCCCCCTCCTTTAAGATGACCAAATATTTTTGTCGCCTCATTTTTTAGGAAACTTAAGATTTGTAATAAATTGCAACAAAAAACATTATTTTATGATAAAAAAAACTCGTATTTAAATGGACTAAATTTTAGAATATTTTAATCAAAATCTTCGGAATCGTTTTCGAGAAATACTTTTTTCATAGTTTTTAAGGAGTAGCGCCCCCAAATTTGAAGGTAAAAGGGGTATGATATTTCTGAACATGTATGCTGAATTTCGTCGAAATTGGCCCAGTTGTTTAGGATCCAGGTGTCTACAAAGCTATTTTTGAAAAACTTCTTTTTTGGACTCAGGGGACCTCAAAACGTGTAAATCCAATCAAAATCGAATTTTCGCACCATTACAATACGTCCTCTTTATATGGAAAGTAAAAAGAGCAAAAATAGTTACGAAAATGAGCAAAAAAAAGTTGCCTGTAATGGTACTTTTTTACTTTAGAATCCCCCTATATCCCTTTGTGTTAATAGTTATTTCGCCAAAGGAATATTATACTGAGTAACATATATTCCTTAGTCTAAATTACTGTTAAGACGAAGGGATATTTATTCTAATGTATCTTGGGACAAAGGAATATCAAACTTGTATTTATAATTGTGATCTTATCCCTTAATCTAATCAACTATTAAAATAAAGAAATATTAAATATAGAACTTCCCCCAGGAGTCTCAATGTCTTGGGGAGATTAGCACACAAACTTGTTTGACTTTTGTAGGGCAGATTATTGTTTAGAACCAAGGGGGGTGCTAAAGTAAAAAAAAATGTTATGCATGCGAAGTCTCACGTAAAAAGGGTTTCGTTGGTATTGTAAACATAAAATTAGTATAAAGGGGGGGGGGGGACAATTTTTATGTTTTTTGAGGAAATGGCATGACAAATTAAACATGTTCTACAAGTCTTATATATTTTTGTAATCTACCCTTTAATACCTTTCATTTAATTCCCCACTCAGAATTTCAAAAAATATTTTTTTCCCGTGACAAGAATTAGCCGCCATTTTGGATTTCCAGTTAATCAAAATAAGAACTCTTCATTTTAATTTTTTTTTATTAGACCCATTATTTTAGCTGTTAGACTTGAGTTGAATACTCATATTTTGAAACTTTAATTCTTGGAAAAAAATGCCAAGAGTAAAAAGTTCTTATTTTAAGCCATAGTATCTAACTTTAGCCTTAAACATTTGTCTTTTATTAACTTTTTCATATTTAAAGTACTGCTGCAGAGCATTTTAGCGCTCAAAGTGCTTAGAATTTTTTCTGTAAGCGCATTTTAAGTTAACATGGAACACAGCAAACCGCGGCTTTCTTCCTGCAGTAGATTCCGGAGATATTGAGTGGATCGTGTTAGGTGGCCCCTGTGTAGGCATATTGTAAGTTAAAAACTTATAATTAATTTAAAAACTTACTAAAGATAGTTACATTTTGATGAAACATATACAGGATAATACAAAACATAAACAGTCTAAAATACCCAAATGTATAAAAATCACATCATGTTGTAAGTAAACTTTTTTTTAGTAATATTATCTTAATAAGCATTTAAAATCAATTGTCTCAAAAAATAATAATAATAATTATTATTATTATTATTATGTGGAAAAGAATAGAGATACCTACCTCATGAAAATAATATTAATAATAACAATAGTAATAAATAAAATATAAACTATCTTCACCTTTTTAGTAAAATTATTTTTTATTTTATATTCATTTATTTTTATTTTATTAATTTTTTTTATAACTGGCCGAGCGGAAGTGAGGCCCCCCTTACCCCGAGGCCCGTGTGCGGCTGACCCCATGCACACGGCTAGTTCCGGCACTGGATCTTACCCACTAATTCTCTTGACAACGATTTTATCTTCGTTCTCCTCTGTGGTATTTCCTTCGAAAAGTACCCTCAGCCTCTAACACCAGTCTCTACTGCCATCCGCAGTTTGTGGAATTCTTCTAACCTATCTTTGGATCCTATCCTCTAATTCTCTTGGCAAAGATGTATCTCCGTTCTCCATGGTATTTTCTTCGAAGTGTAACCGCAGAATCTAAATCCAGTCTTGCATGCGTACAAAAAGTTTTACAAGCTGCGTATGGATTGCTCGAATCTATATATACATATTTCGGAGGAAACAACATTTGAGAATGTGTAAAACCCGTTTAGAGTCAATAGGAGGGAATTATTAGATAGTTCTATTGAGTTGCTATTACGTTAATAGACTAATCTGAAGATGCTCCTTTGAAAAGAATTATCTCTGCAATGAGATCGAAAACGTGCAATAGAATATAATAATATAAATCTCAAACGTGGTTAAAATAAATATTCTCTATACCTTCAATACTATTAATTTCATCTTGATCGCTTTGCATCGATCATTCTTACCTTCTAAAATCCTTAAGCACACAAAGATCATGCACAGTTTGCTCTGAAAAAGAAAGGAACTTTTAAGTGGTGCAAGAAAACCGGCACGTGTTATAAAAACTCTTTAACTAATAGTAATTATTATATTACTTCGTCTCTATTTTCTCTTATTTTCTTATGCCTTTTTATTTTCTCTTATTTTCTTATGCCTTTTCTGCATACTATTTTTTTATTATAGCAAAGATCTATTGCTATTGCCCTGTTGCCAATGCTCTGTTGAACTGCTATTTTAAGTTCTAATTTTCCTACTATGGCATTCTTTGGCTCTCGATTCACAATTTTACTGTTGTTGTATTTTATTATTTTCAGTTTTGTTACTGCGTTTAGTTTAAGTTTAATTTAAACTTCAAAGTAAATTGTTAACATAACGGATAATTGATTAATTTAAACTTATAACAATAGTGGTTTTTGTCGTTTCTTTTTCATGTAATAAAATGCTTCTACCCTTTTTATCTTTTTACCCTTTCGTATTATAAATGTTACAAAGAAAAGACGGTATCCTCGCATATCACAGTATTTCAGGATCTAAGTATACCCTATGAAGTTTTTGAGGCGTTAAAGGCAAAAGCCGAGACGGCGGTTTTCTTAGGTTATTCGACCTCTGTGCTTAACTTCTCTCATCCGAAGCAAGGCTTCCCTCCCAGTCTCAGACCTTACCTAATTGAATCCTTTGGTCCGGGGGTTTAAATCTGCAAGTCTGATATCCTCAGCCCGCTTCTGGAAGCTAGGGAAAACCAATGGAGTGGGTTAGGAAAAGCCTAAGGAAAAACCCCCTCGTCCTAGTTTGAGAGTAGAGTTAAAAGCCTTCAACTGCTTCAAGATCCTTCCCTTCTCCCCTTTTTCCCCTGATTAAATTCCTCCGCCGAGATCTCACTTTATTCTTTCGCCTTTTTCTTCTCCTCTTTCTTCCTTCAATCCTTGACATCTTTAAGATGCCTCTTCTTCGTTTATACACCTATTTGACTCATTCGATTTATTGCAACATTAGACTTGGTATCTTCTGCTTTCTTACATTGTACTATCGTTTCATTAATCCTACATTTAAAGTCAAAATTAAGAGCATCTGTGGTTGTCATCGTGCAAAATCCAAAGAAACTATAACTCTCCATGTAAAATAGATTTTGCGCCCGAGCTTACTGAAGTTAACGGGAGCTATGTGATCGTTCTAAAGAACAAACAAATTTTAGGTCTTCGATTTCAAAAATTCCAAGACAGAAATCCGTTTCAGACATCTGGGAACATTTTTGGTTCCGTGTCTGTCTATCGGTCTGTCGGTCCGTCGTTCTGTCGGTCTGTCGTAAAATTTTTTCGAACCAATATATCTTAAAAACTACACACCTGATTTTAATGAAATTTGGATGGTAGGTCATAATTAGCTCATTGTTGGTCCCATATAAGTTTCAACCTTCTGCGCTAATTTGTTTCTCTTCCACATGCGCACAAAGATACATTTATTTACACCTATAGCTTCAAAAGTACTTATCTGATTTGTTTGAAACTGTTATAGTTTATTGAAAGTAGTCTGCAGATAGCCCTGGATTAATTTAAACCGTCTGCGCGCTCTTTAACTTTTGCTAAATTGATACTTTAATTTATGTGTAAAAATCCAAACAATTTTAACAGGTAAGAAAAACGGGGGAAACAATTAGACAATAATGGCTTGTAAAACTATAAAATCAATAAAGTACGTGATAGTATGTACGGAAGCTATGTGCCACACCAATTGGCAGTCTATTTTATTTTCAAAGCAGAGTCTTGGTATTGGTCTGTGTCATACTTCTATGAATAAATAACCCAAATTGGCAAAAGAAGATGTTACTATTCTATCCAAACACCAAAAGCAAATTTTTGCAAATATACAAATGCACTAAAATTTGTAACGATCCAAACAAAACAAAATACTAAATTACAGTATTGGTCACTTAAAATTTCATGAAAATAAGAATAGACTGCCAATTGCCTCGCATCTATTGACTAAAGTTCGTTGATGTCATGCTTTTCGCCTTATTTGTTTCATTGTTTCCCCCGTTTTTTAATCTGTCAGAATGGTTTTGATTTTTACATGAATCAAAGTATCAATTTAGCAAAAGTTAAAAAGCGCAGACGGTTCAAATTCTTGGAATTTTTGAAATCGGAGACATAAAATATTTTCGTTCTTCAGAACAATCACATAGCTTCCGTTACCTTCGGTAAGCTCGTAAGCAAAATTATCTTAGTTTTGTGACGATTAGTAATTTTAACTATTCCATCTTATATAGCGTCGGCAATAAGTATTTATATTGCTTATTTAGTACCTTTTCCTTTGTCGTATTCTTTAAATATTGCTTTTATAAGAAGCATCGCCAAGACTTCAAAATGAATGCTTATTTTGTTTTCGTATTACATACACTTAACTGTTTCTCGCGGATATTATGTACATCGTATTCATCCAATATTATAACATCTTAGCTTAAGCATGAACAAAATTTATGTCTTTGATAACTGATAAAATTAGTTCACATTTTTCTCACTACGCTTCTTAAATCATCTAATGTAGGGACTTAAATGTAAATAATCTTTAAAGAAACATTGATCAATTTAAAAAACAAAACAAAAAATTGTTCTCCATTTACCCCTTTTAAGCTCTTTGAGTATAAGTAAGCTCTTTGTATATAATATAAGTAACTCTAACGAGTAATCTATGGTACTAGATTTTAGAACAGAGGAAGTTGACTATGCGGTGTTTTTTAAAAAAAAAAAATAATAATAATAAAATCCCATTTTCATGACGATGACAACCTACTAACGTAATATATTATTAACTTCCTCTTAATAAATCTTAAGATACTGTTTAAAAATCTTATCAGCTAGTTCCGTTAAGGTCCCTTAGCTCAGACCTTTTTAAACCTTTGAATAACCTCAACCCTTATCACACTTTGATAAGAAATATTTGATAATATACGACCTCTTGTATGAGATTATTTATAGTTCGTAACCTTTTATAATAATTGTTTTAAAGAGCTTTATCCTGAGAAGTAGTGATCTCATATTTCATGTAGTCGAACCTTTGTAAGTCGAATTTTCGTAAGTAGAAGTTTGTATTCATAAATTCCTTCTGTACTTCTGTCTAATTACTTTTTGTTATAGCACAAAAAGTGACTAACCGGCCAAACTGTAAATAAATATGAGATAAAGAGATCAAGTGGGGCATATATACTTAATTCTGCTGGATGACGGTGGTATTGGGCCTTGGACTGACTGATCCAATTCCTCCATTCATCTCTGTCGTCAATGCCACCGTATCTTGGGTCCCTTAGGTCTATTTGTAAAGAGACTTTTCATCGATTACGCAGTCGATCTGGGGTACTATTTCAGTATGCTAATAGGAGAAACTAATAGTTCTCCTCGCCATTCGATCTATTGGCGTACATTTCACATATTGGTACCAGTGTAGATGATACCCGTTATGATGATTCCATGACCAATTGTCGTTCTACCTTGTCATAAGCTTTAAGTTTTTTGATAGGGTGACTATAACTTGTGACTACTTCATAGAATTAATTTTAGCCCATGGTTCTTTTGGCTTCTCCACTAATACTCTTATCAATTTTTTTTTCTTAAAACTTTCCATCTTGTTACACGTCTCCTAGGTGAGAGTTCATGTTTCGCTCCCATAAATTTGCATAATTAGTTCATGTAGATCCTTTGCAGTTTTTGCCAGGATTTTACTCTGGATAAAATAGCTTTAATTTGCTTCTTCAATCCTTCCTATATTTAGAAATTTATTCAGGACGAAATAGCTTCAATTCGGTGTTCAAGTAATTTCTTTTACCCCGATCAAGTGGGCATATTTATAATTATTGTTGGATTGCACACAATAATAATAAGGACTTAGCTAGAACTCCAGTGCTGTTATCTAAATTAAAAAGTGTTTACACAGAAGAAACCAAGATGATTATTTTATACTTTTTACAGCAGTTTTAAATTCATAATCATAATTTTAAAAAAATTGCAATCTCAATTTTTATAATAAAACATTATTTTTCTTAAAAGAAACGTTTTTAAAAAATGTTAATTTTTGTTTAGAAGTAAAACTTGGAATAAAATGTATAAAGAGAAACTTTTTCACTTTTATGAGAAAGAAAAGAAAACGAAAATACTTTGTTTCTTTCGTGTAGATTGAAAATTCTTTTTTTTTTTTAACTTTTAAGGCTATCATCAAACTCATTTTTGGTAAAAAGTATCTTGCTCTTCCCTCTCAAAAATTAACTGAAAATTAATCGGTGGATGGTGAGGGGGAGGGGGGGGGCTCTTGATAGTGAGTTAAAGTTACTGCAGTGGAAGGGTGAAGTGAAAGTGAAATTGGACATCCGAGATTGTAATGATTAAACGAGGCTTGGAGAGAGGGCGGCCCAAGATTGGGATAATTTCCGGACCCACTCTACCTCCTCTCGAAATTTTCCGAGCTACAAACTACTTTGTAAATTGGAAAAGACTTGGTGGAAGATAGGCTGATATTTTTGACGTTAAAGATTTAAAGATAATGGAGCTCTTTTTCTTTTTGCAAAAGATTGTTTATAATGATGGAATAAATTGCCAGTGGACTTAGGTAAAAGTTTTTCTTGTTAAGTGCTAGTTTAATTTCCATCTTTTTAATTCCGCCTTGGGTGGGTCATTGATCAAACCCAGGTTAAATGAAGAATTCTCTCGCTGATCCTTGTATACTTTATACAGACTGATAGACTGTCAAAAAGTCAGCAGACTGCTCAGATGCAGCCCCTTAAACTCATCAAGGCAACTATTGTCATTCCAAAGGTTTGCCATCTATGATAAGTCAACGCTGGGCAGCAGCTTAGTAGGTGAGTAAGAGTTTCATCTTTCTGTCAGCAATCTGTACTTCTTATCCATCTTGATTAGTGGGCGTCTGTCTTCTTCAGATTCGATCGGATGTTGAACTAATGACTAATGGGTAGCCTAGCAGCTTACCGGTTATAAATTCAGTCATAAGACTAAAAAAAAAAAATGTGTTTTAGACATCATGGAACATTTTTAGTCTCTCTTTGACTTAAGGTACGTTTTCCTAGACGCAACTTCAGCGATGGACGATGAGCGTTGGTCGCTGGCACAAAATGATTAAGAGTTTGCATGTTAAGAGTCGCTCAGCTAGGAAAACGGTAAAATGTAAACTCAGAAGAGGAGTCCTCAGCGATAGTCGATGGGCGACTATCACTTGAGCGTTTATCGCAAGTCGCGTCTAAATAAAGCTTTAATTGTAGAAGCGATGTTAAAAAAACAAGACAATGTTTACAGATACGTTTACAGATATTTTTATAGATAAATAGCACGAAGAGCGGTATTTAACAGCTGATTTTAAATAAATTACAATCAACCAGATTGGTGCAACTTACTATTGTTTTGTTATTATCCATACATAATATTTATTCTCTAAAGATACATTTTTATTTTGAACATAACATAATATATTTATTATTTAATCTAACTAAACATTTTTGTTTCTATTAAGAGCAATTTTTTGTTTCTACGTTGGTAGCATTGAAGGGTAATAAATCAGCTGTTACTTTTCTTTTTGCATCTCTAATGATATCTTCTTTGATTCTTTTATAAAGATAATAAAGTAAAAATTGTTTTTGCATGTAAATCTTCAAAACATAACTACTGAAATGTTTGTTAACATACGGATTTGATTATCTTGAGGCGTTAATAAATCAGAAAAAAGAAAAGTAGTTTTTCACTGTGGGATTTTGTCTTCCACTGTAAATCTCCCTTTTTTTTGGTTGTTAGGTTAACCTTACGCACGTGCCGGTTTGATTATTCAACATCCCTTATCTCATTGTGTGGTACGCTGATTGTGATTCCCTACATTCCCCTCTGTTCGATGCTAACAACGATGGATGGAACCAGTAGTTAAAAGGGGTCGATGTGCAGATATAGGGTTCTGTGCGATAGTGCACCCTCTAAACACCCTAGCAACTTTAAAGCTCTCGCGAAGCCAAGAAGCAACGAGGGGTGCATCCCACAGATTTTGACTAATAGACCAATTTATCCATGACATTGTTATACTTCTGTTATCTTAAGCCGTTCTTCCTCTAACAGTTAAACATTCTCCCCCTATATTCTCTTCAAATCTGTACTTCTTATCCATCTTGATTAGTGGGCGTCTGTCTTCTTCAGATTCGATCGGATGTTAAACTAATGACGTTGCTTGGGAGGGTGAAAAATAAAGATCAAATTTTGAAAATAAAGCATGGTTTAATAAATGTGCAATATTATTTGCGGATCGCATCATATTATTAATTTTGTAGTCTTGTGCATTTCATATTCAGTTTTTGGGTTGCTTTTAAGCTGTTATGTGTTTTACTGGTGGAAAACCTGCTTTTTCATTGTGTGGTATTGTTATGACATCCCTCCACGTTAGTATTTTTACTATTATTATTCTAATGATTGCCGTGGTCAGTAATAAATGTGGTTGCCATAGAAACCTGGAAACATTTGTCTATTAAAATTGCTGGATTTAATTAATCAGATCTATCAGAGACATACTTAACAAAAGCGGTTACCCTGAATTCCCGAAGACCAAGTTCGTCGGTTTTCCCAGCCACCATCCTTTAGGTTTAAAGTCTGCATGGCTTAGCTCCACCTTTCTAAGATGCTCTGGGGCTTCAACGTTTCTTCCTTTCAAAAGGGCGTTGCTCATCCATCTGACATGGCCATAACAGCAAAGTGTTCGCCTCTCTGTTTGCTGGAGAACGCTCTCTGGCTATTCTATGCCACAACGAATGTAATTGTTGGTTCTTCTTTCCAACCTGGAAACGTCCATAACTCTTCTAAGACCATTCATTTCAACCGAATTGAGCCATGTGGTGTTTTGGTGGTCATTCAGTGTCCAGGCATCATCTCCATATGTTATAATGGAAATCGACAATAACATGTTGTACTATGTTGTCTCCTTGTGGACATACTGACTCCATATAACTCCATTTAGCATTCCAATAGTCTGCCTCGCCTGTAACATCCTGGCATCAATATCCGCTTGGCATGTTCCTGACTCATCTATGATGGATCCCAAATACTTGAACTTTTATACTGCTTCAATACCACCTTGATCAAGCACTATATTCCTTTCTTTACCACCATCAAGCAACTACTTAGTAGTAGTAGTAGTAGTAGTAGTTACCTAGTACTTCCTACTAGACGGGTAGGACGAACCACTTGTTCGAACCTCGCAATCAGGCCTACAGTGGACCCATTTTACTTCCCCGTGGTGGAGAGTTCCAGCTACTTCACACATCATACATTTGTACATTGTACCGCCGAAGCGAGTATGATGTGTCATTAGTAAGCTATATGAGCGTGCTTCAAAGTGTGGGGGAAGAGGACCCCTCAGGGGGTCCCCTCGCCCTACTCCGACCTCGAACCATAGATACAGATCACATCTCATGACACGGATCGAACCCACTAGAGAATCAACTACTTAGTTTTAACCACGTTGACAGAGATCTGCGTTTTCATAAGCGTCCAATAACTTTTGAAGCATAGAAATCAAAATCTTACTAATATAGTTCTGCATTCTAGTCTCCATAGTACAATAAAGTTGCTTTTAATAGGTAGATGTCTTTGTTTATTCCTAAACTAAAGACGGTCAGAAGGAAGCAGATTTAAACCTCTGTCTCAACTTCTGACTCTATCTCTTGTACATATCAACTCATATCTTCGGCACTGAAGATGACTACTATTGGTTGAAAGGAGACTAAGTTTACTTTTAGTAAAGAGATGCCTTTCTTTATTCTTAAACTAAAGAGTCGGAAGTAACCTCTGTTTCAACTTCTATAATGACTCTTTCTCTTGCACTTTCCTACACACCTCATATGTACTTAAGATAACCATTTGTGGTTGATAGTCGGTGGTTAGTAACTCAAATACTCACCTGCACCCTGCACACTGAACAAGTAACCAGCCTAAGTTTTTAACGTTTACAGTCTTCAGTGCTGAAAGAGTTTTGACTACCTTGAGAAGTTAATCCATATATAAGCACATTATGGAACGGCAATTCATGATATAACTGATTTAATTTAAATTCGAATCCGTAAATATTACATTATATAAATGTGTATATATATATATATGTGTATATATATATATATATATATATATATATATATATATATATATATATATATATATATATATATATATATATAAAATATCATTTCACTTCATTTCATGCGATGATACAAATATTATATATATATATTACTATTATATATATTTTTTTCACGCAGTTGCTTATTCCGCGGGGAGCTACGTAATATTAAAGTGGCAGAGAGTAGAAAATTGCCAGAGGCCGTGCGGCAAGTAATGGCACCGTTATTGCCATAAAGGCAAGGAATTGCTTCTCTCCTAAACCCCCTCCTTTTTCCTCCTCTCTTAACACCTTGGTAGCCTAAGTCAATTTTGGACCCAAGAGGGAGAAAAGTGTCCGCTGAAAAAAATCTTTTCCCATATTTTTCGTCAAAAATGAAATATAATAATACTACGAGTTGGAGGGAAGAGTCAGGGAAATAAAGAAGGAATATAAAATAGCGTAAAATGATAAAGGACAAACCTTTGATATTTGGCTAGCTTAGAGGAATAATGTATAGTCTAGAATCTAGATCGATTCCTTGCACTGCACATCGTGATCATTCTAAAGAAAAAAAAAGAATGTATAATTATATCTTCAAATTCAAAATTGTCTCAGCAAAAACGTGTTTCGTACATCCAAGAGATTTTTAGGTGACAAATCTATCAGTCAGTGTCCATCAACAGCAATACTCGTCTGATTTTAATAAAATTTTGATGGAAGGTCATAATTAGCTCATGGTTTGCCCCAAATTAATTTCATCTTCCTTCGCCCATTCCTTTCTCTTGGTGCACAAACATTTGTTAATACCAGCTATATTGGCATGTGATCGTTCTGAAGAAAGACATTATGTATATCTCCGATTTCAAATATTCCAAAACAGAAATCTGTTGCAGATATCAGAGAACATTTTTGGTCTCGTGTCTGTCAAAATAATTGAAATTTAACAATATATAATTATTTCAAAATCGAGCTATAAACTTTTTATGAAATATGGCTACAGAAAGCCACCAACTTGCCTTAAGTTGTGTTTGTTAAAGACCTCTGTCCAGCCATTGATAGAATATAAACTGATTCCATAACTCTAATGCTGATGATGATCACTTTCTGTTGAATGCCCAAAGTGTTCTTCTTGTTCATCAAAGTGTTCATTTTGTTCATCTTGTTCATCAAAGTGTTCATTTTGTTCATATTGTTCATCAAAGTGTTCATTTTGTTCATCTTGTTCATCAAAGTGTTCATTTTGTTCATCTTGTTCATCAAAGTGTTCATTTTGTTCATCTTGTTCATCAAAGTGTTCATTTTGTTCATCTTGTTCATCAAAGTGTTCATTTTGTTGTCTGTCTAACGTCTAACTGTCTGTCTGTCCGTTGGCATGTTTCATTTCATTAACTACTATAGCTAGGAATATGAAATTCGGCACACCTAGGCATTTGTGACAACTGTACACTTTTTGGAGTTTTCACACTTGATATTTACAAGATGACGGCCAATATCAATATGGCAGGCGACTAAAAAAAGTTTTTTAGTTACCATGATATGTTAACATCAATTTAAAGCCCTTGAAGTGTAGAAAAAGAATGTGCAACTATTAAAATTTTACACTTAATCGCACAGAAACCGGAGATTGTCGCCTCACGTACACACGTGAAGCGCGACTTACTTGTTTCTTTCCTATCCAATTTTCGTGCGAAAAGGAAATTCTTCTCACCAGCAATTTATCTTTTTGATCATGTGCAGTTTAAAAAGGAAATTCTTCTCACCAACAATTTGCTTTTTCCTTCCTATCGAGTGTAATTAGGAAAGGAATTTCCTTTCACCAATAATTATCGTTTCTTTATCGCATGTAGTTTGGAAAGGAATGTCTCCTTACCAATAATGGGCAATCCCAGTGGAGATAAGTTCCCAATATTCGTACGTGTGCATCATGAAAAACGGTTTCATTTGCCAGAAGAAAGGTAATAACCAGATTCTACTTGATAAATTATAAAAAGAAAAATAGACTTAAAGGCGACTTCAATGGTTTTTGTTATCTCCTTTACTTAAACCATACTCAGCAGTTCCTTGGCCTCAAATTTTCTTTCCACTGTTTACTATCTTCTATTTAACGACTTCAAGATACAATAAGTATATTAAGTTAGTTAACTTAAGTGCTAATACAGAAAAAAAGAACAATCCACGGTTCTTTACCCTAAAAGCACTTTTTTCAACACATCTCGAGTGGAATTTTGCCAAAAGAAATAAAGTAGAAAACTTCCTCTTTTGTCACTCCACTATATTTTATTGGCTTATTCCACTCTCTTTTCTCCACCCCACCCCTTTTTTTCTCACTGATTTCCTACCCGTGTGTTCTGAGAGAAAAAAGGGGGAAATATTTCCTGCAATTCTACTTACCATTTCACGGCCAAAAAAAAAAACCTGTGCCAAAATAACATCTTTCGGAAGAACCAGGACTATGTTATTTATTGGATCGTTTACAACACCCTTTTGGCTTTTCTAATGGAGCGCATTCTCGATTCTGTACTTCGTGTAATCGTGTGAGAGACTGAAATAAAGAGGGGGGAAAGCGAGTTGTTTTTCTAAATAGAGAAAAATTTGTAACTTTTTTGTTGTCGTACATGCAAGAACATACAATTATGTTGTTGTTGCAAAAATAGATCCATATATAATTTTTTGTTTTCTCGTATTCTTCGGTTTTTCCTATGAGAAAGAAGAAAAATCCAAGAAACAACTCAAGAAACAACTCAAGACAAACTTAATAAGACATTTGTGTTATGATCGTTCCCATTCGCTTGTATCTTTGGGCTTTATCATAAGTTAGTACATTAAATTCAGTTTACAATCTATGTCAAATTATAATTGAAAATATTCGAAAACTGGAACGATCGTCTGATTGTTCATTTTACGTACATTGTGGTTGACAGGTAGATTGCCCAGTGGCGTAACTATGGGCCCGCACGAGCCCGCATTGCGGGTGGGCGTAGGCACCCACCGTCAGGGGGCCCCCAAATCAACGACTTTTTTTGCTCATCAATTTTGTTTGGCGAGAGGCCCTAAAAAAGTTCTTGGGGAGGGGGGCCTTCTAGTTACGCCACTGAGATTGCCTTAAATTAAACCGCCAGTGTTTATTGATTTGTGTACTTATTATTATACTTCCCTATATAATTTCTGTGAGTATACTCTGTGTAATTCACAGAGTTAAATAGTTACCGGTGTCACAAGAGGGGGGGGGGGGGGGGGGGTGTTTCGATAAACATTATCGTGTCGTCTTACTGGTGACGATATTTCAAAGCCTAGTTAAAGAGCTCTTGCCTGGATGCCTCATTTTTATTTCAGACCCCTCTAAATTCTCTCCAGCTTAAATAAGGTGTACATATGTGTTTTGTTGGTTCAGAAAAGCGAAATCTTTTCGTCTTAAAAGAAAACAAAATGTATGAAAATACCTAGTATTTTTTTTTTAAATCAAATTATAATTATCATTAACTACGGGAGACATATAGAGAAAAATAGACCCCAGCACCGGGACTTGAACCACGGGCCTCCTATATATCTGTTACAGGCGCTCTAACCAATTTTCTCTGTATGTCTCCCGTGGTTAATGATAATTATAATTTGATTTAAATTAAAATTTAATCTTTCCGTAATATGAATACTACCTTAAACTTAAAAATTTGAATTTCTATTATTTTTTTCGGGACCGCTGTATTATTTTCGTGTTAACCGATTTTTCATGTTAAGCGTTTTTCGTGTTAAACAATTTTCACTGTAGGTATATATGTAATGGATGACACAGGGTTAGTGTGTTGTTCCATTAGCGGTATAAACCTTAAAAATTGATATGCGTATGATAAGCAGCTATCCATTTATCGCTGTAAGTGGATAGCTGCTTATCATGCGAATATCAATTTTTAGGTTTATACCGCTAATGGAACGACACACTAACCCTATGTCATCGATGCTGGGTAAACACCGAGCGAAAAATAGTTACAAAGTAATTATGTGCTCCTATATGAAATTGTATCGTACAAAATGTTGTATGTTGAATTTGTTTTACCATTATAACGCCAAAAAAATAACATTTTTCTCTGTGTTGTTATTTCGTTTACTTTATTCCCTCAGGTCTTATAATTCTTTACTCATTGCTAATTCTCGAAGAAAGATCTAAATCTGATAAGAGTTACATAGAATGTTGCTTTTGTATGATTACTAGTATTGCAAGAATTGTCTGGAAGGGGAATAGTGTTTTGTATGGGGTAACGTGTTGTTACAACTGTAGACATTGGATTGCCTCTTGCTTGTATATATACGCTGTGTTAGCAGGTGTTGTTTTTATAATTGGTTGCATGCTGGTTAGCTCTATTTGTACAGATGGTAGCTTAGTATGAAGTATTGATTAAGGAAGGGGGTTGAAATCAATTTTGTAAGCCTTTCAAAACATCGTTTTGTTCTATGTACAATGATTATTTGCTTTTTCCCCCCACTTTTCTATTTTTATTCCATGTACATTGTACATACATATTTATCAAATAGGGTCAATAGTTTTTTCACTTTTGTTTCCCAGCTTAGTAATAGTTTTGAAGTTTCCTCAACAGAAATGCATTTTGGACATCAGAGGAATTTTTTTTGGTGTCGAATCTGTCAATTGGTGTCTATCAACATTTCTGTAAACACCCATATTTAAATATAAACTACTCGATTTAATGAAATTTAGATATTAGGTCATAATTAACCCATTGTTGGTCCCAAATTAATCTCAACTTTCTACGGCCATTCCTTTATCTTCTCCATACGCACAAACATTTGTTTAAATATAGGTGTTAACTGTATCTTTAAATACAATTTTGAAGAAATTCGGTTGGCTTGTCGAAAGATGCCTACCGCAATAATTTCAATTGTGTACTAAGTTAATAGTTTTTCTCATGTAAAAATACAAAAACAATCTTGACACTGATTTTTAGGGTCTGTAGGCAAAACCAAGGACCCTTATATTTTTCTGCGTGTGTCTGTCCGTCCGTCCTGTCGCATGCTCTCACGGCTACACCTTTCGTCCGATCGCTTTGAAATTTGGCATGTATGTGTCTTGTACCTGCCCACATATTTTAATAATATAGCGACTAAAAAAAAAAAACTTAAGGGTTAAAAATTTTACCTTTTTTTTTGACACCGTGAGGGGTATCATATGAAAGGGTACGTCGAGCTGATTACAAAAATATATAATTCTTTGGATATAACTTTGATAGGGCGAGCTTAGGCGAGTTTGAAGCGGGTGTGAAACGTGTCCCCCCTCTATCTCGCTTATGTGAAGTGCAAAAAATCTGAAAAAATTCCTAAACATTATTCGACCAAAAGTAAAGATACCACTTTTTGGAAATTTCGAAAAAAATATTATTTTATTTTTTATTGACAAAATACGCTTTTTCATAATTATGGTCTTTTCGATGTATTTATATGGTTGTAGTCCGGTTCAGTGGCAAAAAATACTTTATCGGAAGTTTGTTTATGTGTTTTGAGAATATCAGACCCATAGGATAGTTCAAAGTAAGCTTTTTAGCATTTTAAAAAACACCATCAATAAGGTACTACTTAAACTATACAGTGTGGCCTACGGACCCTCGCTGTGTGCTGACTAGCACACACTTGACCTGTTTATTAAGTCATTGCTTCCATGGGCAAAACCTACTATTATAGTAACACTCACATTTTTTCACTAAACCATACACGTTGTGGTTTAACTGACAGGTAAGCCTGTTAATGTATCTTGTACACGTTAAATGGAGAGTGTTTACAATCATAGCAGTTCAGTTATTTCATAACTTGATAGCATATGCACTCCAGTTACCTGTACCTGCAACGTGTTGAAAATGAGTCGTGTTAAGACACTCCTGGAGGAAAAATATAGAGGCAGAAGGGACGAAGAAAAGAGGAAAAACCTGAACAGCAATAAACATTTAGGGGGGAAAAGAGTTTGGAGGCGGATATTCGTGAGAGGCCTACGATCCTACTAGGAATGAAGGAAATAGTTTGAAGCCAAACGTTGTACCACCAAACGTTACGTACGTTGGCTTCAAACTATTTCCTTCATTCCTAGTAGGATCGTAGGCCTCTCACGAATATCCGCCTCCAAACTCTTTCCCCCCCTAAATGTTTATTGCTGTTCAGGTTTTTCCTCTTTTCTCCGTCCCTTCTGCCTCTATATTTTTCCTCCAGGAGTGTCTTAACATGACTCATTTTTGAGGTCCTTTAGCATTAACCTGATATAATGTGTACAGAATAATATTTTGAAGTAACATCTCATTAAACTTTGTTACACTCATCTAACTACTCTTCCAATGATAAGACGTGATAAAGCTTTTCATTTCGCCCCCTTTACCATCCCTTTCTCACATAAATGAGAGTAATTTGCTGAAATGATAACGTAACTCCAGCGTAGCCAAACCTTTTAGTTTACTTTGCAGTGCTGAGAAAGCTATGAGTCTCTAACATAAAGTAGTTTATATTTAGTTTTTGTTAATACCAATATCGTGTTAAGCCAGCTGAGCGAGGGAATTAGCACGCTAATTTGCAATTGGTAATTTAGCTAATCAGTTATGCTAATTGATAATGGATAGTGTTCTATCCTAATTGTGTTCATTGGTCAACTGACCATTAAGTTCCACTTCTCTAGCTTAGCTAGTGATCACCTCATTACACAGATTCTTGTTTAGTAATAATAATAATAATTAATTCATAATTGTAGGTGTGGTTCGTATAATTAGGACGATATCTATGCTGATTACATTATACCTTATTGTTTAGTAGATAACTTGCAAAAAAGTGTCTGATTAACATCCAGCTAAAATTTTGTGTACAAGTTAATCTTTTAGTGCCTTTTAAGAATAGGTGGTCGGCTAAGTTCGACTGTGGGACATAGCTTGGCAATAGAATTTTAAAAAAAAAGAACCAGTAAAGAGCGGCCTTTTCCCGCCTATTTTGGTAGACAATGTGACTTTCATGATCCTGAGTACAAAATTTGTTAGTAGACCAAGAATCAAGTTCATGTTAGTTTGTCACTTGATAGGTTACTTACTCAAATACTCCAAATCAAAGTGGTCACTTATTAAGTGAGAAACTAACATCAACTTGATTTATGGTCTACTAAAACGTTTTGAACTCAGGATCATGAAAATCGCATTGTCCACCAAAATGGACGGGACATGGCTGCTCTTCACAGGTTCTTTATTTGCAATTGCTTATTGCCAAGCTATGTCCCGCAGACGAACTTAAAGGCAAATAAAAGAATAACTTGTACACAAAAATCTAGCTTCTTTAAATGTTATTCAGACACTTTCTTCACTTTGTAATTACACTAAAATTGAATGATATTGTCACTACTTATCTCAGTAATATTGATATATTTATTTAGTATACAGAATAAAGATCGTGTAGTAAAATGATCGAGATAGATCTGTATTATAATGTTCTCCAGTGTTGTTTTCAACTACAAAATGCCTTAATTTTGCTCTTTTGATAAATTCAATGACTTTGTAATAAAACTTTCACAAAATAGCTGTAGTATCAACTAAGTTAGTTGTTACTACCGATCTATTACGTATCACTTAGTGGCTAATATTGAAGTATCGTCTAAATTTTATTAATATCCGAGATTTTGTTTTTAAAATGAGACATACATTTTGATGAACTTGAAAAGAGTTCATCAAAACATTTTTGGCATTCTCAATTTTTTTTTGACGGGCAAACAGACACGTGACCAAAAATGTTCCATGGTATCTGAAACTCATTTCGATTAATGACATTTCGAATTTGGAAACAAAAAATAAAATAATTCTTAATGAACGATCTTACTTTTGCTTTTAAGATTTCTGAAGGTAATGAAGGCATTTGCTGAATGAATTTTTGTTTGCGGAAGCATAAATCGTGCTTTTAACAGTTTTACTCATAGTATAAGTACTTTCAGATTTTAAAAGTGGTTTTTACTTTTCCTCACTACCTATAGTAGGAAAAGTATTGTTTTTTAATGTTCTCTAATTTAGAATATAGAAAATAGGGACTCTTTTTCTTAATAAGTTGAGGTAATTGTCACTTATTTGTTTTCAATTATAATTAAAATTCTTTTGATACCTTATAGGCAGTAGAATAAAGAATAAATTGTCAGATACAAATAATGGTTCTAGATTCTAGAGTGTAAAATACCCAAACCTCGTTCCGCCAAAAACTTCCTTCCATTTTCACCAACACAGAATTGCGCCCAATAATTTTCAGTAGGGATGGTTCCCTTTTCCACGTAGAAAAGGGAGAAAAAAAAACGGACAAAAGATGAGTGATGGTATTACCTCAGAGCTCACAATACATGGGACCTCTCCACTCTCCACCCCCTTTAACACTACCCAGTAACTGGACCCTCCATAAAAAAAGGAGACCCGTGGGACAAAATGAGAATTTTTGTTTGAAAAACGGGTCAGTCGAGGGGGGTTTGAAATGTCAGGGTGTTTTATATTGTTCTGAAAATTGGTAAAAATGATAGCTAACCTCCTCCTCTCCCCTCAACTCGTTACTTCACGTAACTATATGTGAAGTGTGAAGAACACTCTCGTCTAACCATATATAATCTACGTGATAGAGTCCACTAGCATTTTAGAAGTTATGGTGATGTTCATTTTGTTTAAGTTTTTGTTTTAAAGCTATATTTTTGTATTAGGATTTTTATTTCTATTTTAAAAATAAGTTAATTGTATAATTCCAGGAGATAGATTGGAGAAAGGTGATTTACCAACATCTAGCGAGATTTATGTGCATGAGTAAATTTGATGGAGTCCTCAAAGATTTATGTAGTCGGCAAAGTTTGTCTGTGAAACATAGCTTGGCCATAAACTGCTAAAAGTAAAACAGACCGGTGGAGAGCAGACATGTCCCGTTTCTTTTGACGGTCAATGTGATTTTCAAGACTCTGAGTACAAAATTAGTTAGTAGACCGAAATCCAAGTTGATGTCAGGTTTGACACTTGATAGGTTGGTTATCTAAATACTTAGAATAATACAATCAGCGATCATAGAATCCTTAAACGGAAAGATTTCCAACTCCCCTCTTTATCTACCTGTGTTAGACTACTAGCGCTCCACGGGAATTTGGCGGTTAATATTGTAACTAAATCTTTTACACCATTCAAAATATTTTGAGTTTCTTAATTCTAAGAAATAAATTAATTTGTCAATTTACTAGATTCGAACCCGGGAAACTTTCTCATTCTGAGCTATCGCGCATCTCATTCGGCCACCGAGGCTGTTTATTTTTTTTTGTATTGTTTATTTACAAAATAGTACAAATGTCAAAAGATCATAAGTAGTTTACAATTTTAACCACCATATTCTCGTGGAGCGCTAGTGCTCTTACACCTCTAGAATACTGGAGTTGGATACCCCTGAATACAATATATAGAAGGAGGATCACTGATAACATTGAAGCCAACTTTGGTTGTGTCCCTATCCGCGTTCTAAAAATTCATTTTTGTAATTTGTGACGTCATAACTCTAAAATTATTTGCCTTCGGTTTTTAATTTAATTTTTTATTAAATTATAATTATTGATAGTCAATTTAGTTTATTATAATATTTTTTTTTGAGTTTTATCTTATTTTAGCTTGAAATATGCTAAAAAATAATGTTTATTTTATCATGCCGTGCGAGGTGAAAAAAATGACGTCAGAGTGAAACGTAAACAATAGCCAATGGCAGGGTTTTGTCTTCTTGATGTTTGTGAGCGGGCTTGAATAGTTACTAAAGCATGACCAACCTTCTCCTGTTTAAATGAAAAAAATGAGTGTTGTTATGTTGGCAGCCTGGTCTTAAGGACACAACCTCTCGGCAAAAGTTGGCTTCAGTCTCTTATCAGTAATTGCTTAGGATTCCGATTCTATGCTCCTTCTATTTATAGTATTATTCCAAGTCTAAATATTTCTTATGGTTATAATATGGTTATCTAAAGTGACAAACTGTCATCAACTTGATTTTGAGTCTACTAACTAATTTTGTTGTCAGAGAACTATGATAAAACTAAAATGAAAATTCTATTTTAACAAATTATTAATATTTATGTTGAAGCAGGAGAGAAGATAATGACGATACATGGGAAAGTAAAAATATTAAGGAATATCTGTATAATTCTAGCGAGATGATAAAGATGTTTAAAATATTGATGATAGTGTTAGTTAATAACTTTATATTGGATAGAGAGATCTGCAAACTTAGAATTTTGATAGAGGTGTTGCCTTTTGTGGTTCATTGGGTTTGAAAAGAAGATAGTAGAGAGAAATATTTGATTAAGGAATTTCTTTATACTGTGAGTTTATACTGGTGAGCTATGGCTGTATACTGGTGAGTTTATGGTTTCCCTCAAAGAAAACTCGATGAAAAGTGGGGGGGGGGGGATAAATGAAAAAAGAAATTAATGCGTGGAAAAACGATAATTTTCATCGTCCTATCACTAAAATAGCTTTCATTTGTCATCTGAAGGTTTCTCTTAGTTGCTTTTTAGGCTGGAATTTTCCCCCCAAATAATGGTGAAATTTGATAAAATCGTATGAAATGGAGCTGAAACTGTCAACGTAAGGGCCGTTAAAAGTGGGGGAAAAGGCGAACATATTAAGTAAAAGGTTCTGAAAATAAGGGGATTCTTTTTCTCATTCCTTTTCCCTTCAAAGTTTTTGGTACCAGACTTTGGCAAGTCCCCTTATCAAATTGACCGTGCAAACCAAATGCCTGGTTTCCCCATTCCCTTCCTCTACCAGAAAAAAATGTTTCTAGGTTTTCACGCTGTGTTAACGAATAACCAGAGGGTTCATTCAAGATGGATGAACCTAACTGAGGTCCTGTGTTCATTCATCTGAATTACATAAATGACTTGATCTCATTCGAAACCATTAGCAGATGATGATAATCTTTACTCTGGTACCATCTGTTTCGTGAGTTTCCTATTTGATGTTAAGTTTTAGTGATTCTTCATATTATAGTGAAGAATAGAACTGATAAAACATTTTAAGGGTAGATAATGTTGAAAAAGGTTTTTGAGTCGTTCCAATTTAATTTCTTTAAACAGCTGAAAAATAATTATAAAATTTGTGTGAAAGTAGGAATATATAATTACTTTCGTATTATGGCAGATCTTATTGATTGATGCATTTGGAATTTTTTAATCAGTTAATTGATCCACATATGTAAACAAACAATCAATTACTATTAATCTGAAGTTAATTGATAAACGCATCGTTACCCGCTGCCTAACCAACGTATCCACACCATGTTACTCTCCTGTTTACTTTCAGCCTTAGTACAAAGTGTCAAACGCTAGGTTTGACTTGGATACTTAAGACAAATTTTCATGTACATAACTCCCCATGTGATAACTCCAGATGTTAGGGTCTGTTTACTATTTGATACCAGGTAATCAGGTTATTTTACCATAAAACGAGTAGTTATGAACAATTAAGAGGGGCCAAATAAGAGCCTAGTTACCAGATAAGAGTCACCTTGCAAACACCCTTCTGTTTATCTTGACTTTTTTTCTCTTGGGGATTTGCACGTGGAAATAAGGTTGTTTGTCATAACTCTGCAGGCACTTGAGGATGGTGAAACTTTTACGTAGAGTCACCTGCTAGTCACCTCCTGTTATCACTTATTTATCACGGAATTTGTGTTATGTCACAACTTAGAGGCACTTAAAGGATAGTGTGAGACTTGTACTCAGGAGATTCTCCTAGCTAGTCATATCGATGTGGTCTCAGTCTAACTGTTGTGTTAATTACCTACATTATAATAAGGCTATGGACCAAATATTGTAGCTGAACTGTTTTATTGATTAAACAGAGAGGATGAACCACTTGTTCAAGCCTAGCAATCAGGCCCTTAGTGGTCCCATTTTACTAGCCCTGTGATAGAGTTCCAGCCACTTCACACACACACAATTCTGTATGGCTTACGGCCAAACCGAGTACGGTTTGATCATTAGTGAGCCATGTAAATCAGTGCACCAAGGCGCGGGTTTGACTAACCGAAAATACAACGTATGAATGCGATATTTGCATATCGGTGGCGGCGTAATGGATTAGTTATATAGAGAAAGTATTATGACTAGGCTCTCTGTTGAGCAGTGATAGAAGTCTTAAAAGTATGGTGATAAGCCATCTCCCCGTGTCAAACCAATATTAATTGAAGTGTTAAATGCATTGTTTGTACGTTGAGTGAAGTTGGCAAGCAACTTCACTTGCTAATATGTAGTAATTGTCTGTTTTTAATACTACTTTTTGCGGTTATTGGAATTGGCTTAAAACCAAACTGAATTCATACTTTTTGAAGGATAAGATGAAAAGGGAAAAAAGCATTAGATTAGGCAGCATTAGATAAAGTCTTGTGTAAAAGGAAAAGGTGCCGGTGATAAAGCGAAGAAAGAGAACCCGCCTGTATGGATTATATAGAAGCAATTGCGACGGTGCTTTCACCCTTATAGAGTGAAAGCCTAAATGTTTGGCCTATTGCCCAGACATTAACCCAATGGTGCTTTTAGCCTTAGGGAGTCTTTCCCCTTCATCTGCTCTCCGGTGTTATATACAGCCACACCAGGGTATGATGTAGATACAGCTTGTCGTAGGAGGGTGGTTGAAATGTATGGTGTCGTGGAAAACCATGTTAAAAACCTTCTTCTCCTCCCTTTATATTGAAAAAGGGAGTGCGAGTGCAATGAAAGCTTGGTGCCTTGTGTTGGAGGCCCTTTTTTTGATAAATCGACTGCTGAAGTCAGTGGATTCATTTTTGGGAGGGTTTATTTCATATTTTTGTCATATTAAATCCCCTACCAAAACAGTAAAATCAATATGTGGGTAATGTCACCAAAAATACCTTCATGTATATCCAAATTTTAATGTTTTTTTCTCAAAAACAATTCCTTTGATGTGCTTTGGTACAGTTTTGTTTTGAGAAAACTCTTGAAATACTCCCAGAAAAGCTTGTTTAAGGTCGAAGGATAATAATGGAAATAGCACTGTCGTTGTTAATGCACTACATATCTTTTTTAAAAATCTATATTTCCCAGTTATAGGTTCACTTAAGGATGAAGTAAGTTCTTTAATCATTTGAAGATAAAGTGCGCAAGTGGAGTTGATGTCAATAGAATAATGAAAAACGGAAAGCCTCATCACATAATAAATGTTTATTTCTCAAAACTAGTTTTCAGCCTCTCAAAAAAGGGTCTGTTTTTTGTCTCTCATGTGACTCAACGTTGGGTTTACCCTTTACCTTTTACCTGCACTGATGATGGCCGAGAAGCCGAAAACTAGTTTTGAGAAATAATCATCCATTTTGTGGTGAGGCTTTCCTTTTTTTATTTTTCTATTTCTTTAATCTTCTCCAAATTTTAATATCTTTTCGTTCAATTGATTTAAACTGGCTGAAATGATTACCAGATTTTAGAACAAAGGCGTTAAAGGATAACTCTGTAAAACTCCTAAAATTTTTTAACTTCATTATCACCTTTTTGATAACAGCTATAAAATTGTGGATTCCTCTCAATTTCGTAGATGATAAGGTGTAACGCGAATGAATTATGAATGTACTATTAGCTAGTGAAATTTGAAACTATTTTTTTTTTTTTTAAACTTAACCTCCAATTTTTGGAAGTAAAATCTCCAGTCATTATAGGAGTCATTTGCAACTGTTGCCACCCGTTGCAAATGACTAACAACTCCCTTGAGAATGATCACTGTAATGGGTTGGAAACGTTGGGATCACAAAATCTATGTCGTGGGCTCCTTCGGAAGACCTAGATTTATTTGACTCCTGCCCTTAAAACCTACTCTGAAGAATTTTGTGTGTAATACAGACATGTTTAAACCATTTTTATGCAGAGTTTAATGTCTATTTTCTTGTTTGTTACAGTTTTGAGGGATGATTTTCGTGCAATCCCAGTCGACACAAGAGTTGCAGCTGGTGAAACAGCTCTTCTTGAATGTGGTCCACCTAGAGGTAATCCTGAACCAACTGCTTTCTGGAAAAAGAACAATCACCCTCTTGATCTTGCACATACTGATAGGTAATAGAAACAAACTCTCCTTACTATTTAGTTTGTAAATATTGGTGTAATTACTGTGGATGGCTAATTTACTTTCATTTGTTTGATTTTCATTAAGTATATTCTTATATGGGGCTTCTTATAAAGGGGTATATAGTAAATTAGAAATTGTTCCTTGTAGCATTCAATTCTGCAGTGGTTGGGTCCATTAAGGAAATAAAAACTCACTTTTGCAATATTTCGACCCCTCCTTGGGTCATTCTCAAGCTGGAATCAAAATTTATTTAGATTTTACAATTATAAATATTCTCTGGACAAGACATTAACAATTTTAAAGATAATGATTACTACTACTTTTAACATATAAAAAGGTTTTGGTTTTACTAACCTGATTGACTAGAAGCTCCAGCTTGAGAATGACCCAAGGAGGGGTCGAAATATTGCAAAAGTGAGTTTTTATTTCCTTAATGGACCCAACCACTGCAGAAAGGGGTATATGGTTGAAAGTTGTTTTCCATTGGAGAGACAGAGAGTACTTTTACTATAAGGTTGTTATAATATCATCATTAATTACTCTTTTTGGTTTTCGCAGGATTAAAATGGTGGATGGAGGTAACCTGATGATCAGAGAAGTTAGACCAAGTGATGAGGGCAAATATCAATGCGTCGCTCAGAATTTCATCGGAGTTAAAGATAGCCCTGAAGCCACTCTTACTGTTCATGGTACTTGTTACAAATTACTTACATATATATGTTAACTAACTGGTCCTTCCGTCACCTTATGAGTTGCCAACGTCTAGCTTATGTTAACTTTACAACAATAATAACACTCAGGGGCTTTTAGGCTACGGCCACAACGGAGCTACCTCGCTTGGAGCCTAGCGGCTTGGTGAGTCGCCATGTAGAACAGAATGGACTTTTCGTCTAGTGACTCGCTAGGTGACTCGCCTAGTAACCAAGCGCGCGGTGTGGCCGGTTTCGTATGTTCTAGAAGGTTGTTTCACATGGATTACACGCCTGGCGACTCACCAAGCCACTAGGCTCCAAGCAGTGGCGGATTAAAGGGGGGGGCGGGGGTGGCGACCGCCCCCCCCTTGATTATACTTTTTTCCAACGACTACCAAATTTCATATCAGAAATGCATAAAAGCGGTGATTTGAGAGGTAATATTTTCAAAATTTTCCGAGGGAGGACCCCCGGCCCCGCAATATATCCCCCCCCCAATAATAAACTTCTGACGACGCCAGGCGTCCCGGAGTTGTCCCGTTTTTGGACTTTAAATCCCGAACTTGTCTCCCGAAAACACTTTTCGGGTCGAAAAGTACGAGTATTTGCTTTGATTCGATGGTCTTCAAATAGATATAATAACTTATCTAAATTAATTTACTTAATTTAACAATTTTTTTCTAAATATAAAATTTGGTCCGTTGTCATGGGCTTAACGGCTCGTAGATGTATAAAATGAAAATATTAAAAATCCTCCTTTAGCTTCCTGAGCATACCGAAGGTAACAGTAACAAACTGATAAATTTTCGTAAGGTATAAATTTTCTTTAGGTATTTTAGACAAAATACCTAAAAATAAATATTGTAGGTGCACAACTTTTATTGTGTTACAATAACTATACTTTTAAGTTTTTATTATATTTTTTTTAAAAAATGTACTTGTGTTCATGTTCATACTTGTTTTCCATCAAACTACACCATACAATCGAGCCAAAAATTACCCTTTTTTGACTAAGTATTAAAATCAAATTTTACCTCAGAAATGCATTTAAGCGCTGTTTTGAGAGGTCATATTTTAAAATTTTCCCGGGGGAGGACCCCCGGACCCCCCGCTATATGCACCCTACAATAATTAACTGCTAACGACACCTATGACTTACGGTTAAGATATTTTACTGCAGTCGGGGGGGGAGGAATCCTGAGAACTCCCCCCCCCCCCTTACTTAGGGCTTTCCATACTCCCGAAACCCCTTGGAGGGTCAGATCGCCACCCCCTAGATGACACCCTTAATCCGCCACTGGCTCCAAGCGAGGTAGCTCTGGTGTGGCCGCTATCAATCCAGGCGCCTAGTGGCCTAGCGACTCGCCAAGCCACTAGGCTCCAAGCGAGGTAGCTTCGGTGTGGCCGCAGCCTTAGGGATATTTGTTTTTCTTGCTCCCGAGGGGGTAGAACTTGAAGGTTCTCCCAATCTTAACATCTCTTCTTCCAGAAAACTATTTAATAAGTCCTCTGTGCATTGCATTTGAAAATGACAAGTTTGTTATTTACCTATCTTTCCTGCTTTTACACAATTGCATACCCTTATTTCTTCTTACTTATTCCAGTCCTATTTTACCTCAAGGGTTTATAGAAGTACTAACTTCTAAACTCCTTTATTTCCTAACCCCTATGAAAATTCTCCCTAAAATATTTCTTTGACCTTTTCATTTGTTATCTTTAACGTTGGTTTCAACAATTGTCTTTAATTCCTACTGTGTAATCTCTTTTGTACAACTTATAACTAGCTTGTAAACATAGATTAAGATAAGCTTCTTTAAAGAAACTTTAAGTTCTCCTCGTTAACTCTTAAAGAGCACCGAAATACAGATTATAACTTCAAAAGTTTCCCTAAATCTTAAACAATAATTGTTATTAACATTTAAGAAACTTTAAAACAAATTGATTTTCAAGTTTTCTATTGTTCATCTGAATTCTATATCGCTTTGAAATATTTTGCTTGTTAAAGGTTTATCATTTCTTGTTTATATTTTCAACTTTGTACTTCCCAAAATAATTTGAAATTGTCTTTTCGAAGTTATAACTTCGGGATATATTATATGTTTTATAATTTTCAATTCAAATTTACAAAGTTGGGAATTTTACTTCTTTTTCTTAAATGTTGAACAATTTTGCTTCCGAGCTTACCGAAGGTAACGGAAGCTATGTGATCGTTCTGAAGAGCGAATTTTTTTTATTTCTCCGATTTCAAAATTTCCAAGCCAGAAATTCGTTTCAGACATCTAGAAACATTTTTGTCTGTCTGCCGGTCTGTCTGTCACTCGATTTTTGCGAACCAACATATCTTAAAAACTACTCGTCCGATTTTAATGAAAATTGGATGGTAGGTCATAACACACAAAGGGTCCTTAGGCAATTTACCAAATAGGACGACTTCCTTAACCAGCATCATCGGCCCAGCCGTATCAAGATGGCAGCCATTTTAAAAGTTTATTTTAGTTTGAATCATTTATTGTAATAACTTGAATCAAACGCATTTTTATTGTCTAAGCGCAATTAAACTACTCAGAAATGTCTAGCCCAATCCGTTGTTAAGGGTAATACATTTTTAAGATTTGGGGGAGAAGGGGGGGGGGGGTAATTTTCAAGGAGACAAGGCGCAAACATGAATTGGTTCAAAAACTAAACCAAATATATATTTGCACTCAGGGTGTCTCTTCCTCTTTCATTTTACACCCCATATGATGCATTTCCCTTGAAAACAAAATTTAATACAATCAACCCTTATACATCAACCCTTAGATTTTGAGGGATGATTTTTTGGGCTTCCCTATAACTTTCTTGTGATTGGGTTATTACTCATAACATAACTGCAAATTTTCAATATATTTTTTTTACAGACTGACAGACAGATAAGCTCAGGACTGTATATGGGTTCCCGTACTGTCCTGACTCCTTTACTGTATGTCCTGTACTCTGTACTGTATGTCCTGTACTGTCCTCCTGACTAAGGGTCAGGATTGTATAAGGGTTCCTGTACTGTCCTCCTGACTCCTGTACTGTAGGTCCTGTACTGTCCTCCTGAATAAGGGCCAGGACTGTATAAGGGTTCCTGTACTGTCCTCCTTACTCCTGTACTGTAGGTCCTGTACTGTCCTCCTGAATAAGGGCCAAGACTGTATAAGGGTTCCTTTACTGTCCTCCTGACACCTGTACTGTAGGTCCTGTACTGTCCTCCTGAATAAAGGCCAGGAGCCAGGACTGTATAAGGGTTCCTGTACTGTCCTCCTGACTGTATAATGTATTAGGCCTCAGGACTGTATAGGTGTCCTCGTTTTCGCTACGGACCCTAAACATTTTTTACTTATTTATTTTTTTATTTTTAGGGTTTTGTAGATTCTTCTCAAAACCCTTATGCCGAGGGTGATGTGTCCGTCTGTCCGTCGCTCTTTGGTTCTTAGGGCCCGAACCGTTTAAGCTAAAGAGCTGAAATTTGAAATACTGGTGTAACTTTTTGACCCAACCACAGGAAAAATATACAGAAGTTCAAAATTAAATATGCGCATGCGCAATTCGCAAAAATGTTGTAGACTCAAAAATTTATATTTTTTTTAATTTTCTAGTGGGGTATCAAATGAAAGCTGCTGCAGAGTAGGATACAAATATATATAAGCTTTTGTAAATTTTGCATTCCTTATTGGGTAAAAAAATCAAAATATACCCAAAAAACAATTTCCCCCCCCCCAACCACTATACTTCGGCTGGTCCTAAAATTTCGAAATAATTCATGCTAATGCCTTATTGTGAGGCGATGAAAATTCCGGGAGTTCATCCCAAATTTTAAAAAATTGCCAATTTTGGGCGCGAAAATTTGAAGTGCGCCAAAAATTTTATTTTTTTAAAATTTTGAGTTGGGTATCAAATGAAAGCTGCTGAAGAGTAGGACGCAAAGATGTATATACATTTTCAAATTTTGCATTCCTTATTGGGTAAAAAAATCAAAATATACCCAAAAAAAATTCCCCCCCCCCCCCAACCACTATACTTCGGCTGGTCCTAAAATTTCGAAATAATTCATGCTAATGCCTTAATGTGGGGTGATGAAAATTCCGGGAGTTCATCTCAAATTTTAAAAAATTGACAATTTTGGGCGCGAAAATTTGAAGTGAATTCCCCCCCTCCCCAACCACTATATAACGGGTGGTCCTAAAATTTCAAAATAATTCATGGTTATACCTTATGGTGAAGCGATGGAAATGGTTTGAAAAAATGAAATTTTCTAGTCGTTATTACCGATGAAAAACATTGTGACCCCCCAGGGGATCGAACCCGGACCCTTGAGATCAAAGAATTAAATCATAAATACATAACGGGCATGCTTAATCTTCTACAAAACCCTAAAAAGTACTTGGACTCAAGTACTTCCCTGTGATTTTTAATTTTAAAATTAATGTTATCATGACAGTTATTTGTTTACTCTTTGTGAATTATACATAGGGATAGAAGGATAACTGGATTATTTTTTAAATTTGTTTTTTCATTTGTAGTTAAATATGCTTAAAGCTTGCTCTCAACTGTTTTTTTTTTTTTTTTTTTTTCAAACAACTAAAATTTTATTGAGAAAGTAAAAACTAGTTAAAATTTTCTCTCGCAAAAAAACAGAAAAACAACTTTTTCAGAAAATCTTTTTTATAAAAAACCAAAAAATGAGATGTAAAACTTTCTAGACTAAGTTAAAAAGAGTTGAATTTAAATTGAGCATTTGAAAACTTTCTTTTTGTTCAAATTGTGTTTCATTTTTTGAAAAAAAAAAAAAAAAGTTAGCAAGAAACGTGTTTTGAAGTTAAGATAATCTGTTGTTTTTAAGGATTTGATTTGCTTTTGCTTGAGGTTTTTTTTTTAAAGAAAAACCTTTATATATAATAACTATCCTTAAGTTAACTTAAAAAAATATAATGTTTTTTTGTAGTTTAAACTCAATTTTCTACTGTTTAATGCAAGTTTTTTTTGTTTTTATCATATTGTTATTTGTTTTAAAACAAAAAGTTTAACAAGTAAAACATATTTGATTTGGTATTATTTAAGAATACCTTCTTATTCTTCTTTTTTATTTTTCCTCACTACTAATAGTAGGAAAAGTATTGTTTCCACCAAAAGAATTTTTTTCGAGATTTCAACGGAATTATCCGTTTTAGGTGTTTTTAAGACCTCCTGAGTGGTTTTCAGCATGACGTATGTATGTGTGTGTGTGTATGTGTGTTATCATCGTAGCGCCCAAGGTATTTAACCTAGAGAGTTGAAACTTGGCAGAAAAATCAGTCCTAACCTGTAGTTGTGCCACCCGGAAAATCAACTTTTTCCGCCATCTTAAACCCAGTTTGCTGAGTCAGCAAAAAATTAAAAATACACTGCCAATTAGTGTGGCACATAGCTTCCTCGTATCCTATCACGTACTTTATTGTTATATTAACATTAAAGTTTTATTACTTTATTGGTACCTATGGTAGGTCATGAGAAATCTAGATCCCACATAAATTAGCAGGCTTTTTTGGTACTTATTTAGATTGTTACTCCCCCATGTTTTTTTTTTAGAATATAAATGACTTTGACTAAATTATTAATACAAAGGGATGTTTAGTCCAATGTACTTTAGGACAAAGGAATATCACACTTCTGTTTTTATAAGGGGAGTTACAGTCTAAAGAAGAAATTTCATTCACCTTCTTTAGATTGTTACTCCCCCCTGTTTTTTATAAGAGGGGTAACAATCTAAAGAAGTTCCACTTTTTTTTGTTTTTAAATTATTTGTTTTATTATATTATGTATTTTATTTGTTATCATAAACTTTATGTGATAATTTCATATGGGTCAAATGTCCAGAACAGCTTTATTTTTGACATTACACAGCTGCTATATTGAAACTTATATAGTTTAGCAGCAAGAGGAAGGAAAAAAACTTTTAGTTTGTTCAAAAATAATCAAGAAAATCTTTGTTGTTGGTGACAAATTTTATGATTAATTGTCAAAAGGGTTGAACATCAAACTTTAAGTTATTATCAGTTATCTTTTCTCGGTCAAACTTGACGAGAGATTTTTTTGTTTTTAAAAAAAAGCTTTCCTCAGATGTTGAAGATTAATGATGAGTTTGAAAAGTCGAAGAGAAAAGCATTTAGCTTTTTTAGTTGTTCTGTTAAAATGAGGTTTACAAAGATGAAATCTTTGAAAAAAGATGCTTGGACGTGAAGGAAAGCTGGAGTAATCTTAAGAAAAAGTTGAGGAAGATGGTCTTCGGAATTAAAGAGTTGTTTTTTAAAAAAAGAAGAAAAAAGAAAAAGAGGAATTGTTAGATGATCGACGTGCAAACTTAAGAACAATCAATAGAGAGTAGAGTAAGGAGGGAAGTTCTAAAGTTAGGAAAAAGTTCTGAAGAAAGATGGTCCGTCTAACATTTCATCAAACTCAAAATTAGAGCATCAGTTCCTTTAAGTTTAGTCTTCAAACTATGAACAGCTTTCTTCTTATTTTCCTCTTCTAAAAACTTCTTGATACAAACCTATTAACAAGTACAGCTGTTGCAGGGAATAACCCCGTTTTCCAATTCCCGTTGAAATGCTAAAAAAAAGGGAACAGGATTAGTTTAAACAAGTGAAAAGTTAAAAGTGAAGTTGAAATTTTTTAGTTTGGTCATTTCCTTTAACTTACGTGATGGACAAGGTACTAAGAGAAAAGAACAAAAAATCTTGTTAAAACGTATCACATTGCACCTATAATTCAAAAATTTATCACCTTAAAAATCTCTTTTTTTAATTTATCACACTGCACCTGTAATTCAAAACTGTATTTTCTTAAAAGGCTCGTTTTTTAGGCTACTTAGGATCCAAAACGCGAAAATAAAATATTTCTCGAAAATAGTTGAAGCGAGCGTAAGCGAGCTTCTTACATTAAACGAAATATGAATCTTGTCTGTCTGTCAGTAACGTTTACGCGTGTGACGATAACTTGAGTAAAAGTTGACCGATTTAGTTGAAATTTGGTATACATGATCCTCTAACTAATACTCAGGCTAAGTTCGTTGGACAGCGTGATCCGTCCAACAGTTCGCGCGCAATGCTCGCGTAAACGTGAGCTTCAAATTTAAAATTGGAATTTCAGGACAGGAAAAAATTCTATCATCACCTATTCGATGAGACGAACATTTTTTTCAAAATACAATTTTTTAGTAAAACCAACAACGACACTGCTATGAATTAATAAAGATCGCTAAAACTATTAAAGCGGACCTAAACGTTTAAAATAGAGAAAACAACCTTTTTACCGATATCTTACGTTCTAACGTAACGATTTTAATAAAACTTCATATACATCGTCTAAAGTGCAATTGAAACAAGTATGTAAAATTTCAACTTGATACAAGCTGTAGTATTTGAGTAATGAAGTGATACATTTATAATATTAGTTTAAAAGCTATGACGGGTGGTTAAGATTCTTATAGTCGTACTGTGTGTAGGTTTGTTTAGGAAGTAAAGCTTTGTACCGAGTACCCCCACTCTACCTCACACTACCCTCTTCCACTTATTCAACTATGACATTCATCATGAATAACAAATATTAATATTCAGTATTTTATTGCAATACACTCGCTTCAATGATAGAGCCACGCGATGCCTAGTTCTAACAATTTTTATTTTTAAATAAATCGAAAATTTAGTAGAATTTAACCATATAAGTCTTTTAAACTTTTAGTTCCTGGTAAAAAAAGCTATATACACGACGGTGAGAGGCCGGGTTCGATTCCCCGCCGGGGTAGAGTTTTTTATGGTAAATTTTGATAAAATGTTCAATAATAATTAAATTTAACAATGTAAACAAAATTCTAATTGGAAAACACAGGGCCAAGTAATTATTTACTCGTATGTGAAAATAGACTGTCAATTTGTGTCACACATAGCTTCCTCTCATCCTATCACGATACTTTATTGTTTTTATGCTTTTACAAGTCATTATTGTCTAATTTATTTAATTGTTTCCCCCTTTCTTTTTAATATGTCAAAATTGTTTTGATTTTTTATATAAATTATCAATAGTATCAATTTAGCAAAAGTTAAAGAGCACAGACTGTTGATATTAATCTGGTACTATCTGTGGTCTACTTTCGACAAACCATCCAAATTTCATACTTTTGAAGATACAGATGTAAATAAATGAATGTTTGTGCACATTTTAAAGAGAAACAAATGTGCTCAGAAGGTTGAAACTTATGTGGAAGCAACAATGGGCTTATTATGACCTACCATACAAATTTCATTAAAATCAGACGAGTAGTTTTTAAGATATGTTGGTTCGCAAAAATTGAGCGACATGGAACCAAAAATGTTTCCTGATGTCTGAAATGGATTTCTGTCTTGGATTTTTGAAATCGGAAACATAGACATATTTTCGTTCTTCAGAATGATCACATAGCTTCCGTTACCTTCGGTAAGCTCAGAAGCAAAATTGAGTATGAGTTGATGGGACTGATTTTATTCATTCTTTATGTCCATATTTTCATGCACATCAAGAAAAGAAAATTGGTTTTTAAATGTAAATCTAATTTTGTTTTTGTTTTTTTCCTGTTTACAGTTAAGCCGTTCTTTCAAAAAGAGCCTGCCGATGTGATTGCTGTATCAGACGAAACAGTCGAATTCCACTGTAAAGTTGGAGGTAAACATTTATTGAATTAATCGTTTTTTTTGGAAATAATTTATTATTCAATGTACATTTTCTCGGTATACATATCCATTCGATGAATATAGTTTCATAATAGGATGGATGGATTGGCTACTTTACATTTCATTGTAAAATATTTTTTAACTTCTTAAAAATTCAAAAGGTTTCCTGTAAAATAGTTATTCCGGAGCACATTTTTTTAAAAAAAAACTTTAGTTCTTTCATCTTTTGCATTCTTATGAAAACATCTTTTAGGTCATTTCAGAATTAAGATACAATTCCTCAATGTGAAAATCAGTATGTAAATGTTTACCTTTGGTATTCCATCCTGTTACGTCTGTTGGATATGGTCATGGAGTCATAGGGTTCCCAATAGCTTGTTGCTATGGCATTCACCCACCATGTAGAAAATTTCCAAGTTCAATTCCTGACTCCGGCAAGGTGCCCCCACGTTTGGTGTTCACCCAGCATCGCCATTAATGGGTATCTGCTTATGTGAAGTGGCAACTAACTGGTTGCGAATGTCAATTGTAAGGTTTGGAGTTCACCCAGCATCGCTATATCAAAGGGTATGCTTATGTGAAGTGGTAACTAACTGGTTGCGAATGTCAATTGTAAGGTTTGGAGTTCACCCAGCATCGCTATATCAATGGGTATGCTTATGTGAACTGGCAACTAACTGGTTGCGAATGTCAATTGTAAGGTTTGGAGTTCACCCAGCATCGCTATATCAATGGGTATGCTTATGTGAAGTGGCAACTAACTGGTTGCGAATGTCAATTGTAAGGTTTGGAGTACACCCAGCATCGCTATATCAATGGGTCTCTGCTTATGTGAAGTGGCCACTAAACTGGTTGCGAATGTCAATTGTAAGGTTTATACACCTGATGTAAGGGCACACTATCCCCCGATCATTCATTTCATGTTTAGTTGTATAAGCCCTTTAGCAGGCCTAGGCCTTCCTCATCAATAACCTATGTTGCTGTCAATTCAACACTGTTAAATTAAAATCATTTGCTAATAATAAATCTTACTCTGTTTTCTACTTATACATGGTACTTATGTTTGATGTTGATTACAGGTGATCCAACTCCTAAAATCTTGTGGAGACGTGATGATGGAAAGATGCCAGTAGGAAGAGCAAGGATTACAGAAGAGAAAGGTCTTCTTATAGATCATGTGACTCCAGATGATGAAGGCATCTATATATGTGATGCCAATAATGTCGTCGGATCAATTTCAGCTAGAGCATCTCTAACTGTTCACTGTAAGTTCCCTTAGAATTATTATCATTTGACAATCTGAAATGCAGTGAGATATATCATGAGGGGTCCAAGGTACAAACCCTGTTAAACAAACTTTCTTATTTAGTCCAGGAGATAGTATGCATACAGTAGTGGCTAGCATTTTGTGTTTGAGTTAATTGTTTGGTGTTCTGTGGAAAAGTTCATATGCGGGACAAAGCTTCTATAAAAAAGCCATATGCATGCACTTTTATGCTTGAGGTTTTGGAGTAACAGGGTCAAGCTGATCTATGTTTGCTCAGCCCAAGAGCAATTTCATTGCTCTTGGCTCAATTCCACATTCTATTTTATCTATCACTCCAATTATCTCCAGGTTTTCATTGCTCTTTGTTTTGTAATTTCAAGCTCCTCCTGAGTTCACTGCAAAGCCAGAAGATGCGAAAGTGGCTTTGAATACAGCTGCCACTTTCTCCTGTAAAGCTAAGGGTAATCCTGCACCATCTTTATTCTGGAGTCGAGAAGGAAGCCAACTTCTTATGTTTCCTGGTAAGAGCTTGCAGCTATTTATGGTTTTTTGATATTTCTTTCCTTTTTTCTTTATATCTAGAATAACAACTGAAAATGTCAATAATTTGAATATTTTGCATTGTTCATATTCAAAGAAAACAGAGTGGTCGACCCAATGGGGATGCAATATTATGAAGTTAACTAAACAAAATTTAGCTAAACATAATGTCAAAATGTTTTCCAATTTTGTGACTTTCATATAGGTACCTTATTAATTTTGCTTGACTAATATACTACTTTTGTTTTAGGTAATTCCTATGGGAGATTTGAAGTTTCCCAAGCAGGTCAACTTACCATTAAGAACATCAAGCGAGAAGATTCTGGTTTCATAATGTGCTCTGCATTGAGTGTTGCAGGTTCTGCTACTGGTAGAGCTTTCCTCTTGGTGAGTTATACATAGAATCATTTTATTTTACTTACGATGTGATATAATAAGGAATATTGGGAGAGTGTATCCTGAGATAAATATTTCAGTAGTTATCGAGAAGAATTTAAAAAGACTACTTACATATAAATAGAATATCATATCTAATCTAATCTAAATCACTATTGCTGAGATGATTTCCATCCTAGAAGCCAAAACCAAGGTGGTCTTTGGTACGAAATAGGCAGATTGTCTCTTTATGAAAAAGGCTATGAATGTCTATGAAAAAGTGGTCAATTTGACCTTTCACGTAGGTAACCTCCTTTTTGAATAATGTTACCACCTGATGTTATCACCTTGATTACCTAGTGAAAAATTATCTTATCTTTAACAGGTCACATCTCAAGCGGACGTGCCTCCACCATTGATTGACTTAGGACCTGCTGATCAAACACTTCCAGCTCATTCAGTTGCTTCTCTTCCTTGCGTAGCAAGAGGTGATCCTCAACCTTCTATATCCTGGTATAAAGATGCACGTGGTCTTGACATATCTGGAAGACTTACTGTCACACCTGGTGGAACTCTTAAAATAGATGGTAAGTTACCATTTTTCATCTTCTAATTAACTATTTTTTTAAAAATTTGCTAACTTTGGTCTGTTTCCATTATTTTCTACTGTTAAAGATACATCGATCCTTTATTATAATTTTTTTTTTTTTTTTATTGTTTAGATTTGAGTTTAAGTGACAGTGGGAAGTACGAATGTCGCGCCAAGTCTAAATCTGGTGAAAGCCGTGCTTCTGGAAGACTAGGCGTCGTAGAAGGTGGAGGTGGAGGTGATTTACATAGAGGACCAGATGAAACAAGACTACCTCGTCCACCACCTTCAGCTCCGAGATTAGTTCACGCCGGACCTTCATCTCTCACCCTTGCCTGGGATCCACCACCAGGTGTATCTCAACTAACCGGGTACACTGTCGAGTACTTCAGCCCTGATTTACAGACTGGTTGGATTGTAGCTGTTACTCGTATTAACTCGCATTCTACTGTGGTAACTACTTATTTCACTTTGTATTTTTATTAAAAAAAAAAAAATAAAAGTTGTAATGCAGAAAACAAAACGAATAATATAATGTATTAGGCACTATAAAATCATATTGTAATGTAAAACAATAGCAGTTTACTATGCTCACTAATAGGCTTAAGCTTTAGGTTAATTATTGCTTTCATAAATTCATTCTGAAAGAAAGACTTGCATCTAAGTTCCAGCTGTGTCTACATCCAAGCCTAGCCAACAACATATCAACAATCCTGCAGAATGTTACTTACTTTCATTTCTTCTCCCAGGAGCGTTACAAATGCAGAGATATAGCAGGTGGTTCCATTAAAAGAACAAACCCAGGTTAGATGAATAATTCTCTCCTTTGCCTCTTCTTTACCCTGAACATACTGACTAAAAGTCAGGAGTTGGCTCAGAAGCAGTCCCTTAAACTCTTGTAAGAGAAACATTTTGTGTGGGAATGGGGGCTCATCTTGTATTGGCATTCTAAAGGTTTGCCTTCTAAGGTGAGCTAATGCTTGTTTTATCTTCCTCTCCACACAGCCAGCGGGTAGGATTTTCAACCAAGCCTAGTGGCTACAACTATCTGTGAGCGACAGTCACCAGTTGCCCACAGAGCCAGCGTGGCCATGTGAATTAAATTACTTACCACGTCTGCTTGGGCATCATTGAATGAAGGGCGGCACTAGGTCGTGGGTTCGATCCCTCGCCGTTAAGCTCTGATTTATATGGCTCATTAATGATCACACCATACTCGCTTCGGCGGTGCATTGTACAGCGGAATGATGTGTGAAGTGGCTGGGACTCTCTAGGGCTGATAAAATGGGCCTAAAATATGGCCTAATTGCTAGGTTCAAACAAGTAGTTCGTCCTACCTGTCTAATAACTAGTACTAGGACCTTACTAGTGGCGGGGATTGAACTTTGGAAGTGTGGGGGCGAGCCTGCCACACCGGGGGGTTTGAGGGTATGGAATACCCCCACCAAAAGAGGGGTCCAGAGGAAAATTTTTAAAATCTAGGTGCACAATGTTGAGTTTTAAGAGTAGTTGAGGCTAATTTTTTAGATGGTTCATCCTTAGGTAAATTAAACAAAAACAGTGTTCAAAGCAAAATTATTTAGTTACATTTTCCGCCACTGCTTTACTACTACTACTAACACACAGGTGGGCCCATATTAATTTCAAACTTCTGCTTACATGGATTCCTATCATGAAACACTCATCTTTTGAAATCTATCTTATTATATTTTAATTTGTCTCAGTAATTTCTTGCACTTTTCAGTCTTTTTTTTTTCATTTTTAATTATAATTTTCATGAAATCTAATAGCAGGCTATTCATTTTTGTTACAGATCAAAGATTTGAAGGCGGACACAGGTTACATGTTTGTAGTAAGATCTGAGAATGCAGAGGGACTTAGCGGAGCCAGTCCAGTAAGTTCTCTCTTTAGAACACTAAGTGCTGACTCAAGGGATGTAGCGCCACAGCAACTAGATGAAGCCAGAGCTAGACTTGCATCTAAAGTTCTTCATTTAGACAAACTTATAACACCATCTTCTACGACTGCCAGGATTAATTGGCAGGTAAGAGAATTAACTTTTTTTTAAACTTAGTCCAGGAGATAGTGTACATAAAAGTGACTGACTAACATCAAGCTAGAATTTTCTGTATAAGTTAATCTTTTGGTGCTCTTTAAGAATATGTGGTGGGGTAAGTTCGTCGACAGGACATAGTTTGGGCATAGGCTGTTAAAAATAACCTACCGGTGGAGATTGGCCATGACCATTTCATTTTGGCTGTCAATGTGATTTTCATGATCCTGAGTACAAAATTAGTTGGTAGATAAAAAAATCAATGTTTGTCACTAGTTATGTGACTACTTCGATTTGAAGAAATTTTTGAATAACTAACCTATTTAGTGAAAAACTAACAACTCGATTGCCCTCTAAAAACTTGTGGACAAAAAAAATCTCAAAAAGTGTTGATGATTTTTATTAAAAAATTCATAAATGTTGAATTTAATCGTATAAGTCATTTTCCCAGGAAAAAAATCTAGTTTCCGAGACATTGATATAAAAACAAAATTAAAATTTAAACAACCTCCTGTTGCACTATTTATAAATAATTTTAATAATAAATGAAATTTAGTTTTTATGAGGTTTTAACTCAGTATCTCTGTGTATATGAGCCAGATTCGACTTTTGCGTACCGAATTGTAAGAAGAGTGTGAGCAAACTAAAATAATTTATATTTTCCTCCAAAGAAAGATTTTGTTGCAAACCAGTTATATAATTAGTGATATAATTTGTTTTAAAAATAATTATTGTTTTTACTTCCAAACTTACCGATTCCAAGCATTAGAATCAATCTTATGAAGAAAAATTTGTTTACTGATTTCAAAAATTAAATTCCCACTGGGAATCTAAACAGATCTAAATCTTATGGGACCATTCATCCATTAATAGGCCCTAAGGAAGGCTATATACCACACTAATTGGCTGATTATTTTTGACTATGTATGTGGTTTTTTGTAGGTATTGACAGGAGACGATTATGTCGAAGGAATTTACATTAGATTCAGAGAAGTATCAGGCGATTCAGCTTCTCGTATGTATAAAATGATAACTGTACTCAACGCCGGAGCTACGACTTATTTAGTGGATAATTTGAAGAAATTCACATCCTACGAATTCTTCTTAGTACCATTCTTTAAGACAGTTGAGGGCCAACCATCAAATTCTAAAATAATCAAAACTCTTGAAGATGGTAAGTATTTGTTTAATATTATTTCTTTTTTAATTCATTTTGCAGACTATATTTCGTCCATACCTAGGCATCTTCAGGCCTTGAATTGATCATCCAGTTTTATTTTTATTTTTTATTTTTTTAGTTGTTCAAATTTTTAAGTTTTTGGTAGTATTCATACTACGGAAAGATTAAATTTTACTAAATCAAATTATAATTATCAATAACTACGGGAGACATACAGAGAAAAATAGACCCCCTATCTAGTTCTATTGCGGTGAATATTTGACTTGCTAGATTTGTAGAAAAGATTTGTTGAAAGCTTGGATTCGGGGAATTTGTATTGGTAACGACAGAGAAAAATCACTCTCCCATATAGCTCAGTTGGTAAGAGCACCTGTAATGGATTAATAAGAGGACCCGTGGTTCAAGTCCCGGTGCGGGGGTCTATTTTTCTCTGTATGTCTCCCGTAGTTTTTGAGTTATTCAAATCGAAACATTTTAATTTGTAGTATAAAAACAAATGACTTTTTGAAGTAACTATCAAATACATCTCTCTAATTCTCTTCCTTCCAGTAACTCGTTAGCAAAATATATGTATTCGCATATCTGTAATAAATGTAAGATTTAATTTATTTTTATTATTATTGCAGTTCCGTCAGCTCCTCCTTCAAATATTGAAGTGGAAAATATTAATGCCAGTACAGCCTTGGTTCGATGGGCTCCACCTCCGCTAGAGCATGTTAATGGCGTACTTCTTGGTTATAAGGTATGTTTCTGATATCTATATTATAATTAAAGTAAGCTTCTTATAGTTGAAAGATTATGCATATGGGTGTGTCAGTAAAAATAAAAACGCATGTGAAAATAACTTAACTTTGTTGAAATTTAATACATTCATTTCATTCCTTATATTATGTTCTGTTAGATAACAATATCCCTCCTCATAAAATTTTAAATTGAAATATATAAGGACGGGAAAAGAAGTTAAAATGTCTTGAAAATATCTTAAGCTCTAATTCAATAGAACTTTATATAAATAGTTTAAAGTACTATTAAAAACAATTTATATAATTTAAACTTAATACAACCTTAAGTTATTGTTTAGTTAAGTGATACATTTATAATGATAATTGTAAAAGAGCAGTAAGTAGTGGAGGTGACGTAGAATTATTCTGATAAGCTCACTTCAATAGCCACGTGATAAAACTATATGAAAAGCATAAACCACACTTAGCTTCATTACAAGTTGTAAAAACAATTAGTTACAATTACAACACATCACTTGTTACAAACTCACTTAGTTGCTACATTTATATGTAATAAACAAACTTAGTAACATTACAAGTTATAAACACACTTAGTTACATAATAAGTTATAAACACAGTTACATTACAAGATTTGATTTCTCTTAGCACCTATTATTATTTCACACCCTTACTTCACAAGAAAAAAAAAAAAAAATACAAAAATTAAGTATGTGTCTTATTGAGGATTATTACCGCAAGTTAGTAAGTTATAAGATGAAGAGGTACTTACGGACGTCACTTGATTGATCTGAGGATTACTGGACCGGTTTCGGCTATACGCCATCATCAGCAGAGGAATATAGATATCCTAGAGTCAAAATGAACTCGTAGAGTCTACATGACAGAATGAGTTCTCCCTCATGTAGACTCTGCGAGTTCATTTCGACTCTTGGAGATCTATATTCCTCTGCTGATGATGGTATATAGCTGAAACTGGTCCAGTAATCCTCATATCATGCAAGAGTCGATGGTGAGTACCTCTTCATCTTATACTATATTTATGTAGGAGACATATTGAGAGGTTTTGATAGATATTTGAACTATTGATTATCTACTGTTTATATTTTCATATTCTCTTCATATATCTTAATTATATAAATTTTTTTTTTAATTTCCAGGTTGAAATCACAGGCAATATTACCAGAGGTAATCATAAGGAAGGTAATCAGAGATTGATTCAGGAAACAAGTGTTATTAATACTACAGCTACAAGCATAGTGTTGAATAACGTCACCGGTGGATATCTCATACGAATCTGGGGGTAAACCATCATTTATACATTTTAGTACCTTATTTTTTCAATTCAGAATTAAACTGAACTTAATTTGAACTTGTTTAACTTTATTTTCAATTCTTATAAGAGGGTACCAACCTGGCATTTGCCTAGTATTGAGGGAAACTGCAGACTATAACTTGGAAGTTATAATAAATAAGCAAAAGTTATGGAAGGGAATAATAATCCAGGAAATATTAAAACCAGATCAAATAAATGAGGAGCCTAGTATCAAAGACGGACATTCGACATTTTTTTCTGAATTTCAGTTATCGATTGTTTCTTATAGATTTTTGGCTGCTGCAACAGATTCTGCTATCCATTTGCATAAAAAACGACCAGAAAAGGGGTAAAAATTCAATAATAGTTGTAGTTTTGTTTCAAATACGGACAAGTCAATACACGTTTTGCTTCAAAAGTGGACATAACCGAAACAGCCAATCAGGAGGCTGCATATTACTATCTCGTTCCTATGATGCACTGCGGGCTTTAGCATCTGAATACCTACTCCTACCATTTTGTCATACATGTTTGGAAAAATGATACCCCAAGGGGAAATCGAGAAATCAATTTTAGCTCTAAATTTGGGGGCACCACCCACCCCCTAAGAACTCTGAAAAACGTGAAAAAAAAAATTATTTCTTCAATATTATTATTCTAACCATTATTTTCAACGTCATTTTGCTTCAAAAACGGACAAAACCTTGTTTTTGTTTCAAAAGCGGACAACTCCACTTTTTAACTCCATTTTGCAGCTAAAATATCAAAGAAATTCACGATTTCAGTACTTCTAACTAGTTTTGACTCTATTAAGAATCTACCGAAAAAAAATCATTGCTCTAGCACCTGTAGAATTTGAGCTACAGTTTTTCAGCTCTCCTGTAAAATTTTGAAATGTGCTCTTGTCCATCTTTGATACTAAGCTCCTCAAATACTCTCAAGTGTTAGGTCATGAACGGGGGTCCTAATAATTGTAGGCTTTTAATTGCTTAGACTGTAATTTTCATTAATTAAGGTTAGCAAAAAGTTAATGCTTGCTAACTCAAGTTATTATTTAGTTTTAACCTGAGTTTAGAAAAACCTCTGGATCAAACCAAGTTGTAGAATTCAGCTTTGGGGGTGTTAGTGATTAGAACCTTTCGAAGAAAAACTTATTTTTAGTGTAAAAATTGTTTTCATTAAAATCAATTGCTTTACATTGTTTACAGGTATACTGGTGCAGGTAGCGGAGTTGCTTCAAGTAGTATAAGAGTTGAAGGAGGAGTAGCAGGTTGGCGTGGTGCTAGGGCCACACTTAGACCTGCTCCTCATGCTTGGATCCTTACTCTAGCTGCTGCCATGGCGCTTGTAGTTGCTGCATCCTGTTCTACTGCCTTGTATCTCAGGAGAAGACATTCTGCTAAACAACTTGGCCATCTCTCAGGTTCTTTTATATCCCTTTTAAGTCGGCGGCGGCCATACATATTGTAGTGTATACCTGAAAGGTAAACTGCACTGCTTGTGCTATCAAGTTGTGACAGGACTGTGCAATTATGATAGCACACACTCCTGTTTACCTGTCAGGTATTCTGGAGCATATGTGCTGTCAAGTTATGACAGGACTGTGCAGATAGCACAAGCTCCAGTTTATCTGTCAGTTATATCCGAGCATGTGCTATTAAGTTATGACAAAACTGTACAGTTATGATAGCACATGCTCTATTTTATCTGTCAGAAATACCCCAACATGTATAGCCTCCTTTTGACTTAAGTTTTTCTTTCTTGAATTTTTATTTTTTAAAACAAAAAAACTTATTTTTTGATCCCATAAAGTTAAGGAAAATTGATGAAAATTAACACTTGAATGAAACACACGTTGTTCAAGCTAAAATATATATATTTGTCTAACCACAATTTTTATATATTACAATCAGACGATCGTTTCAGTTTTTCGACTATCTTCAGTGACACGTATATATAGACTGCAGGAAAATTATCTAGAAAAATATCTGACTTTCAGTGCCTGGAGAAATGTACACACACAATTTTAGTGTTTGTTAGGATTAATTGGTGTAGTAACTATTTAGATTAAAAAGGCATATGAATTATAAAATACAGAAGAGTTTAAGTTAAAAAAAAGTTTAAAATTATTTTTTTAGTTTTTGTACAGAAGTTAAAAACAAAAGAGTTTATTTGTAAAAAATAAATACACATTGAATTTTTTGTGACCCCTGAGGATTTGGAGACTTTTTTGTATTTGATAAATGTCACTTGTGGCCCAACAGTTGTAGATGTTTTTAACCCTTAAATGCTAATGGTAATTGGATGGCTGGTATTACTAAACCTTCGTCGATTCGACTAACATATGCAGAAAATACATTTTTGGGTTGAAACTACACTTTTATAAAGAGAAAACGTTTAAGAACTCATTATTAAATCTTTTAGTGAGAATTACAAACCTTTGATGACAAATGACTTAGTAGGAACATCAGAAGAATCTGAAATTGAGTGAACATTAATGCACCAGGTCCCATGTCCCAGGCCAAAAGCCCTAGGTCCTTTGCTAAGTGCTCCAGGCCCCAGATTATCGGCCACAGGTATCTGGCCCAAGGCCAATTACCCTAGGCCCATTGCCCCTTACCCCTAGGCCTATTGTCCCTTACCCCAGGCCCATTTTCCCAGGCTTTAGGCTCATTTTATGACCAATTAATTCCCTACGTTTATTACTAAACGTTAGTCGAATCGACGAAGTAGCATTGACGGGAATTTTCCAGAAAACGAGTGTATGGTCAAAAGGACTTCTACCACTACACTAGCAGGTGTGTTACTAACCAGTGCAAGCACTGCAGAAGGATGGGGTACCCATCACCATCGCATACGAGCATAAAAGGTTAAGGTTCAAACTGTGCTCGACGATTCGACTACCATTAGCATTCCAGGGTTAAGGGACAGAGAAGAATATATCTTTTTTAAATTAAACTAAATATGCACTACTAATTTGTAATTAAAGTTAAATGTTTATAATTTTGTGGTTTTTCTTGCAGTTACTGGAAATGAAGTTACTCTGCTTACTGGCAAAGACTCACTGTGGATAGAACGAGGTGGTGGTTGGGAAACTAAACTTGTTCCTGAGACGCAAGCCGACTACGCTGAAATAGATTCACGTGCTGAAACATTAACAGATCCTAGAAGTAATAAAGATCCACGAGGTGGTAACAAGGATCCACGTGGCGGTAACAAAGACCCTAGAAATGTTCATCAGACTACAACATTCTGCAGTCCTACGCCTTATGCTACTACAACACTTCTTCATGCCAGAGCTCAACAACAAAAGGTAATGTCAGTTATTACTATACTAGTATTGTGGTGGATAAAGAACTCACGATAAAATAATTTTTATCTTATATAAGTTGCCCTTATATCTGTTAAGGAAACATTTTTGGGGAAAAACTTACATATTCTTTATCTAACTGAAAAGAGCATTCAAATTTATGAAGTAAAAGTAAAATTTATAAAATTTTACAGTTGCCACAGATGCTAAGATGCATCTGTGTGCCGAATTTTGTTCAAATCGGTAAAGTTTCAAGCCAGTTATCGTTAGACAAACACACAAACATACTTTTAAAACACCCAGGTCTCAGAAATGAAGAACTCATTTATGCTCGTTCAATTAGTATGACCAGTCAGTTGCAAGTAAAGTTCAGTTTAACTGTCTTATATTGGGTGCGAGATAATGAAAGTGTCATTAATATATTAGTATAGTGTAAATACAATACTGAACTTTTTATTATTTTTGTTAACTTTCCAATATCCAATATAGTATAATTATTACACTAAGGACACAATTATCAATTTGTACTTAATTTATAGTTAAAAGCTACCACCTAAAACAACAAAATTTTCATTAGTAGATAATAGGTATGGTTTCATGTGGTTTTACTGGCATCAGCAGTTTAGCATTAATAGTACATTATGTGTCGAGTGCGGAAAGTAGCATTTTGCAAGGGAGTGTGGAGTTTGCACCCGAGCGACAGAGAGGGTAGTAAAACCACACGAGTAATACAAAATGCCGTTTTCGCACGAGTTGCGTACCGAACTTTATCTACGATTGTTAGATTTAAATAATAAATACAGAAAAAAATAAACTTGCTGTATGCGTAAGTTCTTATCTCTTCTCTTGATAAAGATGGCATTAATCTTGAGTTTTATTTCTGGAGGAGTATTATTCTCTACATTTTCGTCAAAGCCACTTGATTCATTAATTGTTTTTCACTAAAAACTCAATATAAACAGTTACTTTTATAAAAGAATAGCAAATTAGTTTTGTTAAATGTAAACAAACTCGCTAATCGTGCGTAAAGCTGAAGAATTCCTCTTCTTTACCGCCCTAGCGTGGTAAAGAAGAGGAATTCTTCAGAACTATGAGACGCGCATGCGCAATGAATACAAGTACGTAAATAATCACTTTCTAAGCATCTAAACAGAGATATAATGTTTATATTTCGTATCAATCGTAGATAAACTATTTTTTATAGCCCTAAGTGATAAGAGTGGACCACCTTAATTTTTTATTTTTTGGACATTTTTTTTTTTTTTTTTTTTTTTTTTTTTTATTATTATTTGGCATTAAAAAATAATTATTATCTTAAAATTTTACCTTTTTACCACCAACCCCCATGTTTATATTTTGTATCAATCGTAGATAAAACTATTTATAGGGATTTATATCAAATTCTCCTTAATTTTTATCAATTCATTTTTCTTTACTTGGAGAATTCAAATGCCCAGATAACCAGAAGTCCGTGTTCGATTCTTAGCAACAGAGCTTTAGCTGCCGTCTTGAAAATAGGTCCAATTTTTCACAAATATTTAGAAAAATATTAGTTTTACCAAAAATTCATTCTATAGACAATTAAAAGAAATCATAAAATTGTCAACATAAAGGTCCTTACAATATTCTTGATAACTTTTATGGTTTTAAAAATATTTGCAGTTTTAAAACCATGGTTTTAATTGTGAGGATGAAGTTTGTATTACGTTAGAAATCACCAATAGCTTATTTTCCAACCTAATTGTCAACTTATTACTAATATTAAAAAATTTCTTTATTATGCAGTTGATGCAGCAAGAGCACAATTTAGCCGAGGCTAAAGCAATGATGGAAGAGAAACAAGACTTGGCTTCAAGTAAAATTAGTAATAATGACTCCGGCGGAGTTTACTATGGTATGAGTTTATTTGTTGGTTTTTATTTAAACTTAATTTTAATACATTAATTATTAGAATGGAAGAGGGATAGTGTAGTCAACTGGGATGCATAGATTATTACTTCTGAAGATAGCCTGAAATGGTGATAAGTCAAAGTTTAGACAAAATTATAAAATCATTACTTGAGTTCGTCAATATGCATTGAAAATCCTCAATATATGCATTTTAAAAGTGCGAAATTTGTACATATGCACATATCCCAAATATATGCACTTATTCCTAGTACATGTTCTCAAATATGCGCTTATTCCTGATATATGAACGTGTCCCCCCCCCCCCCCCCTTCTATCTCGCTTATGTGAAGTGCAAAAAATCTAAAAAACATTCTTCGACCAAAAGTAAAGATACCACTTTTTGGAAATTTCGAAAAAAATACTCCTGTTATTTTATTTTTTATTGACAAAATAAGTTTTTTATAACTATGGTCTTTTCGATGTATTTATATGGTTGTAGTCCGGTTCAGCGGCAAAAAAATACTTTATCAGAAGTTTGTTTATGTGTTATGAGAATATCAGACCCATAGGATAGTTCAAAGTAAGCTTTTTAGCATTTTAAAAAACACCATCAATAGGGTACTACTTAAACTATACAGGGTTACTTACGGACCCTCGCTGTGTGCTGACTAGCACACACTTGACCTGTTTATTAAATGGGAAAATGTTCTCTCAATGCAGCGATGTTAGCTCGCGTCAGATCTGTATTATCTTCTTACTCTGCCTCTTCTAGGATTCGGGCGACATTCTTTACAGTGGTCCAGCCCCCAATTACGTTGGAGAACAGCGTTTATTTTTTCTCTAAGCTTTCCCCCAATTAGACTCGGCCAACCCTTACTCTTTTCCTTAAGTCCCTCGAGGAGGGCTATAGCCTTTGTATGCTCTAAATCGTGAGTCTCCAGTTTTTTTATTTTAGTGACTGCAGTGCATGCTCTAATTCTTTAAAAATTGTGCAACTTTGTTAAAATTCTTATTTCTATACAGGTAATTTATGCAAGAAATTTCTATGTTTATGCAAAAATTCCGAATATATACAATAATATGCACTTACACCGGAAATATGCAATTATATTCAAAAATACCCGCAATATGCAAAATATGCATTTTAAATTTGAATTTAAGTGGCCTAATAGCTTCCATACTTAAAGAAATATCACTTGGAGCAATAAAAAAATTATATGCAAAATCCGAACTCTAAATCATTACTAACTTGATAGTTTTGCAGATTATATTTTGTTATGTGTTATAAGCTGACTTTATATTTTAAAATCTTACTGATTCTCATAATATATTCCCCTAAATATAATTTAATTTATCAGATGTTGGTATTGTCTTAAATTAATTAGAATATTAAAATAAAAACAAGATATAGTTGAACCTTGTAACGAACTAATAGGGCTACGGGGTGTTCATTATAATGAAAGTCTAAGGTTTCTAATGTTGAATTTTGTTTTGTTTTATTGCAGATGAAAACAGCAGTGTTCAAATCAAGCCGAAGCAGCAGGTGAAATTCAGCAGTGGAAATCTAAGTAGTCCATCAAATTGGGGAGAATTCATTCCACCTCCTCCACCAGATCATCTTCCACCTCAGCATCATCGTCCCAACATTAATTCTTCCGTAAGTCTACTTTTTAATTATAATTTTTTACTTCTTGATGGGTGATTCCAATTTAAAGTGCAATTTTCATGTCCTAGATGAATAACTAGAGCGTTTTTCACATAATTGACAGGATTTTTCTTCATGGTAACTCAGTTAAGCTAACAGAACTACGCCGCTTAATTTTAATCGCTACAAACATTTTCAAAAGGCGATTTTGTAACAACCGTGGCTGTCCTAAAGTCAGTTTTTCTTATACACTTCACTCTAGCTCACACATTAATAATTTTATTTAAAAACTTATTGGATAATTTTGAAGTAGGGTCCTACCAGGATTAAAATATGTGTTATTAAAAATAATAAATTATTACTAAACGGAACTTCAAGTTAAAGTTTGTCCTTTAAAGAAATGTAATTACCGTGGCATTATATATATGTGACCCCTACTCTCGTTGTGACAGGGAGATTTTAAGTGGCGAGAGATTTTTGCTATGCCGCAACACTGGTTTTCTAACAACAGTTGATAGGAGATGAGCTGAACCCTTCAGTTGGGAGCTAGTGCAAATTCCGATTGTTCTTCCAGTTACGTACCCTTTTAAACGTAATTACCGTGCATGTTATTAAAGTCTATTTTCCAAAACTTTTTAGGTTAAGTTATAGTTCATTGTTTAGGCTTTTAAGAGTGCTATTTAATGGTGTATTAAAATTGGATTTTTATTTTAAACTACTGACCAAAATATTTTCTTAAAGTGTGAAATGTAACAACCGTGCACGAAAATGTGTAATTCACGTGGTTTAATTACCATGGTTTAAATAAACTTAATTCCAGCCTAAAAATTTAAAACATTATTTCCCATCTGTCCCGCATGCTGTAATATATCTGAAATTAGTTTGAGAACATTCCATAATTTTTCCTGAATTTTTTTTAAAAAGTCAAAATTTACAGTCTAAGTCCATTTTTAGGTTCCAAAATAGCACTTTAACTTGGAATCACCCTTATAGAGAGTGATTGGGGAAGAACTTTGAATATTTTAGGAATAGGTTGTAGTGGTTGAAATAAGCAAAAAATGTATAAACGTTGGTTCAATTATCATCTGTATCAGAGGTATTATTACTTTTTGTGTTTTTCATGTGCCCCAATCGTATTATTACTAGTGGGTTTTTCGCATCGACCACTACCAACGTAAGATTGCACTTGAAATGTTTAGAAAATAACAGATGTATTGGATGATGTACCTCTGGAAATAAGTAAATAAATAAAATTAATAAATAAGTAAAAATAAAATGCATGCATTGTCAACGAAGGTTTGAAATTACGATTTTTGAAATGAATAAACTTATTTCCTGTAACTTGATGTGGGTATTTTTTTGTTATACCCCCCCCCCCCCCCCCCCCCCTCCTACTAGGCGATTTTTCACATAAACAGAGTTACGGCCTTCAACTTTTATGGTTGTCTGCCGTAGCAGACAACTGTGTAGAATATAAAAGGTTAAAAAAATTCACACTCACACACTCCCGCCTCTTTTGAATTAATAAATAATAAATAATAATAAATAAAATAATAAATAATTTTATTATAAATTATTTTTATAATAAAATACACTTGTTAATTTACTTTTATATAAGTAAATACTTTTTTAAGTCTCTTTGTATAAAATACATTTTCTAATTATTCTAATTTCTACATGAAAGTTAATGAAATCTGGGCCTGCAGCACTTCACTCCAGAGGTGCAACACTCTTCCATCTCCTTGCCCCTATCCTCCTCAGATCGTAGCCGTACATTGGTTTAGGCCAATTCAAATTGACTGCATTTTGTTGCCCAGATTTTTCTGATCTTAAGATTGTACTAAATTAGTTTTATAATTTTCAGGAAATGTTGGGCTCTCCAGGGGCTAAGAGAAGATGTCCTGGAGGGAATAATGGAAGTGGCAGGGCTTGCTATTCACCCTGGCTAGATAATCAGAGTTTAGATTCACCACCTTCTCATAGACCGCCACACTTACCTCCTCCTCATCATAGGCCGCCCCCGGTAACTACATTTTCAAACTTTTTCCTGTCAATAAATCATTTTATTTAGACATGGCTCATTGTATAAATTGTTATGGGCCAACATTTTGGGATCAGATTCCTCTTCCATTATCCATTACCCACCTGCTGTAGAATATCCCTAGTCATGATACATCCTTAAAATGGCAATTTAGGTGTGTCTAGGCACTGTGTTTTTATTTTAGTTCTTGAATTAAATTAAATACCTTTAATCAATAACTTGGTGAAATCTGGGCTGAAGTCCAACGTTTTGCTTCCACTGCTGGAAGCATCTTCAGGGGTGTGGTGCAACCTGATGTTGTTTGCTTCGAGTCAACATCACAATACACGACACCCCTGAAGACGTGGTGAAAGCGAAACGTCAGACTTCAACCCTTCGTGATGCAGATTTCACCGGAAAACCAGTTCCTGATAATGAGTCAACCTGCGGAAGCCTATAACTAAGTAAACACCTTTAGGCCTCTTTCACATGAGTCCACTTTCTCTTAAACCTTCTACATGGTTTCATTTCCTTTCACCACCCAGCCACATTTCTCCCAACTTAAAACCTACTTACCTTACTCCTCTGCGCTACGGCCTATACAGGCCTTTGACATGACTAATAAGCGCCTCCATTCTACTTAAAACCAAACATTTAAAATTGAACTTGGAACTTTATAACTAGATTACTCTCAGTTTATAACCAGGATGAAAAGAGAGCCAGTTCTTGCAAAGTTGTTAGTGCTATAAAGTATAAAGTGAAGGCAAGCAATTTGTTCTGGGTCCATCCAATATTAAATGGTGATGAAAGTGGTAGTTTGAATTAACTTTTTGGAACGAAGTTCCTTATGGCACGTTCTGGAGCCCGGGAGTGAATCCGAAAAAAAGACCATAATCACCGTCACAAAATCGCCATCACAAAATCACCGTCACGCTAAAAGCGTCACGAAATCTACGGATGACGATAACTTGTGTAAAAGTTGACCGACTTAGTTGAAATTTGGTACACATGTTCATTTTACCAATGCCCAGGACAGGTTCCTTGGACAACGTTATCCGCCCCAGCGTTCACGCGCAACGCTCGCGTAAACCTAATCTTCAAATTAAAAATTGGAATTTTAGGACGGGAAAAAATTCTAACTTTATCTATTTAATGAGACAAACAACTTTTATAAATAATTTTTTTTAGTAAAACGAACACCGACTCTGCTATGAAGTGATAAAGATCGCTAAATTTATTAAAGCGGACCTAAACGTTTTAAATAAAGAAAACAATGTTTTTACCGATATCTTACGTTCTAACGTAACAATTTTAATAAAACTTCATACACATCGTCTAAAGTACACTTGAAACAGGCATGTAAAATTTCAACCTGATACAAGCAGCAGTTTTTTAACAGTGACGTGATATATTTTACAAATTTTTAAAAGTTGATGTCCGAAGTGTGGTGTTTGTAGTTAGTCTAGGTGGAATATTAAGAATGTAGAGTGATTCCCCCTCCACTATACTTCGTTTGGTATCCTATCGTGCGCAATCCCAACTCTTCTACCTTTCCATCTCTCTCTCACTGTACTCTCTCTCTCTCTTACTCCTTCTTCCTGTCAAACTCGCTATTTATCCACAAAACAACGCTTTTTTTTCAATTATTGTTTCTATCATTGAGAAAAGTATTTGTATATTATTTAAAATGGAAAGTGCACCAAGAGAATCGTCAGAAATTGACAGTGTTGACTGTGTTAACTTATTAACCAGTAAAACTGTAAATATGTAAGTATAAATTGATGTAATAAAATAATATTACACATAAGCAGATCAAGGGATTTTTTTAATAAGTTTTATGTAATAATTTTCTAATTGAGTCAAAAATATTTATTGGAACAAGTAGTTAGGAACGTATACGTACTTAGCAGTGTGATTTTATATTTAATGAAAAATGTAAGGAACTTCGTTCCTACCGGGTATCCCGTGACACCACGTGTATTTTTTAATAAATTTGTGGCAATCCTATTCAGTTTTATTAATGTGTGTTATGAGTGCTATCGCACCCGCAAATACTGCTTCTTTTACCTTTGTGGAACTTATATAATTAATTTGGTTTGTATTTGCTAGGTGCCTGGGCGGTACGGAGGTGGTACAAGCTGTGGAAGCAGTAGTTCATCAAGTTGTCACTATCATCACTGCAGTAGGAAGCAGCATCAGTCTGATGAGTGCGCTTCTCTTCTCTACAAACAACCTATCTCCTGGTAATTGATTTAAAATATCCATTTTTACTTTCTCTTATAGGATTAGAATGGATTATAAGGTTTGTACTAAATACTTTAATTTGGACATGATCTTTTGGGCAGGGCCGTTTTTACTAATAGACGAGACTAGGTGGCTGCCTAGGGAGGCAAAATTTTAGGGGCAGCCAAAGGATGTGGACAAAATTAATGTTTAGCAAGAAGAAGCAGTTTACTCTTGAGAAAACAGTAAATGAGCTTAGAAATACAGAGGAGTATTTAAAAAAACAAAAAAAAAAACAACAACAATATAATTATAAATTCATTTTTAAGTTTTTGGTAGTATTAATACTACGGAAAGTTTAAATTTTAATTTAAATCAAATTTATATTTAAATATAGAGGCCCGTGGTTCGAGTCCCGGTGCTGGAGTCTATTTTTCTCTGTCTATCTCCCATTGTTAATAATCATTATAATTTGATTTAAATTAAAATTTAAACTTTCCATAGTATGAATACTACCAAAAACTTAAAAATGAATTTCTAATTGATTGTACAAGGTACAGGTAACAATTGGGTACTTTATAATTATAAGCAATATTTCTCTGTCTAGTTCCATTGTTGTAAATGTCGACTCCTAGACTTGTGGATAATTGAAAGCTTAATTTATGACTAGGCATCGTTATTGACAGAGGAAATTATTCTTCAGTGTAGCTCAGTTGGTTAGAGGTGGTTATGGCGGTTAGCGTTATACTGGAAATATAGAGGCCCGTGGTTTGAGTCCCGGCGCTGGAGTCTTTTTTTCTCTGTCTATCTCCCGTTGTTAATAATAATTATAATTTGATTTAAAATATAATTATATAAACAAATAATGTGTGAGTTTTGGTTGATTCTACCTATAAAAAATAAAAATAATTCACTTCGTAGAGAAGCACGGGTATACAGCTAGTAAGAAATAAAATTAGAAATTAAATATATAAAAATAAAAAAAAACGCTTGGGTAGATAATGTTGGTTTTGTGACAGTCGTTTTTTCCTGATTTACTCCCAGACTCCAGATGCCATAGAGATGATTAGTGTGACGTCACGAAAGCTTTCGAAAATTTAACTCAGTGTTTGTTATGTTCCTTTTTCTTATCAACTCTTATCAAACCCATGTAAAATGAATGGGAGAATTTTCTCAACTTTTTAAATAATTAATTATTAAATTATTATTGATTTATAAGAGTTTTCACCCTTTGAACATTATTGTACCAAGTCTTTTTTAATGAGTGTAACGAAGAAAACATTAAAAACTTTCGTTTCAGTTATTTAAAATGAGTATTTGTGTGAAGGGTCATATCATGGAAAAAGCTATTTGAGTTATTAATCTTTATACTTGATTTTTTGTATTTCCTGGTGCCATAAAAATTCACAGGGTGTGTTCGTGTTCATATTGTGTGTCCGAAAATAAATTTTCCTCAAGTTTTGAAACTCAATGAAGTATACTCAGGATACAGGACTTGTAGAAAGATTAATCTGCCAGGTAATAAAAGATAATTTGCTAATCATATTTTTTTCCTGGTTCTTGGTGCATTATATTTCTCTGATGTTGGAACATAATATATTCTATAAAATAGATCACTGACCAGCCTAGGAAAAAGACGTTGATGACGAGACAAAGACCAGACTGTTTTATTTATTTATTTATTTGTTTATTTATAATAATGAGTATGATAATATAAGATATGAGTGCGTCGCATGTATACTGATTTAATACATTAATTTAATATTAATGAAGTACTCTGACATACTTTTACGAAGAATAGCTTTGTCCTCCGAAAAAAATGAAGTATAGATGAAATTTTCGTAACGCGCGAGGAGGTGGAAGACATAATATACAAACTAAAATAGAAAAACCATTTAAAAAATAAACAATAAATAAGAACGGACCCGAACGGTATCAATACATAAAACACACTCACAATAATACTTATTTTAAACCACTAGAAAGGCCATTTTTAATGTTTTCTTATCTTACATTGTTAAAATAGACTTAGTATAATAACATTCAAAGGTTGAAAAGTCTTAGAAATCAGTAATAATTTAATAATTAATTATTTAAAAAGTTAAGAAAATTCTCCCAATCATTTTACATGGGATTGATAACAGGTGATAAGGAAAAGGAACACAACAAACCGAATCGAATAAATTATCGAAAGCTTACGCCATCTTGTGACGTCATTACTAATCATCTCTATAAGGACTTTCGTTCCAAAAAACACTTTTTCTTAACTGTATTGACAGTTGTTGATAACATAACACAATATTCTGCAGAAAAATCTATTTTCTAGATTAATAAAGCTTGAGAGAATTCATGCAATGACAAATATTTATGAGGAGGGTTGTCAGAATTGCCAGGGATACATATTTATTTATTTATTTTTTATTTAATTGCTTACTCTTTTATTTAGAGTGCTATTAACAAAATACTTTATTTATAACATTTAGATTTTTTTGTTGCAGTGGAGATCACACTCATTCAATGGATAAAGGAATACAATCGACATTACCTAGAAATATACATCACCATGCAGGTAATTTACATAACTAAATTATTACTTAGACTTCTAGGGTTTACCTCATTTGTCTCAATATGGTTTCAAATAGTGAGTTCAGTATAGAGTAAATTAAAATGTTTAATTTGGACAAAGATCAAGCAAGTAGTACTCTGTTCTGGAAGTTACTAAAGGTACTTTTGACTCCTCTCTCACATCTTTGTCCTGGTGTTGCCCAGAAACCTGAACCCTTCTTTATTTTTATATAAAGTACTTTGCAAACAAAAATAACTAAACCTCCAAAATTCACATTTCTACATATTCTAGTGCAATAAGATATTATAGACTTAAAGTTTTACTTTTCAGAAATTAACCAATAATAATTTGAGGTACTTCTAATTAACCAATAATAATTTGAGGTACTTCTTGCAACCCTAAAAAAAACTTGAATTTTGACATTGTTTTTTAAACGTAGTGTTTAGGACAATAAAAAAACACTGACAATATGTATAGTATACAGGGCTAGAGGTTGTATAGATTGTAGCAATGCATGTGATTTTATTTTTGGCAAATTTCAACCAAAAATAGGGGTTTTTTTCTCAATTTCGGGGAAGTAGACACATTTTTGGATCCATTCTGTAGAGATAAGAGCACCGATTTCAGTCCAGGCAAACTTATTTTTCTATCGAATTTGACTGAGTTACTGCTTTTTGAAAATGGTCAAAATAGCTAAAACTTATTGATTTTTTTTTTTTTTTTTTTTTTTTTTTTTTTTAAACTACTATTTTTAAAAACACTATTTTGCTTTCTAAAACTTAGTAGACACTAGGTAACAAAATATTAACAACATTTTGACAGCGATGTTGCTGTCATGTATTCTGTTGACAAGCTACAAGTCTACAGTCTGACTCATGAAAGAAGACGTGCGTTGACAGCCCCAACCTATGTGAGGGTAAAAATATAGGCACTAGGTCTGTGGGTGAGGGTGGGGCAGTTAACTTGTTTGTAAACAAAAGAAGGTTATGTTCCTCGTACCAAATCGCGATCTTTTTAACTATTGTTGTCTATAGATTTTCACATCTTATTACGAATAAATTTCAATATTTCTTCTAAGAGTTCTTTTTTCTTCATCACGATGATAACTAAACAACAAGGAGAAGGAAAATGTAGGAGGGGTGGAGGTTACGAACCCTTTTTAAACGGTTATCCCAAGGGCCGCGCCCCTCCACTAGAGATTTTTATTTTTACCTAGTTGGCTCAACCTATTGCCCGCCAAAATCTCAAGCTCTCATTGGCTCTCCCCCCCAATGTGTCAAACTTTCCCGCGCTGTCAACGCACGTCTTCTTTCATAAGTCAGACTGTACATAGGGGCGGCATTATATCAAAGAAAAATGTTGCCAGTTGCTTGTATGTGTGTAGTTCTTGTGTCTCAACAACATGTAGATGTTTTTCAAACATTTTGTATGCAGGTGTAATCACACCTTAAAATCATAGGTTGGTCAAACTATTTTTTTTTTTTTTTTTTTTTTCCATACTAAACCTTCTTAAGCTATCTCAGCCGAATTTGAAAAAAAAAAAAAAAAAAAATTCCAGTCTTTCTTTTACAGATTTTTAAATTTAAATAAAATCTATTTTTACTGTACTAATATCAAAATATTATACTTAACTAATTTTGTAATTATAATTAGTAGGTGGAGGAGAAGATGATTACAGTAGTTGTTGGAATGAAGATTGCTTATCGTCACACGCTAGCGATACAGGCTGTTCATGTAGCGAATCTTGCTGTCTCTATTCCGATATCAACCAATCTCAACTCTGCGCCAACTAAATCATGATGATGCCATCATCATTTACTTCAACTTCACATCTTACGTCTTTAAAATACCGACCATTCTATTATAAAACGTAAAAAAAAGTAAATTTAAAAAATATGTCCTCGTCCAATTTATTTTTTTTATAATTTAGACATATTTCTTAACTTATCTTAATCCGTTTTAAATGCTTAAGTAAGTAAATATTTTAAACTTAACTACAAAATAAATGTGCGAATGTTATTTATATTTTGATTATGTTAAATTTACTTTTTTTTATAATATCAGAAAGATTGTACAGTAGCAGTTTACTATTTTAAGTTGATTTTCAAACGGTTAAATGCCAAATATATTCTTTTGTTTAATATGCATTTGGATATTAAAGGATAACCCCCGTCCTGTAATAACCCTGGCAGTTGATCGGGACTAAAACCCAAAAGAAAAAAAAAAATCATTTTTTTTAATTAGTGATATTAAAGGTACCACCCAATCTTCTTTAAGTTCACCTGCCATATTTGCATTTTTATTTTAATCAATCTCTGCCATTCTTAAAGTGGTGAAATACACATAAATCTCCCGTTAAAATAATCTTTCTTCTCTACATCTTTTTTTGCTAAACAATATATCATGAACTTCACAATTCACCTTTGCTATTCGGAGAGGAATGGAATGGTCAAGTACATTCATTTACAAATATATTATTCTTTAAAAAGAAGACCAATGAAATTCTTTATCAATCATTGGAATTCCATTTGTAAATTCTCTAATACCTTCCTTGTCAGCAAAATGATTTTATCTACGATTGTTACGAAATATATACATTGTATCTCTGTTTAGATGCGTAGAAAGTGATTCTTTACGTACTTGTATTCATTGCGCTTGCGCGTCTCATAATTCTGAAGAATTCCTCTTTTTTACCGCCCTAGGGTGGTAAAAAAAAAGAAGAATTCTTCACCTTTACGCTCGATTAGCGAGTTTGTTTACATTTAACAAAACTAATTTGCTGTTTGTTTAATAAAAGTAACTGTTTATATCAAGTTTTTTGTGAAAATCAATGAGTGATTTAAGTGATTATGACGAATATGAGGAGAATAATGCGCCTCCTGAAATAATTAATTCGGCACAAAATACAACTAATGAATTAATTTCATTTTTATCAAAAGATAAATACGAACTTGCATACAGGAAGTTTATTTTTTTCTGTATTTTTTATTTAAATCTAACAATCGTAGATAAAGTACGGTACGCAACTCGTGTGGTTTTACTACCCTCGCTCTTGCTCGGGTGCAAACTCCACACTCGCATGCAATAATGCTAAATGTACTATTGTTTTAATAACTGTAGTAAATATCTTAATTAATGTTCACGTATTTATAAAGTGATGAATTGTCTTGTATATCAATACTCCATTAAAATATTAATGTGTCTAATACATTCTTTTTCGAAATAATCTAATATGAACTTCTCAATAACTTAATATACCATTTTCAGAATAGTTAACTGTCTATTAAAACAATCTTTTCAATACAATCAAATAAATTTATTTCGTTTAACGAACAATATTAAACTTTACTTGTTTAATAATTTAACGCATAACTTTAAAATATTTCTTATTATTAAATAATTTAAAGCATTTAATACCGTTGAAGCGCATTTATAAATCAATAATTTATTTTATAAGTTATAATTGAAAATTGATTTTTTTTTTATAACTATTTTATATAGACTGATATACTTAATATTAGAACATGTTGAGGGCACAAAGTTATTATAAATGTTTTAAAAAAACTTTCCTTTTTTTTTTTTTGGAAAAAATGCTTCCAGATTTTGATTTAATTTAATTTTAGAAACTTTATATTTAATTCTTTAACTCTATTGTTTATATTGATAATAGAAGGGATACAAGTGAACACCTATAATATTAAAAAAAATAAAATAAAAGCATACAGTATATCATGAAATTCTCAATTCACCTTTGCTATTTCTAGAGGAATGGTCACGCACTCATTTGACAAATATAATTTTTCCCTTAGAAATATAACTAATGAAATTCTTTATCAATCTTTGCAATTCTTATTTTCATTCTTCAAATTCTTTATTTGTATAACGAATTCCTTGTTTCTTGCAAATAAATTGAATAATTGAATTGGCTGACGATATAACTCCCAAAAAGAACCTTTATGAAAGAACTTTAACTAAAGTGTTCTCCCAATGCTTATAATTCTTGTACCCCTTACATTCTCAATGCTATAATTGTTTAATTTATTATTTAATTACATTTGATTTGATTTTTGTATTTTTCCCAATCCTAATATCATTAAGATCAATTTTTGTTTATCGATTTTTTAAGTGTAACATGAGGTAAAAAAATATTAATTTTTCTACTAATTTTTAGGTTTCAATCAGTTATATAATTTACTTAATTTTTTATTTAATAATAATCTTATGTTTGTTTTACTTTTTATAGTGTGGAGAGAGTAAATATGTGTGCAAGAAATTTATTTAATAAATGGTAAATTATTGGCATTATTTTAATCCAAATTTCATTTATTCAAGTAATTTTATCAGATGTCACTAAAAAGTGGGTCTTAAAACCTTTTTTAAAAAATGGTTACTTCGTTATTTCTACTACTTCGTTATTCTACCCTCGTTATTTTTTTTGTAATGGATGCATCCTTCTGATAATTCTCAACTATTTTTTGACTCCAAATTAAAATTTCTTAAACCATCTGCAAAATTGTTAGTATTTCATCTTGTCTTTTGAAATTTTTTGCCTAACACCCTTATTTTGAAAACTATTGTCCAATTTTTACGATTAAGTAATTTACTGATTATACTATTTTTAAAATTTTGCACACATTGCTTACTCTCAAGCATGTGCAAGGAATTGATGCTATGTCGAAGTCAGCACACTGATGGTTCCATAATTTTAAACATTTTTATCTGTTTAAACTTATAGCTTTAAACAAACCGTCCTATTTTAATAAACATTTGTAAAGTTTATGAAAGTTGGTTCAACCAACATTTTTTGGAAACACCCTTATTTAAACCAAAAATAGTCTGATTTTTTTTTTAAATTTGGGTTTTATATCAATGATAGTTATTTAAAGACCTCTTATTAATATTTAAATTTTTGCACACATTGCTTCCTCTCTTGCAAGCACATTCTTTAGTTTAAAAGTTATACAAAAACCTAATTCTTATGTTACACTTATTTGAATTTTTTTTTTTTTTTTTTTTTTTGTTTTAAATGTATATACTTGCCCTCTGTCATTAACAATTATTATATATATAATTCCATAAGATCAACTTACATTTATAAATATAATTATAATAATTTTTTGTCATCTTTATTGTTTTTACCAGAATTGTAAATTTGTAATATAGATTTGTTTTATTTTTCCTTTTTTTATTTATTATTTTTTTTAAAATTTGTAAATATTCTTTTTATAAGTACGAACAAAATGTGAAGTTTAATAACTCGATTAGAAAGTTTAAAAAAAAAACAAAACTAAAACTAAAAAGCCTAAATAATAATAATTATAATAAAAAATATTTAATAATGTAAATATAAGGGCTTCCTTTAAAAAAATAATAACTATAAATATTTGTAAGTTTCGTTAAAACATTTTATATTAGGTTTAAATTATAAATAATAGAATTGTATAAGTTATAAAGGACCAGGTTATTTCTTAAAAACTAATCAAAAAGTTAAAGAAAATGTGTTTTTATATTTACTTTGATTTTTTTTTTTTTACAAAATCTATGTTTAAAGAGGGTGAACTTAATGTAACCATCTGTATGAATGTTGTCATTTAAGGATTTTATTGTAGAAATAAATTGTTGATTTTATTTAATAATAATTTCTTTTTATTCAGATGCTATTTTGTTAGCTGTTATATAACAGAGTTTTGTATTATTTTTAATCAGATCTATTTTACTTGTTTTTATTTTCTAAGCTTTGCATGGTTAGAACAACAGCAATAGAACTAAGCAAACAAATGCAGTAGAAAATAAGTTTATTGATACTAAGTGATATTAGAAGAAGTTAATAACTTTTATTTATCATCATATTCTTGTAATTCAGTAATACCCTAGACTTTCATGATTGGTGGGACCACAAATTATACCGTAAGTCGAGCAAATGTATTATGGAAAATTTTACCGGGGTTATTACTTAGGGAAAAATTGAGAGCTAGCGTGGCCGTGTGGGTTAAACCACGTCTGCTTGGCCATCACTGAATTATGAGTGGACAGGGTTCGATTCCTCGCTGTGACGCTCTGATTTATATGGCTCACTATTGATCACATCATACTCGCTTCGGCGGTACAATGTACTTATGTATGATGTGTGAAGTGGCTGGAACTCTCTACCGCGGGGCGTAAAAAGGGCCTAAGTGATGGCCTAATTGCAAGGTTCGAACAAGTGGTTCGTCCTACCCGTTCTAGTAGAAAGTACTAGATTACTACTACTACTACTACTACTAGGGAAAAATCGGTCCAAGACAACTCAGACAAACTTTCTCTTATACAAGTTCATAATTACTTAGCCCAGTGTCTTCCATTTATTAGTTTTTGAGTTATCATAACTACATTTAATTATTATCGAACATTTTATCATAATTTAGCATAAAAATAACGTCTCCTTGGCGGGGAATTAAACCTGGCCTCTCTCCGTCCCCATTTAAAGCTATTTTCTCAGGAACTAGATTTTTCCTGGGAAAACGCCTAATATGCCAATTTACATAAGTCGGGATAACGTAAGTCAGGGTATTACTGTACTTAAATAAATTATATAAAGATAACTCCTTCTCTGATATTATTTAAGGCTTTAAGGTGATATTTTGTGTTAGTAAATTTTAACACAACTCAGTAATTATTTAAAAAACAAGTTAGGTTTTTACAACAGCCTAAAAGATCTAAGTGAATGCCTACAAGATCTAAACAACAATTTAAAAACACCTACAAGATCTGAAAAACAACTTAAAAACCCCTACTAAACTTAAAAACACCTACTAGATCTAAACAACAACTTAAAAACCCCTACTAAACTTAAAAACACCTACAAGATCTGAAAAACAACTTAAAAACCCCTACTAAACTTAAAAACACCTACAAGATCTAAACAACAACTTAAAAACCCCTACTAAACTTAAAAACACCTACAAGATCTAAACAACAACTTAAAAACCCCTACTAAAATTAAAAACACCTACAAGATCTAAACAACAACTTAAAAACCCCTACTAAAATTAAAAACACCTACAAGATCTAAACAACAACTTAAAAACCCCTACTAAACTTAAAAACACCTACAAGATCTAAACAACAACTTAAAAACCCCTACTAAACTTAAAAACACCTACAAGATCTAAACAACAACTTAAAAACCCCTACTAAACTTAAAAACACCTACAAGATCTAAACAACAACTTAAAAACCCCTACTAAACTTAAAAACACCTACTAGATCTAAACAACAACTTAAAAACCCCTACTAAACTTAAAAACACCTACAAGATCTAAACAACAACTTAAAAACCCCTACTAAACTTAAAAACACCTACAAGATCTAAACAACAACTTAAAAACCCCTACTAAACTTAAAAACACCTACAAGATCTAAACAACAACTTAAAAACCCCTACTAAACTAAACTTAAAAACACCTACAAGATCTAAACATCAACTTAGAAACACCTAATAAACTTAATAACTCCTACAAGATATCTAAACAACAACTTAAAATACCTACCTAACTAATGTCTAGCCATCAGAATTTTACCTACTATTTTTTCCACACCTCCTTTAGACAATATATCCTATTATATTATTTTAATTAATTGTTCTTAATTAAATTATAACGGGTCCTAATGCTTAATAATAAAATTGATCATATCAATCAAAATATATATATAAAAAAAAAATTGTATTTAAAACCTAAATTGTAAATAGTAAAGTGTTAATTTTTTTTATTAGAAATAATGCTAAAATTAATAATCGATAAAGAAAGAAAAAAAATATCATAATTTATAATGAAATGTTATTACTAGTCTTAATTTTTTTTTAAAACGATATTTTGGCTTGTATGTTTTTTTTTGTTTTTCTTAATTTATTCATTTATTTTGTTTATTTTCAATTTTACTTGCTTCCTGGTTATTTACAGGCAATTTAATCGTACGAGTTCAATATTATTATTATAGCTTCAAATTTTGAAATTTTGAATCAGAACTGAACTTGTTAAAACTATATTAACTTTTTTTTTTATAATAACACATTTTTATAATTTTATAATAACAGGACTAAAACCCAAATTATATTCCTTCTACTGATTCTTGCGGAACTTTGTTAGAATGATTATCTTTCATCCAAAATTATATTATTCCTACTGACTGTTGTGGAACTTTGTCAGAATGATTATCTTTCATCCAAAATTATATTATTCCTACTGACTGTTGCGGAACTTTGTCAGAATGATTATCTTTCATCCAAAATTATATTATTCCTACTGACTGTTGCGGAACTTTGTCAGAATGATTATCTTTCATCCAAAATTATATTATTCCTACTGACTGTTGTGGAACTTTGTCAGAATGATTATCTTTCATCCAAAATTATATTACTCCTACTGACTGTTGCGGAACTTTGTCAGAATGATTATCTTTCATCCAAAATTATATTATTCCTACTGACTGTTGCGGAACTTTGTCAGAATGATTATCTATCATTCAAAATTATATTATTTCTACTGACTGTTGCGGAACTTTGTCAGAATGATTATCTTTCATCCAAAATTATATTATTCCTACTGACTGTTGCGGAACTTTGTCAGAATGATTATCTTTCATCCAAAATTATATTATTCCTACTGACTGTTGCGGAACTTTGTCAGAATGATTATCTTTCATCCAAAATTATATTATTCCTACTGACTGTTGCGGAACTTTGTCAGAATGATTATCTTTCATCCAAAATTATATTATTCCTACTGACTGTTGCGGAACTTTGTCAGAATGATAAATATTTCTGATACAATTAAAATTAGTGTGCCATATAGCTACCTCGTATCCTATGACAAATTATAAACTTTGTTTTTATTGGAATTACTGATAACTGATTGTGTCAACATATTTTTATCGTTTGGCGAAAAGCATATTATTGAACAAAGTTCCATAAATTTTCAGTCATAACTTAATAACTTTTTACATCAGATTATAGAAAATTTTTCTAAAAATAAAACTAGCCATATTTGTATAATTATTTTAAAAAAGGAAAAAGCAAAATTAAACTAAAAAAAAAGCTATTGTTAATTATAAGTGATCTAAAAAATAAAAAGTTATTCTTTATATAAACTTAAATACCACTGCCTAGATATCTGTTTTAAATAAATAAAATTAATTACTAACCCACTCACAATTCTGCCATTCTATGCCTAAAAAAGCCTTATCTACCGGTCATCGAAAAAAAAAAATTATTTTGAGATAATTTTCTTGGTAAATTATTTCATTTCTAGAAATTGCATCTACAACAATTTAATTTTCTCATATTTAGCATGAATATTTGATCTTGGGACCATCAAAAATGGCAAAAGTTATCTCCTAAGACCTATAATATGACATTTTCAGCCAAAATGTTAGATGTGGTTTTTTGGCAAGGCCAGCAGTATAATTATTATAATCTTGAACATTTATTTCTGTAAATCAATTTTTTAAGATAATTGTTCGATATTAGATACTAAATCAAGCTTGAAGTATAAAACTATATAATATTAAATGACAATTTTTGAGTTAGGATTATACAATAATAAATAAAACAGATTAAAAAATAGACAAGTGTTTAAAATATTTCATACACACTTAAAAACTACTGTCTTCACATTGATGTTTATGATTCAAATTGTATAAAGATGAAATAATTTTCTGACGTTTGATGTGGCTGAACTATACTTTAATAATCTAAATTGTGTTTAGACATATTAAAAATATAAAGGAAACAATCTGAATAAATAGAGTGTTAAAATCTGCCCTTGCGGTACATTATGCTCTTTTGATAATAATCTATGATAATTAGGAATAAAGTAAGACATATCGCCACTAAAAGTAACTTTATGGTACAAAACTGGCTTTTTAACCACTTGTGGTTTATCTTCAGTGCTGGAGAGAGTAAAAATGTATAATAGATTAGAATCAGTGTAGGAGTTGAGACAGAGGTTTAAATTCGAAATTGTCAGAATTTAAAACTCTTCCCAAACTCCTACACTGATTCTTTCTCTTTCATATTTCTAGGTGTCTCACTTAAGATGACCACTAGTGGTTTTGTAAATCTTTTAGTGGTAATAAGTCTTTCTTTATTCCTATTTAATTGACGCTGCTGCTCACCTATACAAGAATCAAACTAAAAATTGTCTTAAATGTTTGTAATATCAATTGTGTTCTGTTCGGATTACATTATAAATTAATTAAACAAATTTATAAAAAAAAAAAAAATGTGGTTAAATTGTTTGTAACTAACTAATAACTCTTTTAAATTTGATTTATTTCGATGAATAATGCATTTTTCTTTTTATTTTAATATGTAATAATACTGTAAGTAACTTTTAAGTTAATTTTTTTTCGTTTTAAGTTAATCGTTTATTTTATAATTTGTAATAATGATTGTGATATAGGTATTTGAAAAATATTTTTTGAACATTTTTTGCCCTGAAAATTTGCAAAAGAATTTTCATTTATCACTGCTAGTCTACAATAAGTTATAGTTTTTTATATAAAAGAAAAAGAATCACATTAAAAAAATAAAAAATCTCTTTTATTTCAAAATGTTTTTTTAACGAATTTGTATTATTATTATTATTATTGTTTTTCAATTTTCGATCAAGGATTTCAGTATTTTTTTTATTAATACCAAGAACAAAAAATAATAATATAATAAGTTATTACAGATTTATTTTTTTATTGCTAACTTTTTTAAAATAACTTAATGGAAAATTTATTGTTTTGATTTTTATATAAAATTGTTTAGTTATAGAATGTCACAGATAGCTTGTCATGTCAACTTCTATTGACATATGTACCTGACATGACAAGCTGACTGTTGACATAGGTAGCTTACATGACTAGCTGACTGTCAACATTTGTATCTTATGACTAGTTGACTGTCAGTAGTACACTTATAATTAAGAAAGTCAATTTAAACCATTTTGTAGAAAAGAAGTGAAAGGTGTAAAAATAAACAACTGCCACTTGGAATTGAACTCTATCCTTTTACTGAAGATTAATAATTATATCTGCCATACAGTAGGAGAAATATATTTCAATAGCCAGTATCAGAGAACTTTATAAATATAGAATTATCCTTAGAGAATAATTTTGAGCCACAATGAAAAACGTTAAAAATCGAACAAATTTAGGATAAAATTGTTTTTTATGGAACTAAATCATTGCCTAATAATAATACAAGTAAAATACTGTTCGTTGAAATTAGCTTTATTATGTAGGGTATCTGAAAAAGAATCCCCCTTCATTATGAATGAATATTCATTATGAAGCTATCAATTAAGATGGAATTTATGTTTCTCCATACTAATTTAGTAAATTACCAAGTTTATTTCGGAAAGCTTGGCTGCCTTTCATACCTTTGATACGAGATTAAATATCATAGCAGAGATAATGTTGCTTGAAATATCGTTTGGACATGTATAGAGCAACAAATGGTTCACACAAAGTTACGATAAACTTTAAAATACTTATTATCTTTTAGTAAGCAATATTATTTATACTTCACTTTTTTAAATCACTTCAAAAATTAAGGAATTCTTTCTCAGATAATTTACTGAAATCCTAATGTTACTTTAATTTATCAATATGTATATCTTTTTTGTAAATTTATAATTTGTGTGTATATAATGTAAAAACAACCTTTTTTTCTTTTTTTTTTATAAAAGCTTTAGTGAATGTGATTTTTTTTTTTAAATTTCCAAAATAAAAAGACTTTAGTAATTTATTTTATTTGTTTATTTATCCCAACATTTTGTTTTTTTTTTAAACAAATAACTGATAGTTGATATCTTAGATATGGGAGCGTCTATGTGGGTCATCTTAAAGAACTGATTGTTGATATCTTAGATATGGGAGCGTCTATGTGGGTCATCTTAAAGCACTGATAATTGATATCTTAGATATGGGAGCATCTGTGTGATAAGATGACCCCATCTTAAAGAACTGATAGTTGATATCTTAGATATGGGAGCGTCTATGTGGGTCATCCTTAAAGAACTGATAGTTGATATCTTAGATATGGGAGCGTCTATGTGGGTCATCTTAAAGAACTGATAGTTGATGTCTTAGATATGGGAGCATCTATGTGATAAGATGACCCCCATCTTAAAGCACTGATAGTTGATATCTTAGATATGGGAGCGTCTATGTCGGTCATCTTAAAGAACTGATAGTTGATGTCTTAGATATGGGAACATCTATGTGATAAGATGACCCCCATCTTAAAGCACTGATAGTTGATATCTTAGATATGGGAGCATCTATGTGATAAGATGACCCCATCTTAAAGAACTGATAAGTGATGTCGTAAATATGGGAGCGTCTATGTGGGTCATCTTAAAGAACTGATTGTTGATGTCTTAGATATGGGAGCGTCTATGTGGGTCATCTTAAAGAACTGATAGTTGATATCTTAGATATGGGAGCGTCTATGTGGGTCATCTTAAAGAACTGATAGTTGATATCTTAGATATGGGAGCGTCTATGTGGGTCATCTTAAAGAACTGATTGTTAATGTCTTAGATATGGGAGCGTCTATGTGGGTCATCTTAAAGAACTAATTGTTGATATCTTAGATATGGGAGTGTCTATGTGGGTCATCTTAAAGAACTGATAGTTGATATCTTAGATATGGGAGCGTCTATGTGGGTCATCTTAAAGAACTGATAGTTGATATCTTAGATATGGGAGCGTCTATGTGGGTCATCTTAAAGAATTGATTGTCGATCCCTTAGATATGGGAGCGTCTATGTGGGTCATCTTAAAGAACTGATAGTTGATATCTTAGATATGGGAGCGTCTATGTGGGTTATCTTAAAGAACTGATAGTTGATATCTTAGATATGGGAGCGTCTATGTGGGTCATCTTAAAGAATTGATTGTCGATCCCTTAGATATGGGAGCGTCTATGTGGGTCATCTTAAAGAACTGATAGTTGATATCTTAGATATGGGAGCGTCTATGTGGGTCATCTTAAAGAACTGATAGTTGATATCTTAGATATGGGAGCGTCTATGTGGGTCATCTTAAAGAATTGATTGTCGATCCCTTAGATATGGGAGCGTCTATGTGGGTCATCTTAAAGAACTGATAGTTGATATCTTAGATATGGGAGCGTCTATGTGGGTCATCTTAAAGAACTGATAGTTGATATCTTAGATATGGGAGCGTCTATGTGGGTCATCTTAAAGAACTGATAGTTGATATCTTAGATATGGGAGCGTCTATGTGGGTCATCTTAAAGAACTGATAGTTGATATCTTAGATATGGGAGCGTCTATGTGGGTCATCTTAAAGAATAAAATTAATTGTCTCTCTGCGTAAACTTATAGTTTTAAGTTGTAATTAATATTTTGTTAAAATATTAATTGCTGACCGTTATTTGTTTAGTTCTTTAAATCGGTTTGATTATTGTTTATAATTCAGTACTTTGTTTAACTTTTGTTTGTTTGTAGGCACTGATGATGGCCTTATGAACGCTGAAAACTGCTTTGTAGAATAAAATTAACAAATAAATCAGTTTACGTGGTGAGACAATTTGTATTGTTCCTTATAGGTGAAGCGAGCTTCTTACATTCAACAAACTATCCATCCTGTGTGTCAGTAACATTTCTGTGTCTGATGATAACTTGAGTAAAAGTTGACCGATTAAGTTGAAATTTGGTATACATGTTCATTTACTAATACTCAGGCTAAGTTGGTTGGACAGAGTGATCTGTCTAAGACTTTGTAAAACTTGCATAAACGAGAGGTTCAAATGTACAATTGGAATTTCAGGACGGGAAAAGATTCTATTATCACCTATTCGATGAGACAAACATTTTTTTCAAATAACATTTTTTAGCAAAACCAACAGCGACACAGCTATGAATTAATAAAGATCGTTAAAACTATTAAAGCAGGCCTAAATGTTTAAAGTAGAGAAAACAACCTTTTTACCGATATCTTACGTTCTAACGTAACAATTTTAATAAAACTTTATATACATCGTGTGAAGTACAATTAAAACAGGCATGTAAAATTTCAATCTGATACAAGCAGAAGTTTTTGCATAGTAAAGTGATACATTTTATAATAGTTGAAAAAGATATGTGTTTAGTAGAGTAGTAAGACTGCAGGGTGCCCTTACTACTAGCCTCATATATACCCTTTAACTATCAACTCATCATGATTCATGATTATCTATTTTTTCAATAATCAATACATATTTATTACTGTACTCTCACTTCAATGATAGAGCCACACGATGGTTAGTTAATACTTTAGTAGTAATAGTAGGTCCTAGTACTAGATGGGTAGGACAAAGTACTTGTGAACTTAGCAATTATACCTTAATGAGGCCCTTTTCATTAGCCCTGCGGTGGAGACTTCAAGCCCCTTCACAAATCACACATCTGTAAAATGTACTGCTGAAGCGAGTTTGCTGTGTTCATTAGTGTCATGTAAATCAGATGATTCGAGCCATGTGATCGAAGCCACAAACTCGTGCTGCCTTTGATTTATTGATGGTCAGGCATGTGTTCATCATTAGTGTGTCATGTAAATCAGATAATTCGAGCCATGTGATCGAACCCACAAACTCGTGCTGCCTTCGATTTATTAATGGTCAGGCATGTGTTCATCATTAGTGTGTCATGTAAATCAGATAATTCGAGCCATGTGATCGAACCCACAAACTCATGCTGCCTTCGATTTATTAATGGTCAGGCATGTGTTCATCATTAGTGTGTCATGTAAATCAGATAATTCGAGCCATGTGATCGAACCCACAAACTCATGCTGCCTTCGATTTATTGATGTTCAGGCATGTGTTCATCATTAGGGTGTCATGTAAATCAGATGATTCAAGCCATGTGATCGAACCCAGAAACTCGTGCTGCCTTTGATTTATTGATGGTCGGGCATGTGTTCATCATTTGTGTGTCATGTAAATCAGATGATTCGAGCCATGTGATCGAACCCACAAACTCGTACTACCTTCGATTTATTGATGGTCAGGTATGTGTTTATCATTAGTGTGTCATGTAAATCAGATAATTCGAGCCATGTGATCGAACCCACAAACTCATGCTGCCTTCGATTCATTGATGGTCAGGCATGTGTTCATCATTAGTGTGTCATGTAAATAAGATAATTCGAGCCATGTGATCGAACCCACAAACTCGTGCTGCCTTCGAGGGTGCTGTCATTGATGGTCAGGCAGATTCACATGGCCCAAACAGGCTCCCAGGTTAATACTTCAACATTATTGTAAGTGTCCAATCAAGAAAAATAAATTCAATTTTCATAGACCATTTACCCATGAAAAATAGCAAAATAATCTTTATTTTGCAAGTAAAATCAAAATTAATGGTGGGGGAAAAAAATAGAATAATTAAACATTGGCAGGGAAACATCTTGTGGGAGAAGTTGAAAAAAAAATCATATTTAGTCAGATCCTGTTCTATCTCGTGGAGGAGTATAGTATGTAGGGTCTATTCAAACTTTCCGTTACCTTCGGTAAGATTAGAAGTAAAAAGCACTTCAAGTTTCAGAGGTTTATCCTAATTTATCAAATTAAATGGCCTCCTTAATAATACTTCCCATAATGACAAATAAAGAGGGGCAGGGCCGCTCATAGGATTTCCAGGCCCCTGAGCAAGTTAGCATCTGGGCCCCTTTGAATAAATAACGGCAAGGCCCTCCCCTCGAGAATTTTTTAAAATTTAAGTGCACAAGTTTGTCCTTACAGGAAAATATGTTTGGTGGGGACGAATTTAAAAGTTTCACTAAAATGGGCTAAAAAAAACACCAAATAATTGAGTAGTTTTTTTAGGTGGTAACATTAAAAAACCTTCTTTTACACTTTGTAAAATACATAATATAAAATAAAATAAATTGTATGCTAAAATATTGAGATTAAGAGAAAACAATTAGTTAAGTAACACATTTTATTTACAAAAGTTGCATTATTTATGTGAGTTAGTTAATATCATTTGTCTGTCAGTTTCTCTCCTCTAAATTATTAACATTGACTATATTGAATAAGATAAAAAAAAATTAAGTAGGTAACAAAATGAAACACAAGAATTCAAACTTCCATACTCATGACACATTAGGAATAATTTTAAGTTCACCACAATCAGTGGCGTAGCTAGAGCATTGGAGGCCCCTCGCCAAAACAAAATGTTATGAAAAAAAAAAATTGCGTTCAGAACTGAATGAGGTCCCCTGACAATAGTATTGAAGTATGATTCCAAGTTAGATTTCATTATGCTCTAAAGGGCCCCCATTGAAATTGGTACAAAGACAGAAGTTTCACGTTTTTTGTTTGTTTGGGGGCCCACTGGCACTGGGGCTTGCAATTCAAGCCCATAGTTATGCCACTGATCACAATATCCATCTTGCCTTTTTGGTTGTAAAAAAATCCAGTCTGCCCCCTGGAGGCCCGGGCAATTCCCAATCAATCTGTTCTCATCAGTGTAGACAGATGTTTTCGTCTGATTCAGTGTAAGAGATGGGAGGGATTATCTTCCTAAGGCATAGGAAAATCCCGATAGGATATAAATGATGATAGGTATTCATCTTTTCAAAAATATCTTTTGGAAGAATGGTTTAAATCCTCACCCTAAACCACTATTAAGGATGAACCTTGGTCTAAGGAAGATACCTCCAGGGTACTTAGATCTACTAATATACTAGCCCAGTTAATAAAGGTTTTTACCTGCAACTAATTAGGGGAAATCTGGATTTTTTCCTGATAATAGACCATGATAAGAGGTACATTCTCTCAAAAGTCCCCACTTCTGCCCCTTGTGCTTCCCCCCCTACCCCATCTTAAAGTTCAAAATTTACTTATTTTTCACTTTTTACGCAAAATTGTTTATTTTTTAAAGAGAAGTGTTATTAACAAAAATATTTCTCACATAATTCTGCACAAAAAAGGTCCTATGCATGTTTGAAGTGAGACATACCGTTTTAGAGATATTATTGATTAAAAATCCAATTTTTTATTTTTGCGAATCAAGATATGTTAAAAACAACACTTATGATTTTAATTAAATTTGGATGGTAGGCCATACTTAGCCTATTGCTGATCCTATATAAATTTCAACCTTCTGTGCCTATTACTTTATCTTGCACATGCGCACAAACATACATTTATTTCGACCTTTATCTTAAAAAGTACTTAACTGATTAATATGAAATTTGGATGGTTTGTCGCAAGTAACCCGCAGATGGCCCTAACTTAACTTCAACTGACTGCGCTCTTTAAATTTTGCTAAATTGATACATTAATTCATAATAGACAGACAAAAAATTGATCAACAGACAGACAGAAAGGGAACCAATTTAGCAAAGTTTAAAGAGCGCAGACACGATAAAAAGTGAAAAATAAGTAAATTATGAACTTTAAGAGGGGGTAGGGGGGAAGCACAAGGGGGAGAAGTGGGGACTTTTGAGAGAATGTACCTCTTATCATGGTCTATCATTAGGAAAAAATCCAGATTTCCCCTAATTAGTTGCGGGTACAGCCTGTTTTTGGCCTTTATTGACTGAGCTATACAAGATCTGAGACAATAACAGATATAATAATATAAAACACAAAATCAAAATTGATTTACTTGAAGATATAAAATTTAATTTTTACATTATATTTGTCATAGAAATTATTACAACAATACAAAAGAAAAATCATAGTTATTCATAGTGATAACTTCCTAATAATTCTAGGATAATTATTAGGAATTTTCCGCTTAAGTGAATTATCTGAGGATTGTACTGTATCTGTAGTGGATGAAGATATAACGTCAGATGAGACAGTACTAGTAACAGTAATTTCACTATCAATAACTTGTTGCGAGGATTTTGACTGGTTATCGCTAATCATAGCTCCTAATTCTTCATCCTCTAAATCACTGTTCTCATCGAAGCTAGATTCGGTGAAATATTCGCTTAAATCGGACATTTCGTCAATGTATTTTATAGATTCTAAATCTTCACGACCGCTTTTTTTAGTTGCATCTATTTGTTTAAAAACGGATTCAATGCCGGCTTCTAATTGGGCTTCTAGTATTTGGGCTTTTAATATTGATTCTTTAGTACAATCGACAGCCTCCGCCCAATCTTGAACTGTTATTTCGTCGATTGCTTCACGTACAATCTGTTCTAATGTATATGCGTCGTATTTATTTGCAGGAACTTTTACATTTACAATATTTTTGACTTTGATCCACATCTTTTCTATAGCATTGAAATGATTGTGGTATGGTGGAGTTCTTATAACATTATAACCTTTTTCAGAAGCGAGATCTTCCAAACAGTAATTCTGAATTATCGGACGAGACAATCTCACCAAATCCAACAATTCGGCTTTATGTAAACCTTCTTCGTGCGGAACATTATTTTTATTCAACCAATTTATAATCGATTGTTTATCGCTGTACAAATTGGGAGGTTTATTGACAACTGCATTGTGACAAGGAGCCACATTCATAACTATATCGGTTCCAACAGGTATGTTTTCCAAAACCTTTTCGAACCATTTCTGAAAATATTTAGTCGATATTTCTTTATCATAATCAAAACTTATATTTTTCGACGGACGAATGAGTAGAACTTTTTTTAAAAACCCGGTTTTTGATCCGGCATGAAAAATTATTAATTTATAAACTCGTCCGATTTCTTTGTTTTTATTAACAGGTAGACGGAATGATGTTTCTCCGATCCATAAAACATTATCTAAATCGACATTTTTTATTTTTTTAAAAAACTGACATCTTTTTATAACAACGTCATCCCTTTCTAACAATAGCATTCTACCACTGTATCTTTTACAAATAAAACCGTTCTCGTTCAATATTCTTCTGAGCGAACTGTTACTGCTAGCTTTAACAGTACCATCTTGTTTGATATCATGGACCAATTTTAAAATATTACAAGGTGAATTATATTTAATATAATAATCATATACTCTTTGTCGAATAGTATCGAAAATGAAACAGGTGACTTCATGCCTCGGAGCACTTCTCGTTCTGTAGTGCCCGGGTGTTTTAAATACTTTTTTACCTCGTTTAGATTCGTATCGTTTTTCCTTAAGAATCCTTGTAATAGATGGTTGAGCTATCTGTGCAGCCATTGATGTTCTTATAAAAACTTTGTTGGGATCTTCAAGAAAACCATTGTTTTCATTTTCTTTTACGAAGTAAGCATGAATTCTTTTGACAAAATCACATGCTTTATTTGAAAGTTTGTCTTTATCACTTTTAACAATCTGTTTGATATCATCGAACGAAGTCATATTTAATTATCTGATAAATATCCAATCAATTGTAATATTCATTAAGAGTTAAGGTAGATGTTTTATAAAGTGAAATTTAACAAAGAATTTACATCGACATTTGGTGCAATCTTATGTCAGTAAATTAAAAACGGATTACAACTACAAACCACTGATTGAGCTACTCAAGAAGAGGTTCTGCAGATAGATACTCAAGAAGAGGTTCTGCAAATAGATACTCAAGAAGAGGTTCTGCAGATATACACTCAAGGAGAGGTTCTGTAAATAGATACTCAAGAAGAGGTTCTGCAAATAGATGCTCAAGGAGAGGTTCTGCAGATATACACTCAAGGAGAGGTTCTGTAAATAGATACTCAAGAAGAGGTTCTGCAAATAGATGCTCAAGGAGAGGTTCTGCAGATATACACTCAAGGAAAGGTTCTGCAGAAAGATATCAAGGAGAGGTTCAGCAGAACCTCGAGTGAAACAACACCACTTGACTTAGATACACCATATAATTTTCACAAGTTGTTGAAAATGCCAAAAACTTTACAAGGTACGAACACGTCCTAATAAACGGTATAGATTACCTTGAAGGGCACAAGAAACGAGATGTGAAAGAAAAAACTAGAGAAAATAAATAAAAAATGGATAAACAAATATCAAATTAAGCCCAGATCAGTAAAGGTAGGACAACCCTATAAAACCTTGTCGAGAAAAGCAAAGCACGTAAAATATATAAATAAATTTTCACATCAAACGGTTTATGGTTCAAAAAAGTCCCGAATATTTATGTTAAATCGTAATAATATTCCCACGAAAAAGCTCAACAAATCAGGGTTCACAAAGCTCTGTAAAATCAGCCAAAGAGAATAAGAAAACTCGACTAACAAAGTTTTTCAACAAAAATAAACAATATTTGCACTTCAACTTCAAAATGGGTTAACTTTAAAATCGCACTTTATCAGTTGTAAACAAAAACAAAAATAAAATATGGGAAGGTTAATACTAGCTTCTAGGTGGAGCGACGCTGCACGCTGCTGAGAGCGCTCCAGTGGCAGTTTCTTAAACTAGAGAAGGTAACATAACAGTGGACATATCCAGGTTATTTTAATCTGTTTAGTTTCAGATTCTTTGTTCCAAGTTCGGTATATTACTTTGTTTTTGAATAAAAAATATATTTTGAATAGATTCATATTTTGTTAAAATGTCTAGTTCGGTTGAAGATAGTAATAAAGTCGATACGGGTGGAGGAACATTGTTGGAAAAGAGTCTCACCCAAGATGAATACGAAAGCATCCCCATACTCGTTCGAAGCAAGATTGAAACAGCCCTGGGAGATCATATTGAAGACTATTTGACTGCTAAAGCCCTTTTTGAAAGCACACAAGTCGCTACGGGTGAGAAAACTAAACCTTATACATATCATCATTTTATATTTTAATAATTTTCCCTCAGCGTTCATTTCTTACTTACCTTTGAACTTTTGAACTCGACCAAACAACGCTTTATTATTTAACATTTTATTGGGATATCTTTGTATCATATACCTATCATTGTATTTTTTGTTGTAATATTCTTCGGTGATCATAATAATTGACTATTAATTATAACTTACTTCATAGAATGAATGCAAGCCTATCTAGGTTTTACTTGTTGGTGACATTCTAATGGCTTTACTTTCCTGTTGAATTTTTTGTACAAAACTTCAAAAGAATACTGTTTCTCATACATTTTTTCAGTAAAATTGGACGTAAGATTATAAATTCTTCTGAAAACATTCACAATATCATCCTTTTCTCTAACCTATTAATTGTAACCTTCCTTTAGTTTTGTTGACTCAAGTTGTATTTTTGACTTATACATCAACTTTCTTACGTAAATACCCACATTTTTTCCAACAACCTAGTGTAAAGGTTTAAACTAACTCTCATTGGACTGATTCGGATTGTATGTGCCATAGAAATTTCTTCGAATTGGACCTCTACCTGGTTTATATACAGGAGGGTTGTTTTTCTTCAGGAAATGAGCGGAGCACCATGGAGCGGCTATTGAAAATTCAAGGGTACACAAAATTAAGGTTTTTAATTTAATATGCGGGATTTGATCACCTAACCTCAAAGTGGTGGCACGTACAATCCGAATTTACCCTCTCATTGTAAGCCTGGAGTTAGTAAAAATTCAAAAATCTGATAAATTTGTCTGTATCATTAACTTCTATTGTCTTAGGTTTCTCTGAATAACAGAGATGTTTCCACTTAGAATTGCATTTTATCTATGAATTATTTATTATTCTGTAAATATAATAGTGAGTAGTACGGTTTGTTTCCTTGTATATAATTCTTATTGATAGTAGAGTTTTAAGGGAAAAATTAAAAGCTCACTTTTGCAATATTTTGACCCCTCTTTGGGTCATCTTCAAGCGAACTAGAAGATTACGGTAAATCTGCACTATTTGGCCCTTCTATTTCTAATTGTCCGATTTACTTGCAATTTTTTAAAACTTTTCCTTTTTTACTTTCTCATATAAAGAGAAAGTATTGTGATGGCGCGAAAATTCGATTTTGAGATTTTGATGGATTTACACGTTTTGAGGTCCCCTGAGTCCAAAAAAGTGGTTTTTAAAAAATGTCTGTCTGTCGTCTGTTGTCTGTGCCGACGCCTGGAGCCTAAACTACTGGGCCGATTTTGAAGAAATTTGGCATACATGTTCAGAAAAATCATACCCCGAGGCGAAATCGAGAAATGAATTTTAGCTCCAAATTTAGGGGCGCTACCCCCCAAAAACTCTGAAAAAACGTGAAAAAAAAATTATTTCTCGAAAACGGTTCCGACGATTTTGATTAAAAAATTCTAAAACATAGTCCATTTAAATACGAATCCAACGATATAAGCCGTTTTCCCGGGAAAAATCTAGTTCCTGAGAAAAAAGCTTAAAACGCGGACCGAGAGAGCCCGGGTTCGATTCCCCGCCCGGGAGAAGTTATTTTTATGATAAATTTTAATGAAATGCTCAATAATAATTAAATTTACATACGAAATCTAATAAATGGAAAATACTGGGCCAAATAATTATGAACTTGTATATGAGAAAGTTTGTCTGAGTTGTCTCGGACCGATTTTTTACATTAGGTATAACAACAATTCCGGTTGTACCATGTCGATAAATTCAATAGTTAAAAAAGAAAAATAAAAATAATAAGTTAAATGTCACTTCCAAAGATAAATAAAGGAAGGTTATGGTTAGTTTAGATTAAGATTTGTTCTTTTCGACATAAAATTATAAATGTTTCTTGACTACTCAGACTTTTGTATATTACGGAATCGAGTGTCTTTTTTCAGAAAAAGCCTTATTTTTTTCTGGTAAAAATTGTAGTGTTTAAATTACCATTTAACTTCCTTTTTGTCTAAAATTACCAAAAAACTTCTTAGTGATTGTGTATAACAATTGTGTTTTTATTTTTCAGGAAATAGAGGAAAAAGTACCTATTTTGACGAAACAGCGAGAAGATTATGACTATGCTATCAATATGGTTGACACACTAAGTGCTAAAGTTGACGATCTAGTAAAGGAGCAGAGCCAATTAAGGAAACAAACTAAAGATTCCGAGTGTAACGTTCAATTCCTTACTAGAGAGAACAAGAGGTATAAGCAATCGGTGTCAGAATTATCTCAACAGGTTAGTATTATTTTGCAAACTGTATTGAAGGCTTCGATTTATTTAATGACATATTTATGTAGTATGTAGTTCTTATAATAGATAAACTTTATAGGTTGTAAAAATAGTTTGATATTAAATAAAAATTATTCAATTTATTTATTTATTTGTCTTGCAGGTGTGCTACTCGCTTAAAGAGTTAGAGGCTATCAGAGGTAACTTCCTTCCAGTTCACGATTCACCCAAAACAAGTGCTGAAATCAAAATCACTTCTGACGTAAGTTCTATTATATAATTTCTTTTTCTTCATTGAGCTGAAATTTAAATGAAGTAATAAAGTTAGAAAAAAATAATGTATGCCTGGAAATTTTCAAATTGTTAATGATGTTATTACAAAATATAAAGGAAAGATGATATAAAATAGGAGATTATAAATTATTTTTAAACTTTAGTTTATTTGTCTGTTCTTCTTTCTTTCTTTTGTATTCTTTATATGATGCAACAACATCAGGTGTTATGGCCTTTTGTCAAATTAGACTCTGTCCAGCATGGTCTTTCTCCAGCCTCTTACATGCATAATGGCTAAATACTAAACTCTGTCCATCCACCTGTTGCAAGCCCATTTCATCCATGTTCTATGTTCAGCATATGAGTAAGAATTTAAGCTGTTCTGAAAGGGTAAGTCAAGATGGGACATTGACTTACCTTTTCTAAACTGCTTCAATCTTCTCTGGTGGTGGTTAAGCTATGTTCAGCATATGAATGAGGATTGAAGCTGTTCTGAAAGGGTAAGTCAAGATGGGACATTGACTTACCTTTTCTAAACTGCTTTAATCTTCTCTGGCGGTGGTTAAGCTATGTTCAGCATATGAATGAGGATTGAAGCTGTTCTGAAAGGGTAAGTCAAGATGGGACATTGACTTACCTTTTCTAAACTGCTTCAATCTTCTCTGGTGGTGGTTAAGCTATGTTCAGCATATGAATGAGGATTGAAGCTGTTCTGAAAGGGTTAGTCAGTGTTCCACCTTGACTTACCCTTTCTGAACTGCTTCAATCCTTATTCATATGCTGGACATAGCTTAACCACCACCTATTCTTGGTGGCTAAGCTTCTGATAACTACTTTACTATCCCCAATCATGTTTCTTACAGCTCTGAAATCTTAAGAAAGGGTAAGTCAATGTCCCATTTTGACTTAACCTTTCTGAACAACTTCAATCCTAACATATATTCTGAACTTGGCTTAACCACCAAGTATTTTTGATGGCTAAGCTTATGATTACTTCTTCACCATCTCCAAACATGTTTCTTACAGCTCTGTAAATCTTCTTATCAGAAAGGGTAAGTCAATGTTCCATCTTGACATACCCTTTCTGAACAGCTTCAATCCTCACTCGTATGCTGAACATAAGCTTAACCACCACCTTTTTTTTTTTATCCTGTCAGATGGCTAAGCTTCTCCCCATCATCCCCAAATATGTTAATTACAGCTCTGTAAATCTTCCTAAGAAGTATTTCCTCCCCCCCCCCCCCTTGAATATATTCATCACTGGTCAGTGAGAGACCATATTTCAGCTCCATATGTCACCGCCAGGCAAACTTTATATTTAGAACTCACTGTTTCGGCTAAATCGGATTGTACGTGCCCTGGAAATTTCTTCGAGTTGGACCTCTACCTGGTTTATACACAGGAGGGTTGTTTTTCTTCAGAAAATGAGCGGAGCACCGCGAAGCGGTGCGGAGCAGCTATAGAAAATTCAAGGGTACACAAAATTAAGGTTTTTAATTTAATATGCGGGATTTTATCACCTAACCTCAAAGTGGGGGCACGTACAATCCGATTTTACCCACTGTTTCTTTAGATATGACAATGTGAAGAGCAAGGCCTTGGTCAGAATTTGCTTTGTTTTCCTACCTTACCTGTATTTCTTTCTCTATTAGTTGTTCTTCTCTCAAGTAAATGTTTCCAGCAAATCCTACTCCAAAATAAATATTAATTCACCATTTAACAGATTAACTTTGTTTTATAATAAAATAAATATTCACAATGAATATTAATTTGTTTAACAATGATGCATTTTTTGATTTTAAAAATTTATTGTTATTTAGGGCCACGACTTCCTCCGCTGGACAAAATCTCTTCCTTTGATGGACAAAATCAAGATGCCGCTGCACGTGGCTGCAGTTTCTGGAATATCATGCAGTTATTCCCTCGAGACTTAGCAGAAGAAATTGCCTCAGATGTGGAGGGCCGATGGGAGTATCGGAAGAGAGGAGTAGAGGTCAGGTCGGCTGGGGTTTCAGATGCCATGGCCCGTGCCCTGCCAACTCTAAACCGAAGATTAGCTCCTGGACGGCACATGCTTGGGTGGAGTAAGGTTAACCAAGGTATGAAATATTTATTATATCCTTTATAGCATAGGTACACGATATAGCACATGTCCGATTTTTATGAAACGGTAGTCCACAATTAGCTCACTGTTGGTAACATATAAGTTACAACCTTCTGCGCTCCTTTGTTTTTCTTCCTCATGCACACATGGACATTTATTAACACCTATAGTTTCAAAAGTGCTTATCTGATTTGTGTGAAACTTTCATAGATCATCGAAAGTAACCCGCAGGTGGCACTAGATTTATTTGAACCATCTGCGCTCTTTAACTTTTACTAAGTTGATACTTTAATTGAGGCGTTCCGAATATGAAGGGCGAACTCAACATACAACATTTTTTTTTTTTTTTTTCCTTACCATCGTTTAGGGTCTAAGATTTAGCCTGTAAAGTTTTTTGTTGAGTTCGCCTTTAATTCCACTTAAAATTACTGGTTTAAACTTGTAGGAGAGGTTTGAATCGTCTATAAGTAGGCCGATACGAAGGGCGAACTCCACATCTAACTCCCCAAGTCCCCCACTTCTCTTATTCCTAAATCTTATCAGACATGCTTTTTTGTTGAGTTCGCCCAATGCTTTAAAACATTAATTTAAATTTTTCTCAAAATCACCATTTGTTGAGTTCGCCCTTTGTATTCGGAACGCCTCAATTCTATCAAAATTCTAAACAATTTTGTCTGATTAAAATAGATGTGGGAAACAATGAAACAAATGACACAATAACGGCTGGTAAAAGCATAAAATCATTAAAGTGTGTGATAAGATGCGAGGAAGCTATGTGCCACATCAATTGACTGTCTATTATATCATTTAATGTAGTTATTATTTTCATAATCATTCAACATCTTTTCGTATTTGTTTTATTACTTTTTAAACTATACGATATTGCAGTTAAAGTGAAGTAGAAGAAATATGATTCTAAATTAAGGAGAAATATTTTACATAAATAATCATTTATTCAATTGTAAATATAAACTATTATTATTCAGTTTTAACTGACTCTGACTAGAGGAATTTAAGAATGTAAGTCATGATCGAAGGAAAACAAGGGTTGTCGGGGAGGTTATAGGGTTATCGTTGGGAGGTCGAAAAGTACAAATATAATTTATATTTTCTTCTAAAATTGTGACATCTGTGTGTCAACACTGAGTATTAAGGAGTCTGGAGGTTATATTTGTTTTGGTGACGTTATTGTTTTTGGGTCTAGCAATGGATTAAACTAAAATTGTGACGTCTGTGTGGCAACACTGAGTATTAAGGAGTCTGGAGTTATATTTGTTTTGGTGAGGTTATTGTTTTTGGGTCTAGCAATGGATTAAACTAAAATTGTGACGTCTGTGTGGCAACACTGAGTATTAAGGAGTCTGGAGGTTATATTTGTTTTGGTGAGGTTATTGTTTTTGGGTCTAGCAATGGATTAAACTAAAATTGTGACGTCTGTGTGGCAACACTGAGTATTAAGGAGTCTGGAGGTTATATTTGTTTTGGTGAGGTTATTGTTTTTGGGTCTAGCAATGGATTAAACTAAAATTGTTATTTGTGTTAACTTATTGTGCAGTTGGGTTGTGAATAACGATTACTATCATTGAGCTAACATGTTGGTTCAGTTATGAAACACGGTTGGAGTGATGCTTTAATGTTACAATGATGTTGTGTTTATTATTAGTTGCTGTTAGTTATCTTTGCTATTCTATAATATGACGATTGCAAATACGTTTTTCCACTGTAAATATCAATCATGTAAACATATTACTATGCTCTAACTTTATGAATCAGATGAGGCTGCTATGTTTTACTATGTTCCAATAGGGGTGACAGCTTTACTTCGCTAATGACACATACAACTTGATTAGTGTAGGAAAGCAGAATTTTTAAAACAAAGGAATGGGATGTACAATGCATCAATTGTTTGATTGTAAAGGAACATCACTTTCAATGCGATGTACATTGCATGGAGATGCACGAGTGCATCTAATGGGATGTACATTGCATCAATTGTTTGATTGTAAAGGAACACCACTTTCAATGGGATGTACATTGCATGGAGTTACACGAGTGCATCTAATGGGATGTACATTGCATCAATTGTTTGATTGTAAAGGAACATCACTTTCAATGCGATGTACATTGCATGGAGTTGCACGAGTGCATCTAATGGGATGTACATTGCATCAATTGTTTGATTGTAAAGGAACATCACTTTCTGTTGAGACTGCCACAATGTGTTATGCAGCAGCGATACAATTATTATTGTCACTGCTTACATGTAGCCATTGCTCCGAGGTAGTTGAACTAGCCTTTATAGGACATCATGTATAGAAATAAAAACACCTGGCACTTATAATTAAAGTATTTTCTATATATTGATAAAAAAAAATGTACTAATTATAGTTCAACCATTATTTCTTTACTATGTCTTGATATCTATTTTTCATGGCTTCTTTTTATGTATGTTGCAGCTTGGAGCAGATAAGGTCATCGTAATTATAGAATGCTTTGTTGACGGGAGATTTGCTCGTGATGTGGAATCTCTTGTGCACGTATCACAAAAAACTATCCCTTGGTACAAGATAGGTATAGGATTATATGTTAATGATATATTACAATTAAAGAATGTACACTCAGAAATCATATTGTTTGTAGACGACACACTACTTTATTTCAGGGGAGATACCTGGGAGGAGGTTTTTTCCAAAGCTTCTGCTGGCATAACTGCCGCTAAAGCCTGGTTTGACATACACCTACTCACCTTCAACCTAACCAAGACCAAATATATTTGTTTTTCACTTAATGCAAAAGGCCAACCGAATAAAAACCTGACAGTAAAAATACATGACAAACACTGTAATACAACTACTATGACTTGTACCTGTGATTCCCAAATTGATAGAGAAAATTCAATTAAATACTTAGGTGTAATAATAGATAGTAACATAAAGTGGAATGAACATGCAAATTGGGTCGTAAAAAGAATTAGAAAAATAATTCATAGCTTTATAAAAATAAGGAAATTTGCAGATAAACATTTATTAAAATTACTCTATCATGCTTTGGTAGAATCAGTCATAACCTATTGCATATTAGCTTGGGGTATGGCCACAACCAACATATTAACCCATCAGTATTGCTCAAAAAGCTGTTATAAAAATATCATTAAAAAAGAACAAAAGATTTCCAAGTAAACTCTGTTTTTCAGAGTTCAATGTACTCCCTCTCGACTTACTATACAAAAAATCAATATTGCTAAAATTTTTTAACCAGAAAAAAACAACGACAAATTATAGATACAACACTAGACAACAAAATAAACATACAGTTCACTCCATCATGCAACACTTCGAAAAAACAAAGACACGCCTCCTATTTATCTTCCGTTTACTATAATCAGTTACCAGACACACTAAAACGAATAGATACTTATTCCAATTTTAACAAAAACCTGAAAAAACATCTTTTAAATCAAATAAAGTAACATTCAAATAATTATTTCTACTGAAATATTTTATTTTGTATTTTATTTTATTTTTTATATTATTTTTGATTTTGAATTATATATTGCATTCACTGCAGTTTAGAGGAGAAATGTTATTGTAAAAATTAAATTGTTATTGTACGTCACACATACACAAAAATACGTGTGGTGTCGCGGGACACCCGGTAGGAACGAAGTTCCTTACATTTTTCATTAAATATAAATTATAAAATCACAGTGCTAAGTATGTATACATTGCTAACTACTTATACATGGTGGAGTTAGAAAAGAGACAAAATTAAAAGTAATGAACTGTTTGTACCTAGTAGGGTTAAGGCAAAATTAAAAGAAAATCATTATTTGTATCATTAAAGCAAGCGTCTTACTATAAATATATATTTAATATAAGAAAAAAGTTGATCATGATGAGTTTATAGTGAAATAGTATGTTTGTTAAAGGAGTTTGGATTGAAATAGGACTGTTTTCTACCTACCCGGCCAATTAATATTATAAAATATATCTCTTCCCTACTCTACAGCTTCTGCTTGTATCAGGGTGAAATTTTACATGATTATATTTTATTTATTTACAAAACAAAGTGACATTTTCAACATATATAACAAAAATAATCAAAACAAGTCAAGTAACAGGCTTCCTTAATAACACTTTCTCCCGTCTTTTGAAGCTTACGTTTACGCGAGCGTTGCGTGTGAACGCTTGGGCGGATAACGTTTTCCGACGAACTCAGCCTGGGCATTGGTAAAATGAACATGTGTACCAAATTTCATCTAACTCGGTGATCTTTTACTCAAGTTATCATCATCGCATTACGCAAACCTTTGCTGTGTGGGATGTGGCCCCGTCCTGTTGAAACGTGGAACATAAACTTCCCGTCCCCCTCTTTCAAACGACCCTATTCTCAACCGTCTAGGACCAATAGGAAGGGAGCAATCCCCTCTTCAAATTCATACGTCTGCCGCGCTCCACCCTTTATAATGGCGCATCTAGGGTATCTGGGGCATCATGTATAGAAATGAAAATAACTGGCACATATAATTAATGTATTTTCTGTAGATTGATTAAAAATGCACCAATTATGGATACTTCTTTATCTCATACATTTTTTCTTTATACGTTTTTCATCTTCAGTCCTCTGTATGTTACAGATTGTATCACCGCAGCGGCAGAATGTTTGGCTTTTCGGAGGTATCAGTCGAACTACTGGAAAGGTGTTTGGAATGGAGGTTCCAAATAGGAAGAGAGAGACACTGTTTCCCATTATGGAGCAGTGCATTGACGACCAGAGCTACATCAACTCTGATATGTGGCGGGCTTACAGAGGATGCGATATGTACCTACTTCAGAGGACAAAGTGTTGTTAACCATTCCAAACAATTTATTCAACCACCTAGACATCAGGACCCCATGTGGTTTGTAACATTTACTGCATTAGAATATTTCAAATTTGATAGTTTTTTGCTCCAAACACCTTGAAACTTGCTGCAGTATTAGCAACAGCTTTTTCTTTCCAAAAAATTTTAGTTATAAATAAAAATACAATAAAATTCTTAACATATGAAATAGATAAATTAAAATTAAAAATATTTCATTCTAATCATTTATTGGAAAGGCCCATTTCTGGGCATAGGCCTCCCTAAGATTTTGCCATTCAGCTCTGGTTTCTGCTTTCCTGTGCCAGTTGGATCCTGCTACTGTAACGATGCTGTCTCTCCACCTGATGACAGGACGACCTCTGTTCCTATATTTGTCGTATGGATACCAGGCTGTCAATCGCTTGGTCCATCTATCACCTCTTAACCTTATGACATGTCCTGCCCAGTCCCATTTAAGTTTGTTCGATTCTTCAATAACGTCTTTTACGCTTGTTATTTTTCTTATTTCCGAGTTTCTAATCCTGTCACTAATTTTAACTCCAAGCATGCTCCGTTCCATGGCATGCTGTGCTATTCTTAGTCTGTTTACTAATTTCTTAGTCAACGCCCCAAGTTTGGGCCCCATAGGTGAAGCATGGTACAATGCATGCGTTAAACACTTTTCTTTCGAGGTCCATTTTCATACTGCTTTTGAAAATTATTTTTAGGGACCAGTATTTTTTCCACGCCAATGTAATTCTTCTATTGATTTCTTTTGACAAATGATTTACGAAAGTTATAATTTTCCCCAAATACACTGCGTCTTGAGCCCACATTATTTCCTTTCCTTCTAGTTTGATTAGTTTGGTGTTACTATTGGTCATCAGTTCAGTTTTGCTAGGGTTAATGTAAAGACCAGCTTCTTTTCCGAGTTCATTGGTTTCGTTTAGTATTTCTTCTAGTTCTTCCGCCCATGTGGCAATAAGAATGGAGTCGTCCGCAAAGCGGAGATTAACAAATAATTAGTAATCATAATTAGTTTATTATAATAAACAAATAATTAATAATCAAATAAATTATAGATATCGATGGAATGGTACATTTTTCAGGTTTCCTCGTGGATTTTTTAATGCTGAGTGTTTGGATGCACAATTTATTGGACCAGCACCTCCGCCAGATCCACCTCTATTTCAAAAAAAGGTTACCACAGTCCACATTTATTTCATACCCTCTGTACACTAGAATTTACTATTTATTACTACTTATTATTTTGCTGTCGATTTGAAAGTAACCGCAAAATACAATCTTTAGATCGTTACATAATTAGTGAGAGAGAGGTGGATTTATTACCAAATCGTTCTCTTACATACTATTCTAATTATGTGCTCTCTCCCTCTCTGATATGTAATCTTTCTTTGAACTTTTTCTTCAGGGTGGTGTCCTTAGTGTGAAAGTTCTTCCAATATAAAAGAATTTTTCAATATTTCTATTGATCTCTCATCGTTAACCGAGTATGTATATGTCGGTTTATTTTCAGAATTTTAATTGTATTGAGGTTAATTTTCAGTCTGGCTTTTCTTTAAGGCAAATTTTGTTGCATATTTACTTTTCTGCCATTACTATTACAGTAGAGTCTCGCTTATCCAGACCCCGCTAGTCCAGACATCCGTATAATCCGGACGGACCAAAAACTATGTACAAATTGGAACCAGGGCCTGTTCAGATTTATGAATTGTTAAGATAATTGGAGTTTCTGCTTTTATTGTCTATTACAATTTATAAAATTGTTCCTAGTATAGTATACAGGTGTATATTCCAACGTTCTAACATGAGGAATACCCGGTATTTTTGTTAAAAATAAACAGATTTAGAATAATTAGGACTAAGTAAGAACATCGATAAATCTGTTTCGGTTCCATAGAAATGTAGGATGGAAGATATAAAGATAGTGTATTCCAGGAAATACAATTTTATGTGACTGAGATGGGGAGAGGGTTTTAAGAAACACATATCGGCGGCTCAACGCAGTTCCATGAAATTTCCATTATCGCTCCTCGAATTTCATATCGGAACTCAGCCTGTTTCTCAGGAAGTCCCTTCTATACCTGTCACCTGCGTAATAGATTGTCATTTTATTTTAATTTATTTGATATTCAGACTGGTGACAGAACAGTTCTTAACTTAGAGTAGACCTACGATGTACAAGCATGTTTTGGAGACTATTAGAAGTAATTTTTACGATAAAAACCTCGAATTTAATAGTTTTACGCTACTAAAGCTTGTTTTACATACATTTTAAAACTGATTCCGTTTAATCCGGACTTTCGGTAATCCGGACTGGGTCCGGTCCCATCAAACCCGGATTTGCGAGACTCTACTGTAATACTTAATATAATTTTTGATTTTTTTGGGTAGGGTCTTTCTAAAAATTTGTTAGACAAAACACTCGGTTGGATTCCCCTATACGGGGCATCAGTATATAAAAAAAAATGACGGGAACTTATTTATCATGACTAAAATAACTGGTTTACCTCAGATGTACTTATTACTCTAAATTTGCTTTATAAAATTGATCATGCTTTAGTAGTTTATTACTCTCTATAAGTATACTTGGGAAAAAAAAGATCATGATTTCTTCTTTTGGTCTAATAATAGTTCAAGAATTCACGTTTCACATAAGTTTCATCACTATATTTCTAACCCTTTAGGTCATTTTCAAGCTTTCTACACCAGATTCAAGGCAGTTGCATCTCTTTATCTCTAGTCCAATACATAATTCACATCTTAAATTATACAAACAATTAGCATATTAACATTTTTTTGCTATAGTCCTCGAGAGAATTTGAAGTTATGTGATTATATAATCTAATGCCTAAACTGGTCAGATAGAAGGTGACCTAGAACAGCCTAAACCGGTCAAATTGTTCAAATACAATTATTTTGTATGATGTAGTTTGGTTTTCTAACTAAATCTCTTTTAATATGAGTCGCTATCATACATTGAAGAAAAACACGGTCGATGATTTTAACCCTAGAGTACTAAAAATTCATAAAAATTACGATCTTCTACGATCTTAGCTTAGCAAGTGTGAGCTATCTTAATTCTGTAAAACACAGACTTCCCACTCTTCACCAGTGCTTTATCTACATTCTTTTCATGCCTACAAGCTTGCTTTTGTTGTGCCCGAAAATTGTTAGTGTTATCTTTACGCCGTTTTTACTTTGATCTACAACCTATTTGTATCTCTGTTTGCGACGTCCCCCATTTGTGAAGAACATTCTAAAAAAAATTGTTTAAATTGTTAACTAACATTTCTTTCAATATTATATTGTACAAAAATAATACAGTAGAACCTCGATAAGAAGTGTCTCAAGGGGATTAGGGAAAGAGTCTTGTTATCGAGGTGCTCTTTTTATTGAGGGTCATGTTATCAAGATTATTTTGGCTATCAGTCGTGTTATCGAGGTTAATGGGCAGGGTTTTCAAGTCTAGACTTGTTCACCGTCGACCCATTCCTGTGTAGAGTCGCGTTATAGAGGTTGACTTCTCAAAACGACTTGTTATAGAGGTTCTGAGTTACGTTGTGAATTGGAAGAAATCTGTTTTATTGAGGTTGTTTGGATAATAATAGTCTCGTTATAGATCTTAATTTAACATTATGTGTTATGGCAATCTCAAGGGGATTCGAAAATTGCGATTGTCGTGTTATTGAGGGTCGTGTAAGCGAGGTTCTACTGTAATACCAATTTTAAATATATTATTTAAATATATAAATCTAGCAATACTCCAATGTTGTTTTTAAATTCTTACATTTCATTGACACTCAAACTATACTAGTTGATTTTGTATTCTTCATATTATGTGATACTATTTTTTATGGATAATGCTATGCTATCAATAAAAAAAAAAAATAAAAAAATTAAATTAAAACAAAACAATTAAAAAGTAATTACAAAACACTCCATAAAATCCTCGTAAAAGCTACAAAGTGTTAAGCGCCAACCAAGTATGGTTAGTATTCTAGGGTTAAGTTTTAGCCTTTATAATTACGCCTGTGAACACAGTGAATTTAAAACTTTAGTTTGTCAGTATTAGCGTTAACATAGCTTATCTCCAGGTTCTAAGCTTGAAAATGACCCAAAGGGGTTGAAATATAACATTTTATGGAACTTGTGTGGAATGAGAAATCTTGAACTATTATATAATACCCTATAGACCAAAAGGTGAAATCCTGAGTTTTTTTCTATAAAAATTGATAATGCTTTTATTTTTTCCATTAAAATGTTAGTTTTAATTAATATTTTGATTATTTATCTATACAGGTGTTACTAGCGAAGGAGAGAAGACAAGATCAGGATTGGAAGGAGTTGAAGAGGAAGGTAGAGAAGCTGAAGCAGGACCTAGTGCTCCACGTGGATCACCACGTGCCAGCTCACAGGCTGCTAAACACTCCGTCAGAGTAACAGCTAGGCGAGCACCTCCTCAGCCTATAGTGTGGGAGAAACTCAACGTTTCTACCTCCGGTGCTACTCCTACTACACAGACTGTAACCATGCTTCCTTTCAGAGGTAATTTTCCTCTTGTTAGAGTACATATTACATTAAAGTAAATGTTAAAAATTAAAAATCCTATGGTACATCTTTAGATCGTTACTCCCCTATGTTTTTTTTTTTTTAAGAGAGCATAATACAAGGTAGTTAAAGAAGATAATTGTAGTAAAGAGCCGTTTAGTGAGGGAATAGGACTAATCCTTAACCCTTACACCCTGGCCTACTCCATTTAATAAACTATTATAAAATGTATCACTTCACAACTCAAAAACTTCCACTTTTTCCTGTTGAAATTTTTCATGCATGTTTTACTTGCAACATTAGAGAATTCAAGTGAAGTTTTATTTAAATCGATACGTTAAAACGTCTGATATTGGTGAAAAACATTGTTTCGCTTAATATTTTTAACTATCTTTATCACTTCATAGCGGTGTCGCTGTTGGTTTTACTAAAAAAAAAAATTATATGTAAAAAATGTTTGTCTCCTCGAATAGGTAATAATAGAATCTTTTCCCGTCCTGAAACTTCAATTTTACCACGTTTTTATTAGCTTGCTTTCTTGTTTGTTTGTTTGTCCAGTACAAATCTTACAATCGATTTTTAACTAACATCCCGAGTAGCTAGACATTTGAAACTTTTAGAATAGCTCAGAACACGATGACAATACATTATTTTAATACTTTTAGCCATCTTTCAGCAGAATTTAATTCGTTTTCAGCAAATTGTGCTGTATGGAAAGTTAGTTCGGAAAAAATACGCAAGTTTTTTTTTTATTTGTTTTGACATGACCTATATTTACAATCTTCATTTTGACGGATTTCAAATTATTATTTAGTCAACAGAAAATGTAAAAATGTAGTATATAAAAAGTTCTTTTTATCTTTTATTTTTTCATTATTTGAAGCTCATGTTTACGTGAGCATTGGGCATGAACTCTGATGGATTGTGCTGGATTGAGCACATTACCTTCGACACAACCTGACATGGTTCGACAAAGTCAGGTGACATAGTGTGGACGCGGCTTTAGACAGATAACGCTGTCTAACCAACTTAGCCTGAGTATTAGTAAAAGGAACATGTATATCAAATTTCAAATAAATCGGTCAAATTTTATTCAAGGTATCGTCGGATACCTTTAACGTTACTGACAGACAGACAGACAGGATGCATAATTTGTTAAATGTAAGAAGCTTGCATACACTCACTTCAATTAAGATAAAATTATTTTTTAGTCCAATGTACTTTAGGACAAAGGAATATATACCTTCTTTAGATTATTACTCCCACCCTTTTTTTATAAGGGGAGTAACAATCGAAAGAAATGCCTTACTTACAAGGAAGTACAAATTTGTTACGTGTAAAACCTTTTTCTAGACAAAAGTTCTAGTGTGCTGTGTTACCTTCGTTAAAATTAATTGAGAACATTATTGAGTCTCCTTTCAAAGTGAATTGGAAATGTCAGCTACGTCTAAGAGTGTCACTCTCTCCCAGGCTATTTAGATTATAGTTATTACATAGACTTGTAATTCTCCTTCAAAAAATCCCATGATGTCTTTCATATTGTCTGTATAAGTGAACTTCTCCTAAACTGCCCAAGGCTATAAAAATTCCTTCAAAATTCACTTTAACCAAATCATTATCGTTTGGATAAATGTCCCTTTCTGTTTTCATCCTTGCATTTTTAAACTCTAAATATTCTTTTCTAGAATTGAACCCTTTATCATTTTTGTAAAATATTTTCTGTTTTATTTATTTTTTATTTTGGTCTATGTAGGGTTTATTTGTTTTGATATAATAAAAAAACAAACTTATTTCTTTAAAAGTAACTAATTTTGTCCACCTATTTAAGTATTAGTCCAGGAGATAGCGTGCAAAAAAATGTCTGACTAACATCAAGCTAGAATTTTGTATACAAGTCAATCTTTTAGCGCCTTTTAAGAATATGTGGTCGGCTAAGTTCGTCTGCAGGACATAGCTTGGCAATAGGCGTTTGAAAAAAACAAACCGGTGGAGAGCAGCCATGTCTCACCACTTATGGCGGACAATATAATTTTCATGATCCTGAGTACAGAATTAGTTAGTAGACCAAAAATCAAGTCGATGTTATTTTCACATTTGATAGGTTAGTTATTCAAATGTTACTAAAAATCAACGTGGTCACCTGTCAAGGGACAAACTAACATCAACTTGATTTTCGGTCTACTAACTAATTCTGAACTCAAGATCATGAAAATCACATTGTCCGCCATAAGTGGTGAGACATGGCCGCTCTCCACCGGTTTGTTTTCAAATGCCTATTGCCAAGCTATGTCCCGCAGACGAACTTAGCCGACCACATATTCTTAAAAGGCGCTTAAAGATTGACTTGTATACAAAATTCTAGTTAGATGTTAGTCAGACACTTTTTTGCACGCTATCTCCTGGACTATATGTTTATTCCAATTTTTTTTTCTCAAATGTCAAAATTCTTTCCTCTTAAGGCCACATTCCACTATGTGATTTTGTCACACACTTTTCCCTGTTACGCTATGATTTTTTATTTAATTAGTCATACAGAAAATCATATCCTCAGTCACAAGGTATAGGAACCTAACTAATTTCTATTTTGATTTTTCGTTATTTATCAAAATTGGTAGGGGTTTTTTTGTAGGCTAATTTTACAAAGTAAATGTTATACTTCATTTGTTGTTTTTACTTAATGTTTTTTTTTTTTCATTATTTTAGGAGTAGCAAGAGGAAGAGGTATGGGTCGAGGTGGCGCACCGCCAGGAGAAGCTGCGCCAGGACAACCAGGCCAATCTCCAAGACCACCTGCGACATTTGTACGAGGCAACAAAGCCCGGCGTTCTGCCCGCACACCTTTTCATTTCAACAATCAAAACCGTTTCTGACTCTACCCTAGGTGTTACGTGACACCTCATCATCGTGCTGAAAGTACTGATCAACCACCTCCGACTCCACCACCTGAGTAAAAATCAAATTTGGACACCTAATAAAAGAAGCAAAACATCAAAAGAGACATAAAATATAAAGCTTAACAGCATTCTTAGATAATTCTTAAATGCATAATTGATCGTACAATATGCATAATAATCTTGGATTTGGCTTAACAGTAAATATTGTTCCTTATTAATTCCAATAATTTAATAATCAGTCTTTAAAAAAAAAAAAAAATCCCGCATAATACAAGATGATTATTATAGTTGTGACTCCCTTTTAATTTGATTATAAACTAGTAATTTATTAAAAGCCTTTAGCTTGTCAACATGAAAAAACAAAATTGAATATTTTAATTTTTAATTATAAATCATTATCAAGCTCTAAGTTCATTACCAATCTTAAAAATAGGAAATTAATGAGATAAAATCAATTTTTCCCCTCTTTTTTTTATCTAATTCAATTTTGTTTTATATTGATGTATATCTGTCTTAAAATGAATTTATTTTACAATACATTGCTGCTTCATCGTAAATATCCTGTGTAAACTTATTCAATTATAGAACTTTTGGTAATGTTAACATAATAGGCTAGTGACACACTTCGCCACCCGGGTAGCGCCACCTGGTTGATGCCACTTGCTCCCGCCACCTAACTTGCTCCACCCACTTATATGAGGGATGCAGTCAGCCCCAGATTTGATTTCCCCTATATTTGATTGAAGGAGTAGGGGCTGAGTGGCAGGGACTTGGGTGGCACCGTGTGACAGGCTCAATTGAAAACAATGGGTTGACCGGGTGTCGCCACCTGTGGGTGGCGGCTAGACCGTCGGACGGTCGACCGTGTAGTGCCACCCGGCAGGTGGCGCCACCTCGTGTGACAGGTTCCATCTATTCTCATTGAAGACCGGGTAGCGCCACCCAGGTGGCGCTACCCGGGTGGCGAAGTGTGTCACCCCCCATAAGATCTCAATATGTAATTAAAATAATTTTTGAGCATTAGGGCTCTTAATTGTAATATTAATATATTTATATATTTGATGTACTATTCCAAATCTTTGATGTATTTTCTAGATATGTGTAAAAACTTAACTTTAACTTAATTACCAATGTTTAATCTGTTTTAGCGAATTTTCAAAGAAAATTACGCTATTGCAATGGCTTCAAAATTTTTGTAATGCGAATTTTTGAAAATTTTTTCCATGGAAATCCGTTTTAGACCATTCTGAATCGATTCCTAAAATTTAACACTTTTTTTTATGTATGTATGTATATATGTATTTATATATGTATGTATATATGTATGTATATATGTATATATGTGTCACTCCAGACGATATCTCCCCTTAGGATGCACTTAAAAATTTCAAACAAATTTTAAAATGTCAATAATATCAAAAGAAAGGATGAGTTCGTTGGCCAGAATTTTTGGAGTCCATTTAGGGGTCAAATTTTGACCATTTAGGGTCAAAAAACGTGTTTTTTCCATTTTACCCCCCTTTTATGTGAAAATATGATAAAAGTGTACATAACAACAATTACTGTACTCTTAAAGAGCTTTCCAACGACATGCATCTTGAAAGGTAAATACGATTTTGACTTTTGTACCTCGTACCCCTATGTACCAAATTTTTTTTTCACCCATGCAAATTCTAAACCAAAATTTTCCTATATTATCATAAGCCAATAATCCGCAGATTTCTTTGAAAATTCGCTCATTAAGTCATGGTGCATGACTGGACTTTTTAAAAAGAATTTGGACAGTTCGTAATAATGAATGTATTTAGTTTTAGATGTACTTATTGTTTTTGTTTTTTATCTATTGGTTTTTTATCGATAGGATGTTTTTGTGGCCTTTGTTATTAGTTTTACGATATAATTTGAGATTCTATTTAAATTTATCAGTTAAACTCTTTAGGTTATTATAAAATGTTCTTCATTAGGTAATGAGTTTGGGCAACCTTTGAATTCTTATTATTTTAGAAGATGGATACACATCTTCTAAAAATATGAGAAAGATCCTATATCTTTTACAATCTTTAAAATTCTTGTTATTATTTGAGATTGTATCCATCTTCTAAAAATATGAGAAAAATCCTATATCAATACAACCTTTAAATTCTTCTACTATTATGGACTTTCTCCATCATCTTATGAGATTTTGATGATGCTTTTTCAATAAAAGCTTTAAATTACTATCGTAGGATTTATGTGGATCGTTAAAGGGTTTTTGAATAAAATTTTTCGTTTACACTTTTGTTATTAACGTTTGGCTATATTTCGCCCCTCTTCGAGGCATAGACGTGCCTGAAAACATCAATTTATACATTTTTTCCAGATTGTTTGGTAACATTAAACATTGATTATATAATGTTACCAAACAATCTGAAAAAAAATGTATAAATTGATTTAGTATAGTAACGTGGATCCTATAAGGGTAGAAGGAAGAAGAAGAAGACTAAACTACTTCATATCGGCAACGTTTCGGCTTAACCAGCCATTTTCCAGCCTAAACATAATAATTTAATAATAGCATGACATCGGAAACTATACAGCATTATTACAATGTTGTTTCACATAAAGATACAATATTAATTACCTCTGTCATCTGAATTATCCCTCAAGCTATAGAGTTAAAACTGTGAGAATGAGTGAATATTTTGGGGAACTGGTAGTTCACCACGTCAAAAAAAACCTAAAATCGGTAAAACATATAATTACTAGTTACTGTACTAGAGAAACTCAGTGTCAAGAACAATGTAAACTTTTAATTCCCCAATAAATTATTATGTTTAGGCTCGAAAATGGCTGGTTAAGCCGAAACGTTGCCGATATGAAGTAGTTTAGTCTTCATCTTCTTCCTTCTACCCTTATAGGATCCACGTAACTATACTAAATAGTTATTCAGGGTACAGCTAGCATCACTACTGTAAAAATTGATGTTTTCAGGCACGTCTATGCCTCGGAGAGGGGCGAAATATAGCCAAATATTAATGACAAAAGTGTGAACGAAAAATTTTATTCAAAAACCCTTTAACGACCCACAAAAATCCTACGATTTACATGAAAAAGGGACAAATAAAACAGACCACATTAAATTACTATATTTTTTGTATACTTTCTCCGTCAAGATAACTGATAAAGATACACTTGGATGAGATGATGTCTTCTCATCAAGATATTTAATTTGTTATAATTACTACGATTCCATGAGTTTTCAAAATTCGCTTTGATTTTAAACCAAATTTTGAACAGTTTTCTCAAAAATTTTTGAAAATTATCAACTCCCAAACTAGTTATAGTTTAGTCAGGTTATTATATCTCTTCTCGTCATACTACACTGCGCATCTCTCAGTTCAGTTTTCAATTCAATACCCGTTTACATGCTATTTTACAAAACTTTAAATTTTCTGTTCTGATCTTTTAGCTTGAAATGTTTTGAAAACCCATGGAAACGTAGTTAATGTCTGTATCGTCTTAAGTCGTATTAGATATGATTTTATAATAAGTAAAACCTCTAAATTTTTTAAGTTTAAAAACGTTATTCATAAACTATAGAGACTTTGGACTGAATAATGTCATTGGAGTACTACGTTTAGACTTTTTCACTACTTAACAATATGTTTTCATTCACTGCAATAGCCCTGGGAGCAATATTTTGTTTAAGTCTCTTCTTAACACATTCAGTGCGGGTGGATCCACTGTGGATCCATGCCGTGCTAACACGCCTGGCGGGTGGATCCACAGTGGATCCAAGCCCCTTCCTTTCAGCCCTCTGTAGCTCTATTCTCCGTGCCTCGAGTAGAACCATCTTGCAAGGCTCCGTCAGGTCCTCTGACGTTTGTATCCACAGGGGATCAATTTTTTTTTTTTTTTTTTTTTTTAAATTAACTTTTAAAGATTCTATTCAGTCACTAAGGTAGGTTCATGAATTAGATTACGCATTCAATGGGTTAAGTAACTTTTGTAGTGTTAAAAAAATCCTTTTAATTAACAAGACGCAAATAAATGCAATGATTTCATATTTGTTTTACCTCTTGAATTTTTGCCTTCCAACTAAAGATATATCTGGATGTATATAATGTATTGTGTGGATTTGACAACCACTCAATTACGATGAGCTGAGTTTGTCAAACTTTATATTATATTCTCCGTTTTTTTCTAATAATATAATGCTAATTGACATAATTTTATTCAAATATAGACCTAAAACTTACCTATTATAAATAAAATTGTATCTCTTATTCCTTTTTCTACCTCTAAACATCCATACATTTAAATCATTGGAATATATAATATATTGTTTTAATTACTGACAAAAAAAAATAGCTTAAACTAAAATAAAAAAAATTGAAAATTAAATTTTTTAAAAGAATATTTTTCCCTTTTTAAAATCGTCCTATAACTTGAATGTATTTATATTTGTATTTAATAAAATAGTGTTATAGAACTAAAGGACTTATGAAAGTCTCTCTAAGACTATATTTTTAATAAATTTTCTTTTGTAATTTTTGTTTCTCCTATTTATTTAGATTTGTCTCTTATTTTATTTTTTTTATTATTATTGATTGTAAATAATTGTATTATTATATTTTTTTTTTAATTGTACATAAACAAATATATGTTACATTTTAGTATTAAGATTGTTATATGTTTCAAGTATATGTTCCAGTAAATGAATATTGTCTTTGACATGATATAATAAATATGGTTAGACATTTGTATTTTTTTATTTATTTAAACCTGAATGAAACCTTCCTGCCCTCTTTCCTTTTTTTACATTTTTGAGTCATCTGTATACATAAGGTTTGTTCCAACGAACGGAAGGCAGTGTAAACACATATAGAAGGAAGGATTGGGTAAAACATACAGTGATTGTCCCATTGCCTAAAACAAGTGTCTAAATTCATGGCTGTTGGATTCACATAATTTGACATGAATTTATTAACGCAATTATTATTATGCCACAAATTTTAGAGAGGGTAAAGTAAACTAATTTGGCTGAACATTGTTATTATGTAGCAGAAATCTTGCTATCCATTTGGTCGCTGAAGATCAAAATAATCAAAAATTGTGCATAATGTAGGTTTGCTGCGTGTAGTAATGTTATTAGCAGGTTTCGCCACATAATGTAACATAATGCCACACTGATCATTTGTGATAGTACTGCCAGTGAGTCTTGAGCAAATCTAACATAGAAAAGAAATGGGGAGTATTGTTACAATTCTAAAATAAATATAAAGATTTAAAAATTCCTTTAATTTTCCTTGGTTATATTAAACCAATACACGATCAGTCTGAGCAAAAAATTTGTATCCGGAATACAGAAAGGTACAGGAGGTAGTTCGATTTTCACTAATTCTAAAAAAAAGCCCCTTAAATTCTCTTGGTTATATTAAACCCGCAATACATGTGCATCTTTCAAATCAAGTTTGTATCCGGAATACAGAAAGATACAGGAGGTAGTTCGATTTTCACGAATTCTAAAAAAAAGCCCCTTAAATTCTCTTGGTTATATTAAACCCGCAATACATGTGCAACTTTCAAACCTAGTTTGTATCCGGAATACAGAAAGGTACAGGAGGTAGTTCGCTTTTCACGAATTCTTGATAAAAAAAAAAAAAAGCCCCTTAAATCTCCTCGGTTATACTAAACCCGCAACACACGATTTCGCAAACCCATTTTGTATCCGGAATATAGCAAGATACAGGAGGTAGTTCGATTTTCACGAATTCTAAAAAAAAGCCCCTTAAATTCCCTTGGTTATATTAAACCCGCAATACACGTGCATATTTCAAACCTAGTTTGTATCCGGAATACAGAAAGGCACAGGAGGTAGTTCGCTTTTCACGAATTCTTGATAAAAAAAAAAAAAAAATGCCCCTTAAATCTCCTCGGTTATACTAAACCCGCAACACACGATCTCGCAAACCCATTTTGTATCCGGAATATAGCAAGATACAGGAGGTAGTTCGATTTTCACTATTTTTTAAATTCCAATACGTGTATTGCTGGTTTAGTATAGTCAGGGAAATTTAAGGAGTTTTTTAGAATTAGTGAAAATCGAACTACCTCCTGTATCTTGCTATATTCCGGATACAAAATGGGTTTGCGGAATCGTGTGTTGCGGGTTTAGTATAACCGAGGAGATTTAAGGGGCTTTTTTTTTTTTATCAAGAATTCGTGAAAAGCGAACTACCTCCTGTACCTTTCTGTATTCCGGATACAAACTAGGTTTGAAAGTTGCACATGTATCGCGGGTTTAATATAACCGAGGGAATTTAAGGGGCTTTTTTATGAATTAGTGAAAATCGAACTACCTCCTGTATCTTGCTATATTCCGGATACAAAATGGGTTTGAGAGATTGTGTGTTGCGGGTTTAATATAACCGAGGAGATTTAAGGGGCATTTTTTTTTTTTATCAAGAATTCGTGAAAAGCGAACTACCTCCTGTGCCTTTCTGTATTCCGGATTCAAACTAGGTTTGAAATATGCACGTGTATTGCGGGTTTAATATAACCAAGGGAATTTAAGGGGCTTTTTTTTTTAGAATTCGTGAAAATCGAACTACCTCATGTATCTTGCTATATTCCGGATACAAACTGGTTTCGAGAGCCGCACGTGTAATGCGGGTTTAATATAACCGAGGGAATTTAAGGGTATTTATTTTTAAGAATCAACCTCCTGTACCTTGCTATATTCCAGATACACTTTTTAGAGACGTACGAGTATTGCGGGTTTAATATAACCGTGGACGTTTAAGGGACTTTATTAAAAATTCGTGAAAATTAAACTACCTCCTGTGTATAATCTTGGTACTAAATGACATTTTATATTTGAAATGCATTAATGGGCAAGAATGAAATAGTTTCAACTGGGATGCCTAGAAAGGGGTTACATGTTGCTGATATGAAATATTTGCCGGGCCTTCAAAACAAGAACTGGTCCATGGGAATGTTTGCTCTCCATGTATTCAATTTAAGGGATCATTATTATCCAACAGCACTTCTGAATAGCTCACAATAATTCAATAGCACCCCTCTCAGGTATCTTCTATACGGACATTTCCCTGTTAAAATGGGCCTAGTATTATGTACTTCCTAAGTTATCTGCTTTACAACCATAATTTACAACCTTTCCCTATAATTGAAGGGTGTTTACTTTCTGATGGAGGAGACAGTGTTGAGCAGAATATCAAGGGTACAGAAGGGTCATCCAAAGGTAAGGGTAAGCAGTAAAGCAAACCTAGCAGACAAATGTGATACTTAAATTTGATATTTATTCAGTCATTTAGTTCCTACCTCTAGGTGAGTTGGACATCATGGAGATTTAAAAGAATCTGGTGGACAAATCATATACTTTAATTCTACTATATCATATTATTCATTATCTCCAATTCTTTCTTTAAGCTGTCACTCGTGTTTTAGTTTTTAAGTGGCCAGCTTAAGAAATAAAATGATAGATTTCAAATCAAAGCAATAAATTTAACCACTAGTATTGCTTTACTTGCCTCGGTAATATGCACCCAGCACTCCTCCTGGAGGGTACTTTCATTCCTTCCCAAAATTTCAGCTTACTGCAAAATTTATTATAATAAATACCCCACAACTACTTATAACATTCTGGGAGTGGTACCCAATGTTTCGCTTTTTTATAAAATTTAAATTAAAAAAAGAAAGGTATAACAAATAAAATAATAAATAAAATTTAACACAACATAATAACATTTTATTTCTTTTATTAATTTCATAATTTAATACAATCATTGGTTCATTTTAATCTTCAACAGCTACTGGATATTGGAATGTGTGTAGAAGATAGAATACTTTGCATAAGAATGTCAATGTGAAGTCTGCCAGAAGATGAATTATCTACGTTGAAGGTTCATTTGAAGTTGACATCATTTATCTAACCTGAAATCAGATATTGATTATATAAATAACATGGTAAAGATTTATAGATTTTTTAAAAAATGACAAAATATCATTTATCAGAGAGGGCAAGTAAATATAATCACAGCCTTAATAATTTTAAAGGCTAAGTTAAGTCTGGAGTATATGTCTCATCATGTTACAAAAAAAATGTATTATATATTTTTAAAAATTAAAAAAGATCAACGATCGTTCAAAAAATGGGCACTTCTTCATACTGCTACTCCCTTTATTAACAACAGAAGGGAGTAACAATCTAAAGAAGGTGTACAGAATGTTCTTCTTTAGACTGTTACTTCCCCTATAAAAACAGAAGTGGCATATTCTTTTGTCCTAAAGTACATTGGACTAAACATCCCTTTGCCTTAATAGTTATTTGAGGAGCTTAGTATCAAAGACGGACAAGAGCACATTTCAAAATTTTACAGGAGAGCCGAAAAACTGTAGCTCAAATTCTACAGGTGCTAGAGAAATGATTTTTTTTTCTGTAGATTCTTAATAGACTCAAAACTAGTTAGAAGGACTGAAAACGTGAATTTCTTTGATATTTTAGCTGCTAAATGGAGTTAAAAAGTGGAGTTGTCCGCTTTTGAAACAAAAAATTGGTTTTGTCTGTTTTTGAAGCAAAATGATGTTGAAAATAATGGTTAGACTAATAATATTAGAGAAATAATTTTTTTTCACGTTATTTAGAGTTCTTAGGGGGTTGTGCCCCTAAATGTAGAGCTAAAATTGATTTCTCGATTTCCCCTCGGGGTATCATTTTTCTAAACATGTATGACAAAAGGGTAGGAGTAGGTATTCAGATGCTAAAGCCCGCATCATAGGAAATGCAGCCTCCTGATTGGCTGTTTCGGTTATGTCCACTTTTGAAGCAAAACGTGTGTTTACTTGTCCGTATTTGAAACAAAACTACAAATATTATTGCATTTTTACTCCTTTTCTGGTCATTTTTTATGCAAATGGATAGCAGAATCTGATGCAGCAGCCAAAAATCTATAAGAAACAATCGATAACTGAAATTCGGAAAAAATGTCGAATGTCCGTCTTTGATACTAGGCTCCTCATTTAGTCAGTCCTCATTTATATTGTAATTTAACATAGGGGAGCAACAATCTAAAGGTGTTGAGAATGTTCTTTAGACTGTTACTTCCCTTATAAAACAGAAGTGATACTCCTTTGTCCCAAAGTACCTTGGACTTAACATACCTTTGTCTTACTTACTTATCATACTTGTTAGACAAAGGTATGTATATGAATAATTATATCCATTTACATTCTATAAAAAAACAACAAAAAAAACCATAGACGAAAAACAATCTAAAAGAAGTACCGAACAATTTTTGTTTAATATTAATATATTATAATAAAAAATAATTTTGTAAATATAGTATTCTGTTAACATAATTGTAATTTTCGTTCATTTACCTCTAGAAAGGGAAGAAATTATATTTTAAAATCATGAGCTGTAAACCTCCAGACCATCTTTCGAAAATAATCCTGAAAAATTAAAAAGAAATTATTAAAGATGATATTATGGTAATTATACTTAAGACATATTGATTATAGAAATAAAGTTATCATATTTTGCAAACACTTATTAACATATAGAATTATTTTTCAAATTGAATATTATTACAGCAAGTTAGTAAGTTATTATATGAAGAGGTACTCTACCGTTGGTACTTGCATGATTTGAGGATCATTGGACCAATTTTGAGTATAAGCCATCATCAGCTGAAGAATACAGAGCTCTGTGAGTCAAAATGAACTCATAATACATGTGAGAGAGTTCTTCAGCTGATGATGGAATATAGCCCAAACTGGTCTCGATCTGAAACTGGATCCTCAGATCGAGCATGAATCAACAGTAAGTATCTCTTCATTATAATAAAAATATTTTTTCCGTGGTAGGCTGTGAAATAGTAACTTTAGAGCCTAAAAGACATAGCTAAAATCCATTTTTTCATTACGTGGACTTAAAAAATCTTTTCATTACTCCTAGCTGTAAAGAAAAAATCTTTTACGTCCTAGGAACTAAAAGATTTTTTATGTCCGGTGGGTAGTTGTCAAAACTTCCGTTAGTACCGCTGCAGTCTTTGTAGAAATGCTTCTAGTACGATAAAAATCCGCTAGATGTCAATGCGTTTTATTTATCTTTTCTTATAGTGTAACCTCATTTTAAGGTTTCTTTTTTTAAGTCTTAAGTATGTACTAATATTTTTTATTATTATATATTGATTAGTGATTAATATTTAATGTTTTTTCATTGTCTGCTACCTCGGAAAAAATAGCATATGCTACGCGACTGTGAAGTGTTTTTTCTTTACCTTGGCAATATTTACTGTCTCGCTTCGCTCGACAGTAAATGTAATTGCCGCGGTAAAGAAAATACTCACTTCACAGCCTAGTAACATAATATACTATTATCTCCAGTAGGGAAAAAAAGTTATGATTTTGAATTAGTTTAGAGGGACTAAAATAGGTCTTTTCATCCCTGAACTCAAAAAGAAGGGAGAAAAAGTAAAAGTAGGGCGAAAAAGTAAAGCAGGGCAAAAAAGGAAAGATTGCAACTTAATTATTTTATAAACAGTAGAAAATGTATGGCTAATGTAATGAAGTTGTTGAAATCAGGTTGGCGGCACCGCGCATTGACCATGTTTATCTTTGTTTACAACATTATAACCTGCATCTAAATAACTTCTATTTGAGTTTAATTCCAATTCTTATTTGTTTTTAATATTGAATCTCTTATATCTGCTATTAAAAGTTCTAATAATTATTGTTATTTATTAAAATAATAAATAAAAACTGTGCTATGGACGAAAATGTGTATTTTCTTCCTACTGAAGATAAAATATTGTATGTACCTCGTGAGTAAAGTGCCATTATTCCCCTCGCGATAATTAGCTCCCGAGGCGCAGCCGAGGGTTAACAAGAGTTATCCCCCCCGGTTAACAAGAGTTAGGGCCAAGGGAATAACAAAGAGTTATTCCCTTGGCTGCGCCTCAGGAGCTAATTAGAGTTATTCCCTTGGCTGCGCCTCGGGAATTAAAGAGTCTAATTCCCTCCGCTTTGCCTCGGGATTTAGGGACCATGGTTCCTTCGGCTTCGCCTCAAGAACCAACTTTTTTTGCTCAGGGAATAATGGCTTACTTTACTCCCTAGGTGCATAAATAACTATTTTTACTTATTGTAAAAAAATAACTGTTGGTTACCTAGATTGAGATGATTATCTATGGTTTAATAAGATATCACCTCACCCGTTTAGATATCATTTAATATAGCTTCCGTTAACGGTCAGTTTGGTATTCAAACACAAACTGATGCTTTTTTTAGAAGCAAAAAAATATAGATGAAAAAAAAAAAAAAAACTTGCAACACAATAAAAACACATGTTTTTATACTAGTCCTAGCATTTGTATGAAAATAATAATTCTACTCCTTATTCATTACCCCCTTAAGTTCTAGTGGACAATTCTTCCTCTGCCTATTTAATAGTTAAATCAATGTCAAAAAGGAAAAAATAAAATTGGTAAGCGAACAAGTCATGTTTCAAAAGATAGTCAATCTCAATAGGATACTAGAAACAAGACAAATTCTAGTAAAACTATGTTTCATAAAAATTAAAAAGTTTTCCACTATTTTTCAATTTTTCATGAGTACAATTGCCATTACACAAATGCATCTTTTTCTCTATAATAAACTAATAATTAGTACAAAATTCAAACAAACCTGTTTTTATTTGTAGTTGACAAGGAAGAGATGAAATTGAATTTCACTGAAAATGTGTTTTTCCACATCTGTAAAACAAAGAAGAAAAAACAAAATTATAATTATGATTTAAAATATATAATTAAATACAACATTTGGGCTAATTATACATCAGATAATAATATATTTAATCATGGTATTTCAGAAACTCTAGTCTGAATATTATATATCATCATAATAAAAGGAAAGTTATACTCGGGATAAGTGAAATAACTATATGAATATTGGATTAAATCCAGGTATGGGTGATTCTAATTTAAAGTGTAATTTTCATGTCCTAGATGAATAACTGGAGCGTTTTTCACATAATTGACAGGATTTTTCTTTATGGTAACTCAGTTAAGCTTAGAGAACTACAACCAAGCAAAAAAATAATGCGCCGCTTAATTTTAACCACTACAAAAAATTTCAAAAGGCGATTTTGTCCTAAAGTCAGTTTTTCTTATTCACTTCACTCTAAAAACTTATTGGATAATTTTGAAGTGGGGTCCTACCAGAATTAAAATATGTGTTAGTTATTAAAAATAATAAATATTACTAAATGGAACTTCAAGTTAAAGTTTGTCCTTTAAAAAAATGTAATTGTGGCAGGGAGATTTTAAGTATGGCGACGGATTTTCGCAATGCTGCAACACTGGTTTTCTTGTAACGGTTGATAGAGGATGACCTGAACCCTTTAGTTGAGAGCTAGCGCTAATTCCGATTGTTCTTCCAGTTGCGAACTCTTTTAAACGTAATTACCGTGCATGTTATTTAAGTCTATTTTCAAAGACTTTTTAGGTTAAGTTATAGTTCATTGTTTAGGCTTTTAAGAGTGCTATTTAATGGTGTATTAAAATTGGGTTTTTATTTTAAGCTACTGAACAAAATATTTTCTTAAAGTGTGAAATGTAACAACCGTGCATGAAAATGTGTACCATGCTTTAAATAAACTTAATTACTGCCTAAAAATTTGTTAAGTTATTTCCCATCTGTCCCGCATGGTGCAATATATCTGAAATTAGTCCGAGAACATTCCATCATTTTTCCTGAATTTTTTTAAAAAGTCAACATTTTCAGTCTAAGTCCAATTTTAGCTACCAAAATAGCACTTTAAATTAGAATCACCCATATACAAATAAGCTTACTATAAAGTTCTTTCAATTAAGTAAATTTTAAACTGAATTTAGTAAATGGTTTCTTTTATTTTTTAAAGTAGTTAGGCTATTAATAATAAACCATGGAGCAACAGAGCCCTACGAAGGGCTAAGACTAGCCAAAGTGTTAATACAACTAAATCAAAAGGCTCTTGTTGTGGCTATTATCATTAAAATCAAGGGCTACTATCATGGGGATAGTTGCTGGGTCTCTTTTGCATTCTCAAAATAATAAACCATGGAGCAACAGAGCTCTACGAAGGGCTAAGACTAGCCAAAGTGTTAATACAACTAAATCAAAAGGCTCTTGTTGTGGCTATTATCATTAAAATCAAGGGCTACTATCATGGGGATAGTTGCTGGGTCTCTTTTGCATTCTCAAAATAATAAACCATGGAGCAACAGAGCCCTACGAAGGGCTAAGACTAGCCAAAGTGTTAATACAACTAAATCAAAAGGTTCTTGTTGTGGCTATTATCATTAAAATCAAGGGCTACTATCATGGGGAGAGTTGCTAGGTCTCTTTTGCATTCTCAAGCTAAAAAATAATAATTTATTTACTAACAAAAATATTTTCTTTTAAAATTACTTATTTAATGACCCTAGGAGGGGTTAAAATATATTACAAAAGTGAGCTCTTTAACATTTCTTAATAGATCTAACGAGTTAAGAATTAATATTATTTGTTTAATTATTTTTTTTTATACTTTTTAAAGTTAAAAACAGGTGAAAAAATTAATAGAATTTGTGGTGTTTTTGACGGCCACCAACAGAGACGATATTTAGTTGAAAATAAGGTTTCCAAGGATAAATTTAAACGAGGAAAATGTATTAAGTGACATATTGAAAATACTACATACATAGAGATTATGTAAATAGGAAAATTTTATATTTACATAGAAGTAGAGAGATTTGTTTTAATAAAATAAAACTACCTTAAATATTGTAGAAAATAAAATTTAAAAAATAAATAAATAAATAATTATTTCAAGATAAAAAGAACTTTTATATACTATGTTTTTAAATTTTATGTCGAATCGTATGTAATTTTGATAATATAATTGTTATTGTTATATAATAAATAATGTTAGTCAAAAAAAAAAAAAAAAAAAAAATAGTTCCAAATTTATTTACTTCACATAAATGACAACCATCTAGAGAGCTGATCTTAAACCTATAAAAGGACAAATCTTTGTACAACGGATCTCCCCAACACCAAATCTAAAGCATGCCATCGATATATTTGAAATAATATAATCGATATTTCCTGTTTTGCTGTCATTCAATGTTTATCTATCACAAATTTGAGACCCGTCAAAATGAAGATTGCGTAAATATTGGATATGGCAAAACAAATAAAATAACTTGCGTATTTTTTCCGAACTAACTTTCCGCACAGCAAAATTTGCTGAAAACATTAAATTCTGCTGAAAGATGGCTAAAAGTATTAAAATAATGCATTGTCATTGTGTTTTGAGCTATGCTAAAAGTTGCAAATGTCTAGCTATTCGGGAAGTTAGTTAGAAATTGATTGCCAGATTTGTACCGGACAAACAAACAAACAAACAAGAATTGAAGCTAATAAAAACGTAGTAAAAAAATAAAACTGAACTTACAAAATTCAAACTTTCTTCCTCTTCTTCAAACACTAAGTTAAAGGATTTGTAAACCTGTAACAAATTATAACATTAAATTTTAAAAAAACAACAACTAATAAATACATAGATAGGTATATTAAAATAATCAAAAATTAATCAGAGAAAATTATCAACATGGTTGTTATTTAAGACATATGCTTGTCTATTTTTTTTATAATTCATCATAATATTTTTTAATTGTTTTTAATTAGTTTTTTAAATGGAGTTACATTTAATTCACTGAAGGTTTGAGATAATAAGATAGATTTAAAAAAAAAACTTCATAATTCAAATGTAATTAATTAACTACTACATTACAATCAGTAGAAGAATTAATGGGGGGGGGGGGGGATATACATGTATATAACTTACAAGAAGGATTGATGACTTATATAGGTGTTAATGTCTTTGAATTGTAAGAATAATTCTTGAAGAAAATCTGAAAAAGAAAAATAAATAAATAAACAAACTATATAAAACAAATAAATAAAAAAAAAAAATATCTATACTCAATTGTATTTCATTAATAGTGGAGTTAATTAATTATTCTTTGGTTAATCTCTTAATTGTACTTTTTCTTTTTGGGCTCTAGTCATGATATTAAAAAAACTTTATTTATAAAGCCCCCCCCCCCCCCCCCCCCCCCCCCAAAAAAAAGGTTGACACTGAAAAGAATGTCATATTAGAGAAATTGCATTCCTTTTAGAATGACCAAAATGCAAGGAAAAAACTCAGAACAAAGGTATCAACACGATATGTTTCAGACATATGCTTGTCTTTATCATTCATCATGGTTATTAGATTAAATAGATATAACTTAAGAGAAGTCAACGACAAAAATCGGTGTTTATAGGTAACAATGTACATCAATTTGTGAACTTACTTGTAAAAAAAAATCATTGTGGAACTTCTGATTTTACTAGATAAGACTCAGGACTTTAAGTAGATGCTACCTATCAGTTGATTCTTGAGTCTAAAATTAAAAAAAAGTAATAAGAATACAATTAGAAATTAATTATTTAATAAAAGTAATTAAATTACAATTTATCAGATTATTATTATCACCATTGCTTTACAGTATGACAGGGATAACTGAATAAAATTAAATTCATCATATTAAGAAATAACTTTCTTTAAGAATTAAAGAAAGTTTAAAGTGTTTATTTTTTGTATTATTTTACTATTGTTATCTACAATTAATTTTATAGTGATGAGATAAAAATTTATTATTCTTTTACTAAGATTTGTTAACATCAAAAGTCTTATGATATTACAAGCTTATTTAAAATTATATCTTACCGAAATGATAGCTAAATGATTTATATTTAAAGTTGTATCTTTTTTTAAGATAATAAAAAATACAATTAATAAGATAAGTTCTTAATTAAAGTAGAGGGGAAATAAATATGCAAGAAATCTTACTTTAGGCTTCTGAAGTATTGGCATCTGTAGAATGTTCATGTTTACTAACAGTATTCTGAAACAGAAGATAAAGAAAAGCAAAATTATCATCAGGATGATAAAATTAAGGAAAATGATAAGAATTTAAAGTAACTTACATCAGAATACCACTACGTTTTCACCATTGTCTTGTATGACAGGGATAACTATTAATTCATCATGTAAATGCTCTTCTACTTTGAGATCATAGCTCATTGATGATGCTTAAGGTAATATCTTTCATTTTGCATGTATTTATATCTTATGATTTTTTTATCTTAATCTAACTTGATCCATATACTATTAAGCGATCCAGAAGTCATTTAATTTGACCACACCCTAAATCACAGTCCCAGAGACACTCACAGTAGAGGAAATTCCTTGATACATTATTTAAGTAACGTACCCTCAGAAAGATAGATAAGTAACCAAAAAAATTCAAATCGATATTTGTTAATTAAGAACCCCCTGATAATCTAACCACCTCTCCTTTCGTAGAGAAGGTGGTTAGAGGTGGTTTGGGGTGGTTAGAGGTGGTTTGGGGTGGTTAGAGGTGGTTTGGGGTGGTTAGAGGTGGTTTGGGGTGGTTAGAGGTGGTTAGAAGTGGTTTGGGGTGGTTATAGGTGGTTTAGGGTGGTTAGAGGTGGTTTGGGGTGGTTAGAGGTGGTTTGGGGTGGTTAGAGGTGGTTTGGGGTGGTTAGAAGTGGTTTGGGGTGGTTATAGGTGGTTAGAGGTGGTTTGGGGTGGTTAGAAGTGGTTAGCTGGTGGTAATTTTCAACAGGAGGGCACTTAATTAACAAGTACTTTCAAATTTTAGTAGAACTTAAGGGGATAACGTAATAAAGCAGTAACTTCAGTATTTCATTTCTTTTTTAATTTAATCCATGTATTTAAGATTTATAAGTATTTTATCTTTACAGTGGATTCCCTAAACAGTTAAAATTGAGCTTGCTAAAGTATTTCCATCTGAGGGTGCAATATATTATATTTATTTATCTACGATTGATACGAAATATAAACATTGTAGCTCTGTTTAGATGGGTAGAAAGTGATTCTTTAAGTACTTGTATTCATTGCGCATGCGCGTTTAATAGTTCTGAAGAATTCCTCTTCTTTACCACCCTAGGGGGGTAAAGAAGAGGAATTCTTCAGCTTTACGCACGATTAGCAAGTTTGTTTACATTTAACAAAACTAATTTGCTGTTCTCTTATTAAAGTAACTGTTTATATCGTGTTTTTAGTGAAAAACAATGAGTGAATCAAGTGAGTTTGACGAAAATGTGGAGGATAATACTCCTCCAGAAATAATTAATTTGGCAAAAAATACAACTCAAGAATTAATGCCATCTTTATCAAGAGAGAGATGCGAACTTACATACAGCAAGTTTATTTTTTTCTGTATTTATTATTTAAATCTAACAATCGTAGATAAAGTACGGTACGCAACTCGTGCGAAAACGGCATTTTGCATTGCTCGTGTGGTTTTACCACCCTCGCTGTCGCTCGGGTGCAAACTCCACACTCGCATGCAAAATGCTACTTTCCGCAGTCGACGTGCAATGTACTATTACAGTATACTTTCTCAAACTATACAATACATTAAGCTCAAAAATTATGAATATTTCCTAGCAATGTTTGTAGAAAAATAAGCTTTATTATCATAATGTCATGAAAACTTTGTTTATTATCTTTATATTCCCATATTAATTATTAAATAATTTCTGTCATTACTCACTTTGTTAAATAATCCAAGCTGCGATGATGACCTTAGAAAGCAGTGGCAATTGATTTCTACCATAGTTGTTAGTTAGCTATAACACAAAAACAAAAAGGAAATTAACTTAATTTGTCACAAATCGATAAAATGATTAAATTTAAGTTGGTTTTTTTCCTTATAATGAGAAGATTGTTCAAATAGCATAACATTTTGTTAGGACTTTAAGCAATTTCTTAAAGAAACTTAAGTTTATGATAACAATTTTGAGGCAGTGTTCTAAAATAACGGACCCTGCCCCCCTTAAAAACACAAATGATATTACTATTTGAACAATGCTCATTCCGTTGTATCTTATCAGAAGTGTTGGGTAACATCCCGTCTCATCAAGACAAATTATGAGTGGTGCATGGGAAATCATCATTAAGATAACGTCAAATCCATAATAAAATCATAAGTTTGTATAATATTTTATAAGTACTTCATGGATAATTCTTTATTAATAGGTCTAATTAAGGAACATCATTTTCAGATTAGGAATAGAAACAGAGTGAAAAAAAGTTGTAATTGTATAACAAATTTCAAATCCCTTTTGATGCAATCAATATAAGTAAGGAGATATGAACCAAGATGCCATGGACAAACTACCAAAAGCATAAGGTTTTTAGGACGACCTTGAAACCCTAAATAACTTTATTGCTCTATACAGGGTGACTGGCGTTATACGTGAAAAAATGAAGTGGGTTGTTCTAGGCCTCAGGGGCTACAAAAAACACTATATAAACCATGGGTCAAATATTAACCGTTCTCCCATAAGTTCCAATTTTATGATTTTTTTAAGATCGCATGCCTTTGCTCATAAAAACACCAATTGCTCCAAAAGTATAAAAGCAAAATCAAAATTTTTAGTTTCGTTGTAAAGCTGACAACATTTTCTATCAGAAAAGTGTAATTTTAATTGTCATTCTCTCAAATTGCATGACAAAAATATTTTTTCTTTGTGGTTCCATAACTTAGAATAGAACCGAGCTTAAACTGTTCGGACTTCAGGAAAAACTTCCTCATTTACTAACGTTTCGATCAATATAAATATCATTACCTATTCATAGGGCGGAATTTTTAGTAAACTTCGCTGAAAGTAAAAAATAAACATGTTTATTGTTGCTATTTTTGACTTACAGGTGAGTAAATAATTAAAAAAAGCAAGACTGGTTTGGTATACTCACCTATATTTCAACCAAAATGACAATAAACATGTTTCTTTTTTTACTTTCAGCGAAGTTGGCTAAAAATTCCGCAATGTGAATAGGTAATGATATTTATATTAATCGAAACGTTAGTAAATGAGGAAGTTTTTCCTGAAGTCCGAACAGTTTAAGCTCGGTTCTATTCTCAGTTATGGAACCACAAAGAAAAAATATTTTTTTCATTTTTTCTTAAAAATAATATTTGTGTACATTTTTTGTCATGTAATTTGAGAGAATGAAAATGAAAATTACACTTTTCTGATAGAAAATTTTGTCAGCTTTACAACGAAACTAAAAATTTTGTTCTAGCTTTTATACTTTTGGAGCAATTAGTGTTTTTATGAGCAAAGGCATGCGATCTTAAAAAAATCATAAAATTTGAACTTATGGGAGAACGGTCAATCTTTGACCCATGGTTTATATAGTGTTTTTTGTAGCCCCTGAGGCCTAGAACAACCCACTTCATTTTTTCACATATAACGCCAGTCACCCTGTATATCAGGTCAGACTTGAACATTCCATGTAACTGTCTGAATATCCAACAAAATTAAGTACAAAATATAATACAAACTAATTTAATTACTAAAAAACAATATAGAGTAATTATCATATTTTCTACTTTAAAAAAATGAATACCTTAATGCTCGATGGTGGCTAGAAATTCGTTCATTATTATCACCTGTTAAGTATAAATTAACAAAAGTAGCAGTGTAAATCCTAAAACAGGTAAAAAAAAGAGATTTAGTTAGGTAAGAAAAAGAATCAGTAAACAATCATTAAAATCAAAATAAGATAACTACATTTGGTGTTATTTGTGGGCTAACCTTTAAATAACATAAATTTCATTAAAATCACTTAAATAGTTTTAAAAATTACAAGATAAAAAGAACTTTTTATATACTACGTTTTTTAATTTTCTTTTGAATCAATATGTAATGTTGATAATATAATTTTATTGTTATATAAAATGTTAGTGAAATATAAATAGTTCCGAATTTATTTACTTCACACAAATGACAACCATCTAGAGAGCTGATCTTAAACCTATAAAAGGACAAATCTTTGAACAACGGATCTCACCAACACCGCATCAAAACCGTGGCCATCGATATGGCCCAGTGTAGGGGAGGGTAAGAGAAGAAAAATAAGTACAAGTAAAGAAGTACAGATGTAAAAAAATTAAACCGATATCTAGTACACAAGTGTAGACACACCTGGTTGTCATACGTCAATTAATTTATTTCTTTGCTTATTTATTCTTTTTAGCTGTCATTCAATGTTTACCTCTTAATAAAAAATCACAAAATTGAAACCCGTCATAATGAAGATCGTAAAAATATGGGATATGTCAAAACAAATAATGTAACTTGCGGATTTTTTCCGAACTAACTTTCCATACAGCAAAATTTGCTGAAAATGAATTAATATCTGATGCAAGATGGGTATAAGTATTAAAATAATGTATTGTCATCGTGTTCTGAGCTATTCTAGAAGTTTCAAGTGCCTAGCAATTCGGGAAGTTAGTAAGAAATCGATTGCCAGATTTGTACCGGACAAACAAACAAACAAGAAAGCAAGCTAATAAAAACGTAGTAAAATTGAAGTGTTCATAGAAAAAAAAAAAAAAAAATTGATGCACTGCATGCTATTTTAAAAATGTAGCAATACCAAATTAAAATTACTACATAATTTAAAAAAAACTGTACGCCGTAAACTGTGACTTAAAACTACCATAGGACATAAGGATAGAGGTCCATAATAGCAGCGCGATAAGTTTACTGCAAGCACTACAGTGTGCTATAAATTGCTCTACTTCCATATGCACTGTCACTACTAACATGCCAGACATTCGTTAAAATAAATTAGCAAACATCTGTTATAGCAGGATTCGTTTGTGCTGGAAGACAAAGCTACACAAACCAAATAACCAAAATTAATAAATGTAATAAAACAATAAAAAGGGATTGTACCTTATTAGATTAAAATAGTGGATCGTAGGTAGGGAACTCTGCAGTGACATTTCCTTGATGTCACTCCAACTTCTGAAACAATTGTAAAAATAAGTTAAAATCACCTTTTTATACCCACACTAAAAATAATAATAATAACAAAATAGTTGGCTTCAAACTTGAACAATTAGGCTGGAAAAGTCAACATTTATATATGTTGTGGTTCTACCTCAAACAATTAAATTAACATATAAAAATCACATTTAATTAACATTTTGAAATCACAAGGAGGCAGAAGAAGCAGACAAAAATATCTTTATCTATATCTGTTTGTCTTAGCTATATTCCCAGTTCCTGTCCTGCTCAAGTGTAGAATTTTAAAGCAATAATGACGCATTTGTTAAAAAGGTGAATCCACTAAAATCAATGCATGACAATGGTTCATATAATAGTGAACAAAAACCACTAATGTTATTAACATAGAAAAATGCAAAATTTCACTTAAAATAGATCATCATGAAAAACACCTTCCTTTCTGAGTGATAGCTAACTTTAAGTGGGAGGCAGATGTAAACCACTTATGTCTATTATAATTATATTATGATTTCTTTTAAATGTCAATTATTTACTTAAAAACAAAAGACATTAGACTAATAGTACACTTTTGTTACTTAGAAGACAGATTATTACTGATGAAAAATAAAAAAAATATTTATAATAAATAATTTGTAGCAAAAGTACTTCAGCCATAACTATTAAAAGAGAAACAACTGAATGGAATGCTTGTGCTTGAAATTTTATGTAAGTCCCAAGCGAACACTGAAGATCAATTAAATTGCGATCAACAGCAATTAGATAGGACTATCAATTATACTTAATTATTTAACCCATAAAACGCGTTTTCTAATTCAGGAACATACCTCTGAGGAGGATTTTAATAATACTAAATGATATTACACGATTTAAAAGTGAATCTTTTAAAAAAATTCATTGTTGGGATTCTTGGGTTCAACCTGAGGCATGAGGAAAAGAGAGGCGGAGTACCAGAAGGGTGTGTTTGGATCCACTATAAATTCAACTACCAGCAGCCTTAGCTCGGGCATGGAACCACAGTGGATCTTAACACATTTAATGGGTTAAATTAGTAAAATATATTAAAACAAAATTCATTTAACAAAAACCAAGGTTTTTAAGGAATTGAAGGGTAAAGAGAAGAACCGCCAGTCCATGTTTTTCTTGAAATTAAGAAAATTATTATACCTAGTGGTATTGTAATGATACTTTTAACAAGCTGGAGTTGAAATAAGGGGAAAAATAGACATTACCCCTATAAAATAAGACTTCTAGACTTAGGCTCTACCGCCAATAGGATATGGGAGATTGCGCTATCATATATTAGGGAAGGGAGAACTTGGGGCAGAGGAACTTGTTACGCTGAAGTGGCAAGATATCCTCTCCTTCATAATCCAAACAAAGAGGTTTGAGAGTGAGGTGTGGTGGTTTGATGGGTGTGGGAACGCCTAGGGTTGGCAAAAAGGATCCAAAGGCGGTCTGTTTGCTAGGCTTGGCCTCCCCGCCCCCTTACTACTACTACTACTAGGCTCTACCGCACTTAAAAGTTAAAAAAACATTAAAATGAAAATTTTAATTTCAAAAATTTCATTCCTAATTTTAAAATTTTTCTCCAATTTTTAACTACCAACTACAATAAATACTACAACTATTTCTATACAAGTTATATCGTTGTATTGAAATGGCGCCTGTACTATTAATATTTATAATAGGAAGTTGAAATAGGGCTCAAATTGAGCAGAATTAAAATTGGGAATGAAGCCTGTACTTAGATTTTTGATATCTTGCTTAGAACCAATAAATTTGGCATTTTACTCTTAATTCTAACCTTTTAAGGGCGGTAGAACCTTAAGGTTCTGTGGAAGAATAGTGCGAGTGGTAGGAAATAGCCTTGGCAGTCCACACTTAGATCATTTTATAATAATGTGTTAAATTCTTCTAAAGTGGTTAAAACTCCCTTGCTAAAATGTTTTTAATTTTAAGTTTTTGGTAGTTTTCATACTACAGAAAGTTTAAATTTTAATTTAAATCAAATTATAATTATTATTTACTACGGGAAACAGACAGTGAAAAATACACTCCCGCGCCGGGAGTGTATTTTTCACTGTCTGTTTCCCGTAGTAAATAATAATTATAAAATGTTTTGTTAATCTTCCGAAAAACTTTTAAACTTTTAATTTACAAGTTTTTCTTTAAATAGAGCCATATTGGAATAAGGTGGTTTCTTCCCTAAAACCCTTTATAATAGGAAAAAACTCAATATATTTACCATTTCTTGAAGGTCTTAAAAACCAGAAATAGATCAGGTCCACTAAAATAGATGCAGACTCCACTGAAACACACAAATTAAAATAAATGATTAATTACTGTGGTTTTTAAACATGATCAAAATAATAAGCACTTAATTATTTTTAAGAACAGCTGTAAATTTGTGAGGAGGATTTACATAATAGGTAATTCAATTGTTAGGACTTGTCTCTTTGTTTTTAATATTTTTCAAGCCAATTGAAATGGAAATTGTACTTAGCAATTAATTGTAATCCTCACAAATTTACTGTCATTCCACAAAACTTCAGATTTGATATGTTATCACCACAAATATGGTCTGAGTAGTATATGGAAATAAGGATCATCATCATCGTAAAAATATAATTATATAAGTTAAATTCATTTAATATAAATATTATAAGAAATATATCATTATAAATTTCTTATTATTATAATAATAGTCCAGGAGATAGCGTGCAAAAAAGTGTCTGACTAACATCAAGCTAGAATTTTGTTTACAAGTCAATCTTTTAGCGCCTTTTAAGAATATGTGGTCAGCTAAGTTCGTCTGCGGGACATAGCTTGGCAATAAGCGTTTGAAAAAAACAAACCGGTGGAGAGCGGCCATGTCTCACCAATTATGGTGGACAATGTGATTTTCATGATCCTGAGTGCAGAATTAGTTAGTAGACCAAAAATCAAGTCGATGTTATTTCCACTCTTGATAGGTTAGTTATTCAAATATTACTAAAAATCAACGGTGTCACCTGTCAGCGGACAAACTAACATCAACTTGATTTTCGGTCAACTAACTAATTCTGTACTCAGGATCATGAAAATCACATTGTCCACCATAATTGGTGAGACATGGCCGCTCTCCACCGGTTTGTTTTTTTCAAACGCCTATTGCCAAGCTATGTCCCGCAGACGAACTTAGCCGATCACATATTCTTAAAAGGCGCTAAAAGATTGACTTGTATACAAAATTCTAGCTTGATGTTAGTCAGACACATTTTTGCACGCTATCTCCTGGACTAAAATAACAGAACATTAATAAATCATTTAATAATTTGAGTCTTAATAAATATATTTTAAAATGTGGAATTTTTTATTCTTATTATATTCATACATATAATATAAAAAAAAAAAAATATATATTTTTTAGTTATTAAATTAAATATTGCATATTTGTATCATCAGAAGAAAACCAATCAGCACCGAATAAATCAGACTGGGGCGGTATAATTCATCATATGTATACATTTAAAATTACTAAACAATTAATTGTGTTTTAAAAGCAGGGTGTCCAGCAATATTAAAATGTAAAATTCAAGCATATTTAAAGGTTTTCAAGGCGCAATTTTATAAAAGTCAAGGCTGGCTTAACATTAGTTATTAAAATAGTGATTTATTCACAATTTCTTAGAATTATAGAAAAAAATATGAGAAAAATAGTATGAGTTCAGCAAAATAATATGAATTACTTTTATAATAGAAGAGATTTTATTTTTTGGACTTGTAGAATATTATAGTAGGCTGAAGGGTTTATTTGGAATGAAAGTCCTTCGACTATATATTTTTATTTCATCAAAACTTTCACCATGGGAACCTGAGCTTCTTCAGTGATCATTGAGCTCTGATGAAATAAAAATAAATATCACTCGAAGGTCTTTTATTCCAAATAAACCCTCCAGCCTACTATAATATTAATAGTATTAATTCAACCTAATTACAGCGGTTGTACCCCAGGGAAGTGAAATACAATATACAGTAGCGCATCGATTATCCGAACTAATGTTGTTTAGGGTGGTTCGGATAGTAAAAACTTCAAAATGTATTGGTACTTCTTGACAACCTAGGGTCTTTAAAATCCCCGATTTTTGAAAAATTCAAGCATATTTTAAGTTTTTCTGTTATTTTTTCAAAATTCAAGCATATTTCAAGGTTTTTACAAGCATCCTAAAAATTCAAGCATAATTCCAGGAGTTCAAGGAATTCAAGGCTGCTGGACACCCTGAAAAGTCAATTATTTCTTTATAATACTTATCGAAGCAACTTTTCAGCTAAAATGAAGAAGTATAATTTAAATATCACATGTGCGTAACATATCAGATAAAACCAATCAGCACCGAATAAATCAGAATGGGGCGGTAGAAATAATCATTTCTAAGTTACTAATAAAGATTAGTACTTGAATCTATTTTTATACTAGGGTTTTTTATGTTAACAGGAAACTTTTGTAAAAATGGTTTAGTAGCATATAAATTTAAAGTCAGGTTGAACCTGCCTAACAGCTTTCATTCACATTTAGGTAGAGCTGGCCATACAAGTTGCGGTATACACTCCGGTTCACCTGTACTGGTATACCGCACATGTATGGCCAGCTTAATGCATTAGCCTATTAAATATGGTACCCATAAACAACATACACCACTACACTACAGTAGCTAACGGTGTTGGGTCATCACCCAATTTAGGTTCTTCCAAAAAAATAAATGTATAAACAATAATTGAGTAGCCTAGTATCAAAGACGGACATTCGATATTTTTTCCGAATTTCAGTTATCGATTGTTTCTTACAGATTTTTTGGCTACTGCATCAGATTCTGCTATCCATTTGCATCAAAAACGACCAGAAAAGGGGTAAAAATGCAATAATATTTGTAGTTTTGTTTCAAATACGGACAAGTCAACACACGTTTTGCTTCAAAAGTGGACATAACCGAAACCGCCAATCAGGAGGCTGCATTTTACTAACTCATTCCTATGATGCACTGCGGGCTTTAGCATCTGAATATCCTCCCATTTTGTCATATATGTTTAGAAAAATGATACCCTGAGGGGAAATTGAGAAATCAATTTTAGCTCTAAACTTGGGGGCACTATCCCCTAAGAACTCTGAAAAACGTGAAAAAAAAAAAAATTATTTCTCCAATATTATTATTCTAAACATTATTTTTAACGTCATTTTGCTTCAAAAAAGGACAAATCCTTGTTTTTGTTTCAAAAGCAGACAACTCCACTTTTTAACTCCATTTAGCAGCTAAAATATCAAAAAAAATTCACGTTTTTAGTACTTCTAACTAGTTTTGAGTCTATTAAGAATCTACAGAAATAAAAAATCATTGCTCTAGCACCTGTAGAATTTGAGCTACAGTTTTTCGCCTCCCCGGTAAAATTTTGAAATGTGCTCTTGTCCGTCTTTGATACTAAGCTCCTCATATTTTAAATTATTGTTTTACAAATTATATTAAAAGATTTTTTATGGGCTAATAGAAGTAATTAACAATATATTTACAAAAAAAAAAAAAAAAAAAAAATAGACAATACTTTTTTCCACAAAATTATTTTTTTTCTAATTTCAAACCATACCCTCAGACAAATGCCTCACAATCTGCACAACAGTTGTACTGTTCAGACAGTATTTGAAAGGTAGCTAGAGTGTTATCATCACTGGGTAAGCAGTAGAAGCCTAAGTGACAAAGGGCATCAATCAAAAGTAAAAGGAAGAATCTAGGTTCCAGCAAGATATACGGATTGACAAAAAACTAAAGGATTACACTAATTTTAGTTACGCTGATAAAAAAACGGACAAGAACAAAATTAAATCTGTGTTGAAACTTGATATTATTCCATACAATAGTGAATATAAGCACTTATAAGTTATAAAATTATAAGCTTCTTGCCAAAAATAAAACCACACACTACACATAAATAACAGCATAAATCTTAAGTCTTTCTTAAATATTAGTTTAGTTGTTAATGAAATGATAAAAAATGTGAATGAAAGTGAATTTAACTTTCTAAAATCAGAAAACAGAATAGTGACAGCATAAGGTAATAGGAATATTTGATTAAGGTCTAAAACTAGTGAAATCTAAAGAGCCATCAGGGATAACAAAATAATTATTCAAATTTTTAAGTTTTTGGTAGTATTCATAATACGGAAAGATTACATTTTTCTTTAAATCAAATTATAATTATCAATAAGTACGGGAGACATACAGAGAAAAATTGACCCCGACAATTGACCGCGACTTGAACCACGGGTCATCCTATTAATCCGTTACAGGCGCTCTTCCCGGTGCGGGAGTCTGTTTTTCTCTGTAGTATGTCTCCCGTAGTTATTGATAATTTATAATTTGATTTAAAAAAATTATTTATTTAAGAGTTAAAAATTAATATGCTATTTAAACTAAAATCTTAAGGGGTTTAATAAAAACACTTTTTTAAAATAATAAATAAATAGGGTATTTTCAAACCTCGTTAAAATCATAATGTTTCTATTGTGAAATCTTCTTTACCGGTAATTTGGTAAGTTGTCTAATAGATCAGGGTAAAATACCGGATGTGAGTCAATAGAGCTCAATCAACTGACAGTTACCAAATTACCGGTAAAGAAGATTTCAAAATTGAAATATCACGACTTCATAACAAGGTTTGAAGATGCTCTAATTAAGGGGTGAAATATCACCTTTTTTTTTATAAAAAAAAAGTGTTTTCATTAAACCCCTGAAGACCCAAGTTTAAAAAAAAAAACATACTAATAAATATAAAGGGGACAGCAAGGAAAAAATGGTTAAAAATTATATAACAGGGAAACTAAAATAAAACAAAAAACTTTGAAATAAGTATAAAAATAAATGATATCATTTACTTAGTAATAAATGATATTTTTTACATGGTAAAGTGATGAACTTATAAATATTTAAAAATATGTGTTTATTTCTTAATCAGACAAATATAATTATCAGCATAATTTCTTATCAGAGACTGACTTTATCAACTTAAACATCATTTTAGAAAACTAACACATATCACGAATGAATTATCATTTAAGGTACAATTAAAAATTAATTATATTTTTTAAATTTCAGGACATATTAAGTGATGACTGACCTTTTTAATAGAAAAAGGATAGCCTTTTTTAAAAAAAAAAAAGAAAAAAAAGGGGGACACTAATGTAAAAAAAAAAAAAAAAAAAAAAAAAAAAAAAAAAATTCTATTACTTCAAATTGATTAATTTATTTTTTATTAATTAAAAAAAATTATAGTATCAATCTAAAGACATTTAAAAAAAAAATACCTTTACTGCATTATCTGTTAGAGGCTGCGAAGATGAGAATTTACAAACTAAATCCGATACCACATATCACCTTGAAGGGCTAAATCAAACAAAAACAAAGAACAATTTAAAATCAAACAGTAACTTACTTTTAAAAATAAACAAATTGAAATAAGTTGAAATTTCAGAATCCTTTTGGCTTTGCACACTCATGACAAATAGTGGGCAAATGTGTCATCATAGAAAGTATGTCCTAACTTATCAACTTTAATGATTATTAATAATAATTATTTGTGGTTACACAATAATGAATAAAAGTTAGCATTGTAGTCATATTTAAACTGCATAAGGAGTTAACGCTAAAAAAGCTGTAAGTGATGCAGTAAGTTAACTTCAACAGCTTTGAGACTGTACAATTGAATACATTTAAACTACTGCAAGTAAACATTTATGTAGCTGAAAGTAATACAGTGATGCAACTTAAGTGAAGTGCACTCAAAGCTCTAAGTTCACTTAATGCAAGCACTTATGGTGTTAAAATGTACTACTAACACCAGTATAAGTATATCCTTAATAATAGCTGTTTAAGTATATTACAGCAGTTTCAAGTCTTCACCTGCTGTAAGATGTACACTTACTAATTGTAAATAGTACATTTAAACTAGAATAAGTAATACACTAGTAGTAGTAGCAGTCTAGTACTTCCTACTAGAACGGGTAGGACGAACCACTTGTTCAAACCTTGCAATTAGGCCATCACTTAGGCCCTTTCTACGCCCGCGGTAGAGAGTTCCAGCCACTTCACACATCATACATATGTACATTGTACCACCGAAGCGAGTATGATGTGATCAATAGTGAGCCATATAAATCAGAGCGTCAAGGCGAGGAATTGAACCCTGTCTTGTTCCACTCATGATTCAGTGATGGCCGAGAAGACGTGGTTTAACCCACACGTCCACGCTGGCTCTCCTAAGTAATACACTAACTAGAGTAAGCAATACACTTATAACAGTAGTAAGAGATATTATACAGGTGTAAGTAGTACATTTAACAGGATAAGTACTTGTAGTAAACAACTTAATAATAAAGTAATAACATTAATAATTGATACCCCCATTCAATATATTACAAAAAAAAAAAAATTAAGTACAAAAACACAACGTACCTTAATGGTTAAAACAAAATCATGCCAGCAAAGTTTGAAGCAAGCAACATTCAGTGGTACAAGGACCTAAAACATAACAATGATCAAAATTAGACAATAAGATTTTTAAAAAAAAAAACCTGTATTAAACTAAATTATTTTTCTACTTAATTTCAGAATCCTTTTGGCTATATAATAAAGTCATCACGACTAACTAGGTAGTCCTAATAGACAGTTGTCATCATTATAAAATCTATTAAATTTAGGGTACTTCTTTAGATTGTTACTCCCCTATGTTTTTTAGAATATAAATGACTGACTAAATAACTATTGAGACAAAGGAATGTTAAACTTCTTCTTTTATAATGGTAGTAACGGTCTAACGAAGAACATTGCGTACACCTTCTTTAGATTGTTACTTCCCTCTGTTATTTTATAAGGGGAGTAACAATCTAAAGAAGTGCTGCATTTAGAAGTGTTAAAACCATCTAAATATGGAGTTTAAAAATAATCTTCAGTAACTTCCAGACTGCAAAAATGTATATGGAAAGAAATTGATACAAAATCAAATTGATTAATACCTTTTTTTCAATTGTTTTAGATTCCCTTCTTATCCGTCAGGTTATTCCATTCTTAGAGAAGTCAGGCATCCCTGAAAATTTAAAAAAAAAAAAAAAAAATTAAATAAAATTTTAAAATGGTACTTAAAAATGCATTATTTTATAAATATTGTCCCCTCAGACCTGTTGAGCTTAAATATGAATTTCTATCATCCATAGAAGTCAAAATAAGATATGTCATCATGAAACAAAATAATTATTTCTGTATTTAACATAATTCAGAAGTTTTATCAAGATACCCGAACCAGGTTGTTTATTCTAAATTACTTAAAACCCAATGAAAAGATACCTATAGATTCCCCAACCACTTATATATATAGCACGAGAGCTTTACTATGGAAAAATTAAAAAAATGTTAGCGTTACATAAAAGTGGTATTATTATTTTAATAAATAAATATTTAATTAAGTTGAGGCCCCCAGATTTAGTATAAATGCCAAGTGTTGTCGTAACAAACACTGTTTCATATCCATTGGCATGATTTGTGCAAAAGAGTAAGGCCATACATAGTTTAATAAGTAACCTGACAGAATAAAAAAATCAAATATTTCCTTTTGCACAAGAAATGTACACTGAATAACAATTCTGAACTATTACTAGATAGTAAGTAAAATGCAACAGAAATACACTAATAACATAATAATTAACAAAATAAATAATACCTCTCACTAATCTGTGATAATGCAGATAGATCCAGGAAGCTCTTGTTTCACCTCCTCATGCTAGCGACCCGATTCAATCAGTGCTGCTCTGTCAGTTGTATTAGGACCCATTTACCACGTAGCACTGGTAATCACGGAAAATTCCACATCTAGAGAAGGTGCAGTCATCCCAATTCATCTTGAAAAAAAGTATTCAAATATATAATATTAAGATGTAAATGTTTTAACTGATAAATTCTTAATGTACCAAGGACCGGTAAATCTGCACTATTTGGCCCACTAACTTCTAATTGTCCGATTTACTTGCAATTTTTTTTAAACTGTTCCTTTTTACATATTAAAAACGATTCCGGTTGTACCATCTCGTTAAATTCAATAGTTTTTTCGTAAAAAAAATACGTAAAAGCGTCACTTTCTTAGGGAAATGAGGAAGGTAATGGCGAAAAGTACTAATCTTAACCTAAACTAACTATAACCTTCCCGTATTTTTCTTAGGAAGTGACTTTTTACGTATTTTTGTGGCTAAAGTTAAAGTGATAATTTAGCGAATTTTATACTTCGATTTGGACATCTACCTGGTCTTTATGCAGCAGGGTTGTTTTTCTTCAGAAAATGAGCGGAGCACCACAAAGCGGTGCGGAGCGGCCGTTAAAAATAATTCGTTTCTCTAAACAGCACTGAACACTTCACTTTTACGAAAAAACTATTGAATTTAACGAGATGGTACAACCGGAATCGTTTTTAATATGTAAAAAGGAACTGTTTAAAAAAAATTGCAAGTAAATCGGACAATTAGAAGTTAGTGGGCCAAATAGTGCAGATTTACTCCAGGTAATCTACGACAAATATATACGCTCAAGATTTGCAAAATCGGCTGAACTGAACGAGATGATACGGTCGAGAATCTTTTGCTTAATTTATACACTTGAGAGATTATATTCCTTTGTCAAACAGTACATTTGTATGATTTAAACATACGAGAAATTATAAATGTATGATTTGTTCAAAGGAGGGTTTATATCCCTTTGTCAAAAAAATACGTAAAGAGTCAAAATACGTCAGAGTCCGCCATCTTTTCTATAAACCGTATCATATTGTTCAGTTTTACCGCAAAATCTTATAAAATACACAAAAAAAATTCATCATCGGGGTACAAAAACAACAAAAAATACTGCAAGTAAACAGTAACCTAACTACATAACATTGTATATAACATTATAAAATACAAAAATAACCCATAACAAGGCCATACCTTAGAAGATTCTTAACCCATACTTAAATCAATCTTAAATGGTCTCAAGCCAACAAAGGTGTAACAAATAATTGAATTAAAGCGTGTGTTGTTTGTTAGGAGCACGGAGCACATGGTCAAAAACTAGAGTAAAAGCACGTCGTTTAATACATTAACTGAATAACGTGATGTTATTAAATGTTTGAGGACAAAAATGTTAAGATAGATTAAAAAATAATAACGAAGAAAGGAAAATATGAACAGAGAACAAGCATGGAAAAGCTAGGTTAAACTTAAGGTAGGTTAAATGAGAACAGGTTAGACACACTAGCGTCTAGGTCTTGGTCTAGGTACAGCGACACTGCTGCGATCTGAGAGCGCTACAGTGGCAGTTTCTTAAACTAGAGAAGGTAATATAACAGTGGTCATATCCAGGTTATTTAAATCTGTCAGTTTCAGTTTATAAACAAAGTTATTTGTTTTTAACAACTAGTTTTTAAAAACGTTTGTAGTGTTACAACTTATTAAGAGCCTAGTAGTGCTGGGCGATTCTCGATTTTTCAGAATTGATTCCAACCCTCAGAATCGAATCCCGGGGGGGAGGGGGGTAGTGTATGCGCGTTATCTGGTGGACGCGGGCCCCCTAACCAACAGGATTTAAAGCAAGAATCACATATTACCCTCACCCCCTCCAATATAAATACGTTTTTATATAATATAAATTTATTACAATATAAATAAATGACTATAATAGAATAGGGTAAACTTTGTACTCGTACCTTTGTGCACATTTTTCTTACATTAATAAGAACACAAAAAATTCTGCTAACTATTAAAAAATTACATTGTAACTATCTGACAGGTTAAAAATAAGAAATTGAATCCACACATTTATCATCTTCTTTTCACATTATATTCAATTAAGTAACTGAGTCTAAGGTCAAATCGGAAGTACCCGATCATGAGCGTAGCCAGGTAGTGACTCAGGGGGGGGGGGGGGCAACATGTTTAAATTTTCTATAAATTGCAAGGGGGAGGGGAGAGGGGGTATCATAGTAGTTTGAAAAATCTTAAGAGAGGGGATAAGAGCCTCAAAAAAAGGTAGTGATCGTAGTTGCACCACCATTAGATTTATAGACAGACCCAAAAAATAGTAAATTAACAAAGCCACCCCCAAGTTTGTTTTAATAATAAATAATTTTACAAAATCAACCTAAAAGTACATTATTAAAATTAATTTAAACAAAAACAACAGTAGATTATGGTGGCAAATTATTCCATTTGTATATATATAATTTAATTTTACTACGTTTTTATTAGCTTGCTTCCTTGTTTGTTTGTTTGTCCGGTACAAATCTGGCAATCGATTTCTAACTAACTTCCCAAATTGCTAGACATTTGAAACTTTTAGCATAGCTCAGAACACGATGACAATGCATTATTTTAATACTTTTAGCCATCTTTCAGCAGAATTTAATTGGTTTTCAGCAAATTTTGCTGTACGGAAAGTTAGTTCGGAAAAAATCCGCAAGTTATTTTATTTGTTTGCCATGTCCCATATTTACGCAATCTTCATTTTGACGGGTCTTAAATTTGTGATAGATAATGACAGCAAAACAGGAAATATCGATTATATTATTTATCGATTATATTATTTCAAATATATCGATGGCACGCTTTAGATTTGGTGTTGGGGAGATCCGTTGTACAAAGATTTGTCCTTTTATAGGTTTAAGATCAGCTCTCTAGATGGTTGTCATTTATGTGAAGTAAATAAATTCGGAACTATTTTTTTTCACTAACATTATATATTATATAACAATAACAATTATATTATCAACATTACATACGATTCAACAGAAAATTTAAAAACGTAGTATATAGAAAGTTCTTTTTATCTTGAAATTATTACAATAAAGTCTTAAAATATTAATCGCCTAGGATTATTAGCAAAATTATTAATTACTTTAAAGTCTATCTCTTTCTTTTTTTCTGACGCAAGCTTTCTATGAACACTTAATAAATATAATCTGTTCAGCCTGTTTTCACCCATTGTAGATCTGATGTTTTTACCCGCCTCAGGGTGCTAAATGATCTTTCAATAATTGTACTTGTTGTACATGGCACAGCAATCAAGATAGATAAAACATTGTTAATATTTAGGGAAAAGAAAGCTTTAGCTTCTTTAATAATATCCACTACTTCCATGTTTTCCAGTCTGCTTGTCAAGCTGTTTATCTGTCCACTTATGAAACCACAATTCCACTCACATAGAATTGTTTATTTACAAATTAATGTTTACAAACAAAATCCATAACGTATTTAACGCCCTTGCCCTTGGTCAATGACCATCGGGGGCCAACTCACAGAATCAATATCTTTTAAATTGTAAAAATTTGCTACAGATTGGGCCCTTTCTTTTAGCTCTTCTAAGCCTATGTCCTTTATAATGAATGAATGAAATGATTGTAAGAGATATCCTGGAAGGTTGTCCTCTGAAAATCTACACTTAAGTGATGAAATCATAGAATAGTGATATGGTATATCATAGAGTAAAGGAGGAGAGGAAAGGGTTTCAACCCCGCAATGATTTTTGCAGGGACAAAGATGGAAGTCTTATTGGTGATAAGGGAAGGATACTTGAGAGATGGGCTTAATATTATCAGGAATTGCTAGAAGGTGAAGAGGAAGTAAGTGATCAAGGGAATTGGGAAGATATAAGTGGAGGTGACCTGGACGAGAATAAAGTAGTATATAGAGATGTGCTCCGCCAACGGAAGAAGAGGTGAGGATAGCAGTAGAGAGTTTGAAACGCATTTTTAGGGGCACACAAGGCAAATATGAACTAATACTACACTTAATAGGTTATTTAGTCGGCTATTAAGTGACAAACTATCATCAACTTGATTTTTGGTTTACTAACTAATTTCGTACTCAGGATCATAAAAATCACATTGTCCACAAAAAAGGGTGGGACAAGGCCGCTCTCCACCAGTTTGTTTTTTTCAAACGCCTTTTGCCAAACTATGTCCCACAGACGAACTTAGCCGACCACATATTCTTAAAAGGAACCAAAAGATTTACTTATACACAAAATTCTAGCTTGATGTTAGTCAGACACTTTTTTTCACACTATCTCCAGGACTATAATGGCAAAAGAAGAAATGAATAAATGTAATAATCAAAAAATGATGTTATTTATTAAAATTAAAATACAGATTTACATATTAAAATTTGTATTATATTTTTATTTATTTTAATATTTAGAGTAAAACAGGTTTTTGAGTAACACAGTCGATAAAAACATTTTAAAAATACTTAAAGTAAAAAAAAAAGGTTTAATAAGTTATCAGTTCAGAGATTCTTTCCTTGTGAAATTCCATTCATAGTGCAGCCATTCGAATACCCTTATTTTTTTATGTAAAGAGCTGATAAAAATCATCAAATTACTCTTGCAGTAAATTTAATATTTACAATGGCACATTGAAATGCCCTTATTTTTTATGTAAAGAGCTGATAAAAATCATCAAATTACTCTTGCAGTAACTTTTATATTTACAATGGGGCATTGAAATGCCCTTATTTTTTATGATCTGATGCAATATGTTTACTAAGGTTACTCTTCCAGATGGTTTTGTATTTACAGTGACTGCACTGATATGGCCTTATTTTTTCATGTACAGCATCAATATGTTTTTTCAAGTTACTCTTCCAGATGGTATTGTATTGACAGTGATGGCACTGAAATGCCCTCATTTTTTGATGTACCAAGTTGATATGTTTTCTCAGAGTAAATTTCAAGTTGGTTTCAAGCCCACAATGATAGCACTGAAATGTATTTATTTCCTTATGTAAAGTGTCAATATGTTTTTGAATACTAACCTTCGTTTGGGTTTTATATACGCAGTGAGGACACTTAAATGCCCATTTATTATTATGTACTGAGTCAATATGCATTTTTAGACTATTTTTCCAGTTTGTTTTATGATCACAAAGAGGGCACTGAAATGCCATTATTTTTTTATGTACAGCATCGATATGTGTTTTTAGATGATACTTAGAAGTGGTTTTGTATTGACACTGAGGGCAATGAAATGCCCTTATTTTTTTATGTACCGTATCATTATGACGTTTTAGCAAACCCTTAAAGTTGGTTTTATATTCACAGTGAGGGCACTGGAATGCCCTTATTTTGTTATGTACTGTGTCAATATGTTTTTTCATAGCGCTCTTCCAGCTGGTTTTATGCTCACATTGAGGGCACTGAAATCTTATTTTTTTATGTACAGCATCAATATGTATTTTCAGTATATCCTTCCTACTACCGGTATTGTAATCACAGTGTGGACACTGATTATCATTCGATTTCTTGTGAGCAGAGTCAACATAGATCTGCAAATCAGACTGTAACTGTGCAGAGCTGACATGGGTCTGCATATCAGACTGTAGTTGCGCAGTAGGTAGACAGTAAGTGCTCTCCATACTCAGGTCACTTCCTGAAATAGTTCCAAAACAATTTAACGTTAATCTTTCAAAGTTCAAAAGTTGATACAGTAGAACCTCGCTTACATGACCCTCAATAACACGACAACCTCAATTAAAAGTGCAATTTTCAAATCCCCTTGAGATTGCCTTAACACATAATGTTCAATTAACCTCTATAATGCGACTATAATTATCCAAACAACCTCTATAACACAGATTTTTTTCTAATTCATAACGTAACTCAGAACCTCTATAACAAGTCATTTTGAGAAGTCAATCTCTATAACGCGACTCTATACAGGAATGGGTAGACCTTGAACAAGTCTAGACTTGAAAACCCTGCCCTTAACCTCGATAAAACGGCTGATAGCCAAAATAACCTTGATAACACGATCCTCAACAAAAAGAGCACCTCGATAACCAAACTGTTTCCCAAATCCCCTTGAGACACTTCTTATCGAGGTTCTACTGTATTTGCAAAATGGTTGCAGATATTATAACAAAATTTATTGGGCATTTTTGCCTTATAAAGAGGTAATTAGTGCAAATTTCACCGCAATTGGAAATTTCTTGATTTTTTACTAACTTAACTGAATAGGTTAATAACGTCAAAAATGTACAGTAGAGTCTCGCTAATCCGGGTTTGACGAGACCGGACCCAGTCCGGATTAAACGGGATCAGTTTTAAAATGTCTTTAAAACAAGCTTTAGTAGGGTAAAACTATTGAAATCGAGGTTTTTATCGTATTACTTATATAATTCTCCAAAGCATGCTTGTACAACGTATAGGTATAACACTATTTAAGTTAAGGGCTGTTCTGTAGCCTGTCCGAATATCAAATAAATTAAAATAAAATGACAATCTATTAAGCAGGTGCAGGTATAGAAGGGACTTCCTGAGAAACAGGCTGTGTTCTGATATGAAATTCGAGGAGCGATAATCATTTCACAAAAAGTTGAGACATTAGACATTGTCGGCTTGGCGAAATTTCATGGAACTGCGTTGAGCCGCCGCTAAATGTTTCTTAAAACCCTCTCCACATCTCAGTCACATATAATTGTATTTCTTGGAATACACTACCTTCATATCTTCCGCCCTACATTTCTATGGTACCGAAAGAGATTTATCAATGTTCTTACTTATTCCTAATTATTCTTAATCTGTTTATTTTTAACAAAAATACCGGGTATTCCTCGTATCGAAATGTTGGAATATACACCTGTAAACTAACTAGGAACCATTTAAAAAAAAAAAATTAATAAACAATAAAAGCAGAAACCCTGATAATCTTTACAATCCATAAATCAGAAAAGACCCTGGTTCCAATTTGTACATAGTTTTTGGCCCGTCCAGATTATACGGAAGTCCGGACTAGCGGGGTCCGGATAAGCGAGACTCTACTGTATAATGTTCTGGGCGGCACTGCATGTAGAAGAATAATTGTTTTATTAAGTTTCAACTCTCACCTTAACAACTGTGGGTGTTATGCATGACTTAGACACATTCATAAGCTAACTATTAATAGTGTTAGCATGGAGTTCTGGTAGCTCGTTGCTCAATTATTTTATGGTGACGATGCCATGAAGCCATTTGATGATAATATAGATAAACAATAAATTCTAAAGGTAGTATTTAGTTTTGGCTTGAGACCAGTTAATTTCATATTAAATAATGGAGGAAGAGGAATGTGAAAAGGATCAGCAATCTCTCTTAAATGCTTATTTTAAATTGATTATTTACGAAAATAATTAATAAATTAGGGTAATGGTATAGGACAAGGAGCACTATGAGTGGGGAGGCCAGAGAATAATAAATTAATAGTAAAAGAACATTTTTAAAAACAAGTTTTTATCTTGGACCATCCGCCATATTGGATTTTGAGTGAAGGCATCTTATTTTTCGTATTCTTCCTCAGCAAACCCTTTCATTTGATACCTATATTATGGGGGTGATTAAAAAATAACTAGTCCGTCATATTGGATTTAGAATGACGTCACTTAGAGCTAACCATGCATTGTCATCCAAACTAAACGTGTTTGCAACATTTCAATTCTATCGGTTGAGGATAACTGCTTTAAAATTTAGTTGCAAGATTTGACCCGAACATACATACATACATACAAACATTGCAAGTTAAATAAAACCTTGTAAAAATAAAAGGCCCCATAGATCCTAGAATTGAGCTTAGTCTTCTCTCACACACAATTATGCCTTTCAGAACAGAATGTTTAAATACAAGTTACTTTCACAACATGTGTTCATGTTCATTGGGCAGGATACTTCAGAATGGGACCACCATAATACAAATTTTGGTATGACGCATTTTTTCTTCAAACGGGCTTTCCCCTTTTTTGTTCAAATTATGTTTTTGAGGTAGTTTCTAAATAAGTAATGAGTTAATAGAAAACAACATTACTAAATTCAAAAATTAAAATAAAGAAGTCAATGCTTTAGGTTGCAAGGTTTATAAAACTTAAAGAATAATGTTAGAGGGTTACCTGGTGTACTCTCCTCCTCATGCTCCACTGCATTATGAGGCGAAGTAACTTCAGTTTTGATGAATATATTTAGACTCGGCCCACTTTCCAATGGTAAACTTGCTGTAACAACACAAAACATAATTATTCTATGCACTATTTGTAGTTGTAATAAGGCAGTTAATAGTAGTAGTCTAGTAATTTCTACTAGAACGGGTAGGACAAACCACTTGTTCAAACCTTGCAATTAGGCCAACACTTAGGCCCTTTTTACGCTCCGTGGTGGAGAGTTCCAGCTACTTCACACATCATACATTTGTACATTGTACAGCCGAAGCGAGTATGGTGTGGTCATTAGTAAGCTATATAAGAGTGCGTCAAAGTGTGGGGGAAGAGTCCCCATAAAGGGGTGTCCCTCGCCCTGCACTGACGGCTAATCATTGATGCAATTCAGTGTATCATGGCATGGGATCAAACCCACGACCTCAAGTTGCCTCGACTTATTGATAGCTGAGCGAGCGCCTTAAGACGCTCGGTTACCCTGGCTCCCAAGGCAGTTAATAAAAGCATTGAGATTTTAATACAAAAGACCAAACAGAGATAATAAGTACTGAGAGAAGTACTTTAGAGTTACCTGTATCCTGGTCTACTTCTCTTGTATCTGCTGAAGGTGAAGTGGGTTCAGTTTTTACAAACCATGCCTTGCTATCGATTCCACATGGTTTTTTGGATGAACCTACAACATAATCACAGTGGTACATTGTAATTTAAAAATATTTGGAATTTATTTATTAATTTATAAGCTAAAAAATTGTCAAATAGTGTTTTTAATGCAATTTGGAGAGAGAACACGGTTAGTAATCTTTCAGGTAAAATCTTCCTGTTTTTACTAACATATTAATGTTACATAAATTGGAAGCAGCCACCCTAAGAAGAAGTGGGAAAGGTGAAGAGAGAGTAAAAAATAAATAATGAGTAGTTAGAAAAGAGGCAACTGGTGGGACAAAAGTGCCTGAGTGAGGAAAAGAAGTAGCCTCTTGTGAAAGAGGAAAGGGGCCTTAGGTTGCAAAGTGTGTAGCCTCATTAATATGTTAGTGGTTACTGTGTTAAGCCAGGTCCACACTATATAACAAAAACACCATATAACATGTAACATGTTATATAACTTTGTTGAAGTTATATAAACATTCAATAACTTGTTCAATAACATTGTTAAATAACCTGTCTTCCATACTACTAGAGAAGTGAGGGAGCGGGGAGAAATGTTATAAAAACGTCCTTTGATGTTACCGACACTCCGTGGATAACATATAACATTGTTATAAAACAAGAGAAATTTTATATAACTTTTTCATCAGACTTTTTGTAACATGTTATATAACTTCCTGCAACAAAGTTATATAACATGTTACACTGTATTTTGTTATATAGTGTAGACCTGGCTTTACCTGGTAAACTTAATGAACCCTCCTCTTCATGTCCCCTAACAGGTGAAGTAACTTCAGTTTTCATGAACATCTTTAGACTCTGCTCACGTTTCAAAGGTAAACCTGCTGTAACAACACAAAACACAATTATTCTACTTACTATCGGTGAATAATAACAAAGCAGGTAATTAAAACATTGAAATTTATTTAAAAAAAGAAGAAACATAGACAATACTGATTTAGAGTTACCTGGATTCTGGACTACCTCCGTTGTATTCCTAGAAGGCGAAGTAGCCTCGGTTTTTAGAAACCCCTTCTTGTGATCTACTTCACATAGTTCTTTGGATAAACCTATAAAAAATCAAATTAGACATTATACTGCTTTTTGTGTTGGGTAAAAGTAGTAGACATTAATTTGCATCCATAAAATTGACATATTTTTTCCTTATAGCGACATCATCAGGCCTGTTATAGAACATAAATTGTAGTATTCATAAATAAAAGTTTTTATTAGCGTTTTTATAAATAAAAAAAAATTGTCAGAAGTTAAATAAAATATGACAATTACTATACACTTTATATATAGTAGTAAGGTGCTAGTACCTAGTACTAGACGGGTACGCAGTTGACCCTACGGGATCAAAAATCATTTGAGATAGCAGATCTCTCAAATGATTTTTGAAAAAGCTTTGGTTATTTACCAGCATTTGAGGGATCTAGAAGTTCGGTCCAATGACTTTTAGTCAAGTATCCATTTTCCAGAGCCCTCTCTTGACTAGCTCTGAAGAAACGCATTGATGGCAGATGTCCTAGAGGAAGAACAGCTACTTGGAAGGATAATCTTTGTAAGATCTTCAGGGAAAAAGGAATCACCAGATCTCAAAATGAGACTAAAGTACTTTGTGTAGTTTCTCTATACTGGGAGTACAATGTATAGGATAAAGTGGATAAACAAGAAAGTATTATTACCTGGAGGGAGATTTGAAGAGACGGAGCTGTAAATAAAGGTAGCTGTATCATCAAAACACTTAAATTCCTCATCCTCCAACATCTTCATCACACTGCATAAACTATAAACTAACTAGTATTTATTATCTTAAAACACAATAATGAAAATGCAAAATGCACTATGTACTACAAAAAAAATGGAAGGTTCCAATTGTTAACAATAGAGCGCCATTCCCCTAGTCTATGATTATATTCAATATTGTACACCCTATCCCTAATTCTCTAGACTATGAACACAAATAGTCTTTTACTTTATTAAACATAGTAGAAGTAACACTAGTCTTATGGTTCACTGGTCAACTGTCAACTGGTCACCACATGGTCATAACCGTCATAACCTTTTTGTTTGTTTTGAAACTTGATACAAAATATGTTTTAAAAACCCAGAATTATTCTTTTCATTGAAGTTATGTTGTGCATGTTAATCATTTATATAATTGAGGTTTTTTTTTTTAAATTTTAATTTTCTAGATGGGTACAAATGAAAGCTACTAAAGAGTAGATTACAAATACATATAACTTTTTATGACTGTTGTGCTTTTTACCGTCTATATTGCGTTTTTAGTGCCAAAATTCCACCCTAATAAAAATCTCCCCCCCCCCCCAAACCACGACTAGTCCTAAAATTATGAAATAATTTATGCTATATTCTTATTATTTACACTCAATCCTCCCAGGAGTTGAACCCATATTCTAGCATTATAGGGTAAATGCTCATACGTTAATTAGACATAAAGAATATACAAATAACTAATATAATGTTGATGTAATGCGGGTTTACAGACGTTTTAAAGTTCAACAATATAATTTAATATGACTGACAAAACTTTGTCTTACGAATTTAGATCGCTCCCCAACTTATTCTGGGGCCCAGGCTTTAATTCTGAATAAGGACAACTTTTTTCATGAGAATAAAAAATGAATAATCTAGTTTGACACAAATAATTGACTACCCTATAGGAAAAAGACGAAATTATTAGTGCTTTGTTATCTAACCCTATATTAGACCATGAATGAACACGATGTTTTAATAGAAAATTCAGTCCTCGAACCGCTACCTTATCTGATTACAGACTTCTTTACGCCAGCAACAGTTAAAAATGCTATTAAACGCAGTACAATCAAGAAAGCATTTCATAAAGCTTAAGTTAAGATTCTCTTCGGTTGCTAATCTAATCGGCCAGTGGCGCACCCAGGGGGGGGCACGGGGGGCACGTGCCCCCCCCCAAAGCCAATGACCTGAAATTTAAGTATGCAATTCCGCAGCACATTTTAAAATAATAGTGCTGTGATAGTCAACAAAATAAGTAAATAAGTAATTATATACCTAGTTTTGCCCGACATATTTTTTTTTTGGCGTTTAAAAAGACGTGCCCCCCCCCAAAAAAAAAACCCAAACCCTAACATTAAAGTATGCAATTCCGCAGCACATGGTAAAGTAATAAATATAATAAGTAATTACATACCTAGTTTTGCCTGACATATTGTTATTTTGGCGTCTAAAAATAGTTAGTAGTAGTAATTTTAATAGTTTTTAATTATAGTCCACAGGCCACCATAAGAAGTGAGTCGCTGATTGATAAAGTTTTCTTACCTTATGGAATCGCTTATTTATGCCTTGTCCACCGATGAATTGGGTATATGGCAACTGGGCGCTGGGCCATTTCTTTTTTGTTGACATGCCAAACTTGCCCTTCTGCGGGAACATTGAAAAGGGATAGATAAAATTTTGATTTTCACAGGATCGTTTAATTAAATTATTTAAAAAACAGTGGTAAAGGTGGCCACCGATACGAGTGGGCCGTTTGGGTTGTCCACCGCCCCAAACATATCGCTCTGCGGGGACGTTGAAAAGAAAACGGCCCACTTGTATCGGTGGCCACCTTTACCACTGTTTTTTAAATAATTTAATTAAACGATCCTGTGAAAATCAAAATTTTATCTATCCCTTTTCAATGTTCCCGCAGAAGGGCAAGTTTGGCATGTCAACAAAAAAGAAATGGCCCAGCGCCCAGTTGCCATATACCCAATTCATCGGTGGACAAGGCATAAATAAGCGATTCCATAAGGTAAGAAAACTAAAATATTTTTAAAATGTACCAATTTATTTTTCTGGCTACTCAAATAAAACATTAATCTATTATATAATGTACAACTTTTAATAATAAAATATTATTCGTATATATAATTTTTTTTAAATATAATACCCCGGTCTTCATGTCCCGTTCATAAAAATCTTAAATTTATTTGTATAAAATAATATTTTAGATGCTCTTAGAATAGGCTAAAAAGACGTTTTGAAGTAACGTAAACTATAAAATTTTCCAGGGGGAGGACCCCCGGACCCCCCTAAAAAGAGCCCAGACCCCCTTTAAAATTGGCTGGATCTGCCCTTGATATGAACTGATTTAAGAACAAAGAAAACCTGACTTCTTAATTGTCTGTGATTATGCTAAGCCCACATTACATCCTCTTCCCCCCCCTCCTTTTTTTTAATCTGTGCCCCTCCCAAAAAAAAATCCTGGGTGCGCTACTGTAATCGGCTAATGAAAATGAAATGAAACCACAACAACGCAGGAACTCGAAGTCCGATGATACCCAGGTTGAATCGTTGACTGGATTACTGAATATTCTGTGTTGCGGGCTCACAGTTCACCGTCTCACCAAATTTCACTACATTTTTTTTCAAGATTCTCCAGCTTTAAACGTACATTTAGGTAGGTGGTATGTTTAGAACTCATCTTCCTATACAATTGCACTAAACCAGCCACACAGATCCAGGATCATTTAAGTGCTCAGGACTCAGGACAAGCAGTGACCAAGGCCCCCCCCCCCCCCCAAGTTTTTAAACTAGAAACTTGCCCCCCTTCAGTTGACAAGCCTGCACTCCTTTAGGGGCAAAGGTGGCTAAGTGTGTGTGTAGCCTTTCAAGAGTGTAGTGGCCATTTTTTATGATTTTCTTATTAACACAAAGTAAGCTTTAGTTATCCATGGCATCCTTTAAAATTATTAGCAGCCATGAAGACCACCAATTTCTCTACTTATGAAAATCCAAATGGATTAAGGACCTGGGAGGTACTACTACCTGTGTGACAGGTTCTACAAGGAGTATATATAAAACAAAATAAAGCTACAAACATAAACTATGAGTTTAAACTTTTAGGAGACAAAACAGTCTGCCTGTTTCCAAACTGTCTTCGTTGTGTCTGCCTTGCCACACTTGTATCGCTACAGCCTTGAGACAAGACACTCGCATATTTTGTACCCAGCAAAATGGATCTCGCGGGATTGCTGTTATTTGTGCCTAACAGTCTGAGGACAGAAATGTGTCACGACATCTCTTAGGCTGGAGGACTCTTTTGTCTTTCACCTGCTGTTGCATCCAGGGTGTGCACTCCCATATACTGTATAAGCCCTTGAGGTAGTGACCTAGTGACAAAACTTCCTGTGGGCAAAAAGTCTCCAGTGTGTTCCTGGTCTTACCAATACCTCTACAGACCCACACCTACTCTACTCCCATATACTGTATAAGCCCTAGAGGTAGCGACAAAAAGTCTCCAGTGTGTTCCTGGCCTTACCAATACCTCTATAGACCCACACCTACTGTACTCCCGTATACTATATAAGCCCTTGAGGTAGTGACAAAACTTCCTGCGGGCAAAAAGTCTCCAGTGTGTTCCTGGCCTTACCAATACCTCTACAGACCCACACCCACTGTACTCCAATATACTGTATAAGCCCTTGAGGTAGCGACAAAACTTCCTGCGGGCAAAAAGTCTCCAGTGTGTTCCTGGCCTTACCAATACCTCTACAGACCCACACCTACCGGACTCCCATATACTGTATAAGCCCTTGAGGTAGTGACAAAACTTCCTGCGGGCAAAAAGTCTCCAGTGTGTTCCTGGCCTTACCAATACCTCTACAGACCCACAACTATTGTACTCCCATAAACTGTATAAGCCCTTGAGGAAGCGACAAACCTGTCTGCAGGCAAAAAGTCTCCAGTGTGCACCTGACTTGGTGGGTACCTCTGCAGACCCACACCTACTCTATCATATATAAGTCTATGTAATATTATCATTGAAAATAGTTGAAAGACTAAAACCTCTAATTGCAATTTTTTATGTATCTTGTAAATAGACAATTAAAGATTATTTTAATTATACCACCTTTTGAGGACTGACTGTTCTTTTTGAATAAGTACCCTGGGGATGAAGTCAATTTTTCAGTGATGAACCCCAGGGCCGTTATAAAAATGATATTGAAATTGGCATATTAGGATAGAATTCCTATATCTAAAAGATCCATTCTTTGAAAACAAAAAAGACCATATTTGGCTTCCGAGCTTACCGAAGGTAACAGAAGCTATGTGACCGTACTGAAGAACGAAAATATTTTATGTCTCCAATTAAAATAAATTCCGAGCCAGAAATTCGTTTGAGACTCATTGTTGGTCCCATATATGTTTCAACCTTCAACACTCATTTGTTTCTCTTCCACATGCACACAAATATAAATTTTTTTTACACCTATAACTTCTAAAGTACTAATCTGATTTGTATGAAACTTTTATAGTTAATCAAAAGTAACCCGCAGATAGCTCCAGATTAATTTGAATCATCTGCAGTCTCTTTAACTTTTGTTAAATTGATATTTTAATTCATGTAAAAAATCAAAACCATTTTTGACAGATTAAAAAAAAATGGGGGGAAACATTTAAACAAATTAGAGAATAATGGCTTGTAAAAGCATAAAATCAATAAAGTACATGATAGGATGCGAGGAAGCTAAGTGCCTGACCAATGGGCAGTCCATTTTTATTGAATTGTCACTCAATCTAACTAGAAATTTTAGAACAGGAAAAGATTCTAAATTCATCTATTCAATAAGTCAAACATTTTTGAAATAAGGTTTTTTTTTTTTTTAGTAAAACTAACAGCGACACCCAGTGGCGTAGCTAGGGCATTTTTTCCCCTCTCGACTCAGATATGCATGAAATTGCTTCAGAATTGTTTTTCTACAGCCAATTTGCACATGTTTTTCTAATGTTTACTGTTTATAAACATAAAAAGAAACATTATGACACACCATGTGCGTCATGCAGCCACAGAAAGGACAATTTATCACTAAACAAATCAAAACATATCAAATAATAACCCTAAAAATTCGTAAATACACAAGTAATGCTTGCTAATAACTTACTTTTATCAATAAACAAATGCTGTATAATTTACCTTATGCGAGTAGAGCGATGAGGGACCAGAAAAAAAGAGAAAGCAAAAACATGAGGTACTAAGAACATAAGCAAAGGAAACGAAAACGACTCACTCCATACAACCATTGGACTAATACTAACATGGCCACCCCTCTTCCTAACCCATAACATATGGCAGAGGCTCCCCCACTCCTTTTTTAGAGAGATGCTTTTTTACTGTCCTTGACGCACCGTGGGCGTCATGTAGTTTCTCTAAAGAGACAATATGTGACGCACACGGTGCGTCCTGCCGTGGTCAAAGGGTTAATACATTACACCGGATTTAAACATTTAAAAATGAGATAATAATGTATTTTATAATATCTTACGTTCTCTTTCCATGTTCAAAACTCGATTATTTAGTTATTTTGTATTTTTTCATCACTTGGAATTTTAAGGGTTAGACAAATAAAACCATGAACATTTAAATAAATAAAAATCTATTACTATTGAAGATTAACTATACATTTATTTATATATTATAAATATATATATATGAATATATATATATATATATATATATATATATATATATATATATATATATATATATATATATATATATATATATATATATATATATATATAAAATATTATATTTCTATTTTGTATATAATTGTTTTTTTCCCAACTTCGTTTAAATTATTTTCTTGAGTGGCACTGATTGAGAAATAGCTGTTTATTATTCATTTTTATCATACATTTTTTTTTGTTTTTAACATATATTTTCACTAAAAATTGATTGTATTTTCTGTTTATAATTATTAATTTATACAACTTTTCTTTTTTCTTTTTTTTTTTCAAAACCCAATTCCCTAGTTAATTATATATAAAAAAAGAAATTTCTTCCTTATTTATTCTCCACATTTTATTGATTTTTATTTTTTAATTATTTTTTCTTCAAAAAAAGCTATTATTTTAAAGAACAAAAAAGTGGTATATTTATTCTCTTTTTTTTTTGTTTACATTTTTCTATGATATAAATAAAAATAAATAAACATTGGACACAAAATAAAATAAATTATTAGGGAACAATAAAATATACAAATAATTATAAATGAGTACTTCAGTTGAATAAAATAAAAAATAAAGAACAATTTTATTAACAATGCCTTGTCATAGGAACTGGACAAGTTTCTAATTTTAAAAAAAAATTCTTAGTAAGTAGCTAATTCTTACATAAAGTAATATTTATCTTACTTTAAATAAATTGGCAAATAATAATAAACTAATAAAATTAATAAATAATAATAAATTAATTAATAATTAATAAATAAACAAGAATGGAAACAAAAAAAAAAAAAAAAATTAGTACGTTCAAAAATGTATAAGTTGGTACAGCTCAGGGCTTGGTTAAAAGAGATTTGGATGGTTTATATCTGATTATTGGACTGATGAATGAGCTCCATTTTGTTTGAAAATTGACACCAAATTTTTCTTTATGCATTGAACCATATTGGGGAGAGCATGTTCCCATTGCACCACAACCAGCATCACGTACCTGGAAGGGGGTCCACCATGAACATGTTACAAGTGTAATTTTAATGGTGTATCAATCATCATAGCTTGCTCACATTTTTGTGAGCAAGCTATGATGATTACATACTTGGGATTATACATCACCCTCCTAAACAAACAATTTTTCACTCTATTAAAAAGCTATTCAAGATCTCCACTGTCATATATACTATATCAGTCAGGTGAAAACAAAAAATAAAATTAGTAGTTAGAAAATGCCCTAAACACAATATTAACTCAGAAAGTAAACATTTTTGAACATACTATTTACATATTTCTTACCAATTACAAAAAAATATATATATATAATTATAAATAAAATGCCAGTAAAACATTTAAGTTTTGAAAAAAAAAAAAAAAACTGTTCCAAATATCTTTTCATGCCCATTTACTAATTCATTTATTTATTTACAATCTGAGGTATTTCAAATGGAATGGCATTTGGCTAAATTTAGCTTTTTTTCAATTATTCTTACATTAATTATGTATTTAATAGATTTTTTTGTTCTGAAAATTAATCATATAATATATTGATAATTTATTCCTTTTTTGAAGAGAATCAGTTTTATTTTCTTTAATTAGGCACACATAAAATAGCGGTTAAAAGTAAATTGTGTTTTTAATTACTTTTTTGTAACTTTAAAAAAAACTGTAGTTTTATTAAAAAAAAAAATAAACTAGTGAATAAAAATATTTTTGTAAAATAAAATATATATTTCCTTCATGAAAATCCTTAAGGGGATAAAAAAAATTAACAAATTTTTTAAGTCTGACATAGCCAATTATTCTCAAAAGGATGCATATAAGCAAGAAAATGTAAGCAACTTTTTTTAAAGTTGCAATAATTGGAACTAAAAATAGTTCGGTAATTCTTTAGATTGTTACTCCCCTATGACTTTTTTAAAAAATATAAACGACTTTAACTAAATAACTGTAAGATAAAGGGATGCTTAGTCCAATGTACTTTCGGACAAAGGAATATCAAACTTCTGCTTTTACAAGGGGAGTAACAATATAAAGAAAGTGTACACTTTCTTTAGATTGTTTCTTCCCTCTGTTTTTTTTTATAAGGGGAGTATCAATCTAAAAGATTGCCAATAGTTCCACACTATGAGCATAAAAAGTTGCTAATTTATTCAAAGCAAGTGTGAAAACTTGCTAATTATTCAGTTGCTAAAAATGCACTGAATATATAAGCAGCTTCCAAAAAATGAGGATATTTAGGGAATAGATTAAAAAAATATTGAGATTTACCCAATTTTTAAAGAATTTGTTTCAATTCTTATTTGCCTCTGGCTGTAGCCCCATTTAGAATAAATTATTTCTTCACATATAATTTTATTTTTTAACATGTAAAACAAAAATGTATTCCCAAGAAAAGAAAAAACGGTTAAAATACATAAAAGTGGCCTAAAAAACAAATAATAACAATTTTTTAAATTATCTATTAGAAACTTGTCCATTGAGAGTGAAATAGTCCTGATATTTTGATATAATTATTTTAATTACTAATTTTTCAAAATATAATTTGTACAATTTCACCTGTTCTTTTTTTTTGTTGTAAAAATTTCTATTTCTGGTTTTAAAATTTGAGATGTTTGGCGTGAATAGGTCTTAAAGTATGACATAAGGATTAAGATGTTTAATCGGGGAAAGATTAATAATAACAGAGAAGTTCAAAGGTGGAAGGAGGAAAGAAGTGTGTTTATATGCAGGGAAGATAATAGGGAAATATATGAAGTAATGATAAATCATTAAGCAAAATACAGTCCACTAAAAAGTGTGGACTGTATTTTGTAAGGTATGGAGAAAAAAAAATCCGTTTGACAAACTTGATCAAAACTTTCTCATATACATAGTGATAAAGAATGTAAAACACAATATCAGTCAACTCAATATCAAATCAATATTCTGGTTGTTTTACGGTTCGATTAATCGATATCTCGGAAACTAAATTTTTTCTAAGAAAACAACTTTAAATTTAAATGCAATTTTTTTTTTATATACTCTTATATAATATCTTTGTATATACTAGATATATGAGAAAGTAAAAAGGGAAAGCAGAGTGTAGTCGGTAGAGGGTCGTCTGACAATCGTAAGGAAAGGATATGCATTCTGTTACAATGTGCAATAAAATAGATAATATAGATAATGGAATCTGAAAAGGTGCCACTCACCAACGCAGAGGAATGGAAACCCTAGAATTGGGAGTGACTGACTCTGTGACTAGTGCCAACATCTAGTGTACCAAAATGTGACTTAAATGTCCAAATACATTAGACATATTCACGTAAAACACAAGAAGGAGTGTTTCTAAACACATCCTAAATGGGTTTTTTTTTGTTTGTTTGTTTTTTCCTTAAATATAATTTTAACAAATTTAAATACAGCTAAGCCATGAAAAATTAAATTGTTTTTAAGTTTTATCATTAAACAAATGAAATAAATTACAAAAATAATAATAATTACAACAATATCTGTGTTAAAAATAAATACAAAAAAATGGACTACTGAAGATGTTTTGTGACATATAAATGATAAAAATATTGGTACTATAAATTTATATAAGGTTAAAACAAAAGATTTTTTTTTAAAAAAAAAACAGTAGCTGACATAAATAAAATACTTGTGACATTTAAGCAATATCATTGTTTAAACAAAAGTTCATTAGCTAACCTTCTAAGATTATGGTTATTAAATAATATTTAGACAAAAATTTAACAAAGATCAAATCATTAAAGCATATCGTAGACATTTTATAAAACTAGAGATTACAATTCAAGCGAAACAAAGAGTTACTGTCGAACCATGATAACTATCGGTAAGCCAAAATTATTTTTGTTTCTCTTGCTAATAATCAAACTTTCATAACTCAAAAAGTACATTATTTTAAGTAAAAACATATTCACATTAGCAATGAAAATACTGTGTTTGCACACTGCAATTAGCTACACAATTTGTGTCAGTGAGACACCAAGGGATGTGCCACGCAAAGAATGGCACATAGGAACTGTTCAAACATCAGACTTGCGTCATCAAGATGTTGGCTAGTTCCTATGTGCCATTCTTTGCGTGGCACATCCCTTGGTGTCTCTCACTGACACAAATTGAAAAATATATTCCCTTAAATTTTTGAGTTATTGAGGCTCCATTTGTATTTGATAAATAATAAATGCTTTAAGTTTTAAATTTATTTTTAAACTTTACTGAATCTTTAACATTTAAATGAATTAAATAAGTTAAAAAAACTAATTTAGCTGATGAACGGAAAAATTGTTTTGTTTTTGTTGTTGTTGTTGTATTGAAAATATAACCTTTTTACCTCAAGTTTTTGATTGAATAAAAATGAAACGGTGAAGCCAAGTCTAGAATACCAAATCTCTGTTACACATTTTAAGATTTATTTTTATTTTTTTTTTTTTTCAATTAATATTATTAATATTATTCAATTAATGTTATTGAATTTAGAAAAAAAAAATTGCCAACAAAATGAAAATCATTTGAATGAAGAAAAAAATTATTTTTTTTTTTTTAAAATTAAAAATACATATTAGAGATTTGAAAAAAACAAACATCTCATTGACGCAAAAATGTATTTGAAATTTTAAAAAATATTAATTTTTCAAACATGCAAATAATATATTATATGTATTTATAGAGAGTAATATATACCTGGAAATTTCGGAAATCGGAGATATAAAGAAATTTGTTCATCAGAATTATCACAATGCATCCATTACCCTCGGTAAGCTTAAAAAATCATAATTCCTCCATTCATGAAGTTTGGTTTATGAGTTCATCTTAGCCATGGAATTAAATATTTCAAAGAGCCCAAAATTTTATGGGATGGAACAATAATTAATTAAATATTAAATTAGTCAAGTGAACAGTCCTTAAATGACACATTTTATATAGCTGAATCGAGTGAGATAAGTTCCAGTTTTGTTAAATCATTCCTAAACAAGATATGATGGAAAAATTTCTTTTTTTCCACAATAACATATCATATCTTGATAAGGAATGAATCAATTGATCTGAAACATGTCTTATTTGATTCAGCTCGAAAAAAAAGTACAAAAGGACACAAAAACACTATTCCACCCCTAAAATGTTTTTGTGACAACATATATTCAATTCCGCTGTCAAGACAAAATTATAGACATATAAGTTATAACATTTTTAAGACAGTTTTTTGGTCTATATTATTAGTATTAATACCTGAGTTGTATTTAGATATATATAATTGTAATAATTATAAGGTATGATTCTATTTATTTTTAATTAAATAAAAAAAATTAAGGATGGATACAAATATCACGATTTTAATACCTACTAACTTGCGCAAAAAAACAAAAAACATTTTCATGAAAACTTGTAATAGTACATTACGCGTCGAGTGCGGAAAGTAGCATTTTGCTTGCGAGTGTGGAGTTTGCACCCGAGCGACAGCGAGGGTAGTAAAACCACATGAGCAATGCAAAATGCAGTTTTCACACGAATTGCGTACCGTACTTTATCTACGATTGTTAGATTTAAATAATAAATACAGAAAAAAATAAACTTGCTGTATGTAAGTTCGTATTTCTCTCTTGATAAAGATGGCATTAATTCTTGAGTTGTATTTTTTGCCGAATTAATTATTTCTGGAGGATTATTATTCTCCACATTTTCGTCAAAGTCACTTGAGTCACTCATTGTTTTTCACTAAAAACTCGATATAAACAGTTACTTTAATAAAAGATCAGCAAATTAGTTTTGTTAAATGTAAACAAACTCGGTAATCGTGTGTAAAGCTGAAGAATTCCTCTTCTTTACCGCACTAGCGTGGTAAAGAAAAGGAATTCTTCAGAACTATGAGACGCACATGCGCAATGAATACAAGTACGTAAATAATCACTTTCTACGCATCTAAACAGAGATATAATGTTTATATTTCGTATCAATCGTAGATAAACAAATAAATTAAACAATTAAAAAGAATTGTGTAGTCCATTTTAAAATAAACGATACTAACATTCAGATAAATTACATATTTCAATAATAACTTTATAATAATTGGTACATCTTGCTTTTTTTGTGAGTTTATCATATTTCTCTTTTTTTCACAATACTTGAAAAATGATAAATTATTATAGGTGATAACAATAATTAATAGATAGATGAATAAATTTGACAGTACAATAATTGTATAGGTGCTACAAAATACATTTAAAGCATCCAGTTTAAAATATAAATGTAATAAAAAATAAATTCAACACAGACACTGTTTCAATAACAATAGTGTAATAATGAAAAATAAAATTTAAAAAAATGTAAAAGAAAATTGCTTTTTTTAAAAAAAAATTATTTTGATTTATTTAAAATTGTTTTCAACCATTCACAGTTTTGGATATATATATTTGTTTGTGTATTTCTTTTTTGTGTTTATATTTTTTTTTTTTTAATTTATTATTATTTCAATGTTTTAAATAAATTTACAATTATTTTAATATTATAATATATATATATTCTTTTTTTTTTTCCTTTTTTCAGAAGAATGTATTTAATGTATCACATTGCGCTTATTAAATTTATAAAGGAGAGTACAATTTTTTTTTTCTTTCTTCTCTTTTTTTTATTAATACGCTAACTATAATGTATTGTCGAGTAAATGAGAATTATATATTATGTATGTTGATGAACGATTACATAAATTTTAAATTGACAAAATAAATGAGAATTATATATTATGCATATAAATGAAAAATTACATAAGTCTCTATAATTGAAAAAGTTCATGAGAAAAAATATGTAATTGAAATAGACTTAAGAAATTAAATTAAAATTCTTAGATCTTCACCACTTGGTAAGAACCTATGTTCACACTCTTTTTGTTATTTTCTGTTTGCATTTTTGCTGTTTCTTAATTTACTGTCGATCTTTATATTATTACAGTAGAACCTCGCTTACACGACCCTCAATAACAAGACAACCTCAATTACAAGTACAATTTTCAAATCCCCTTGAGATTTCTATACTACATAATGTTAAAATAACCTCTATAACGCGACTATTATTATCCAAACAACCTCAATAACACGGATTTTTTTCCAATTCACAACGTAACTCAGAACCTCTATAACAAGTCGTTTTGAGAAGTCAACCTCTATAACGCGTCTCTATACAGGAATGGGTCGAAGTCTAGACTTGAAACACCCCCCCCCCCCCCCCCATTAGCCTCGATAACACAACTGATAGCCAAAATAACCTTGATAACACGACCCTCAACAAAAAGAGCACCTCGATAACAAGACTGTTTTCCTAATCCCCTTGAGACACTTCTTATCGAGGTTCTACTGTATCTATTTTATGTATTTGTAGATTATCACTGAAGAAACTCAGGTTCCCTGGACGAAAGCTTTGAAATGCAATAAAAAATCTTTTTAAAAAGGACTTTTATTCCAAATAAATACCCTCTTCTGAGTTTGAAATTCTAAAGAAGTCCACTGTACCTCTCTACAATTTGAATTTTAATGTATATCGTGTTAACCTCCATCTTGATTTTAAGTTTATTGGATTTAACTGTAGATCAAAAGAAATTAAAGTTCTTGTTAATATTTTGAAAATATCTCTGTTTATTAGATTTCAAACATTCAAAAATTAATAAAAATGACTCTCAAATGAATCATACCTAATCCAAAACTTGAGTAAGTTTAGTTATTTGCCGGAATAAAAGGCCTTTAATTCAAATTTTAACAGTTCTCTAGTATTGAAGAAAGTTTTACTTGCACCAATGCTCAAGTATCAATAAAATTTAACAAAAAGTTCCCTAATACTCACCAAAATTTTACTAGAAGTATTCAAATATCAGAATTTAACTAACTGTAATGAACTTGGGGCCACAAGTATAGGCAGTGTTAAAATACTAAATCACACAACAATTATGAATTGCTGGCAAAACAAACAGCTCAAAATGAAGGGGTTTAAAAGAAGTAAAATCAATCGTTATGGGTAAATCTTTTACCCTGATGCCATCAGGGTTTTCTTAAGCCAAGCCCACTTGTCAGAATTGAGGTACCCTTTGTTCAACAATTCTTGGGACTGTGTTATACTTTTAAAACTCTTAATTTTGTGATGTTTATTTTGCCACCAATTCACGATTATTGCATTGCGGTTTAGCTTTTTTACTTTCTCATATAAAAAGAAAGTATTGAGATGGCACGAAAATTTGATTTTGATGGGTTTACACGTTTTGAGGTCCCCTGAGACCAAAAAAAGTGTTTTTTTTTTTAAAAATATCTGTCTGTCGTCTATGCAGAGGTGTGGAGCCTAAACTACTGGGCCAATTTTTACGAAATTTGGCATACATGTTCAGAAAAATCATAATCCCGAGGCAAAATCGAGAAATGAATTCAAGCCATAATTTTTGGGCGCTACCCCCCAAAACTCATAAAAAAAAAATGATTTCTCGAAAACGATTCCGACGATTTTGATTAAAAAAATCTAAAATGTACTCCATTTAAATACGGATCTAACAATATAATCCGTTTCCCCGGGATAAAACTAGTTTTCCGAGATATTGATGAAAATAAATCTGATTTTGTTGAAAATCGAAAACAATCACCTGTTGAATGCATTTTAAATAATATAATATTAACTAAGCATCACGTAGGTTTAGATAAGCGAGCTTAATGCAATAAATATTTAATAATTAGCAAATTAATAGTAATTCATGATGAGTTTTTAGTTTAAAAGAATGATTGGAGTAGGTGGTTGTGCTGGGTGGGATACTTCACTTGGAAGGTTCTACAGTAAACAGTCGCATGTAGCAGATCGACATGCGTATCAGTCTGTATAGTTATATATATATATATATATATATATATATATATATATATATACACAATTTGCGAGAGACACCAAGGGATGTGCCACGCAAGCGTGACACATAGGAACTGTTCCAACATCAGACATAACGTCATTAAGATGTTGGCTCGGCATTATGCCATGTCCACACATCCCTTGGTGTCTCTCGCAAATTGTGTAGCCTATTGCAGTGTGCAAAAACACGGTATTACTCTGCTGATATATATATATATATAAAAGTGTGAGTGTGTGTTTTCTGGTATCCCGTATCATGAGTGAGTTGTCCCGGACCGTTTTTTACCGATGGCTATGGCTCTAAGTACTTTACCTCGACAGAAACTTAAGTATCTACAAATTTCATAAGCAGTACTCAAGTGTATGCTATAGAATACATATAAAATTACTTACACAATAGGTAATATTAAATAAATGACCGAGACAAATAAAAATATGCATTAAATAACCTAACATTTCAAAAAGTTCACACTTACTCGACAATACATTACACACTAAACATTTATAATTATTTTTATTCCTTGCAAAAATCTTTATTCCCCATTTTATTTACCTTATATTTTTTTTACTAGTTTTTCATTTTTTTAAAATTTAATTTTTTCCTACATCTTAAAGGAACACTTTAAGTTAATATTTTTCTTCTTCTTTTAAATTTAAAATAATTTAAAATTTTTTATAGATTTGAAATTTGTTTTGGTTACATATTATTACGTTTGATTCTGAGCTTGCTTTTGTTTACTAGTTTATTTTCGTTTTACAATTTTTCTATTTCGGTTTCCATTAATATAAAATGTTTATTTTTGTTTTTGTTTGATCAGTGTTTTTTCTTTAGTTTAATAAATTTGTTTATTTTATTAAATATTGTTTAAATTATTTTTATATTCAAATACAAGTTTGGCTTGGTTTCTCTTATTTTTCGAAAAAAATTCTACTACGTCGTAATTAAGAGTTTTTTTTTTTTAGGTTTTCAATGCGGTTTTTACAGTGTTATATAATTATGTTTGATTTACAACAAATGAATTTGAGGTTATTTTTTTTTATGTAAAATACAAAATGTCAATAAATAAAATTATAACAGATACCTAATAATAATTAAATTATATAAAATGAAGGGAAATTTATCAATGACTTTTTCACATTTTATTTATTTAAATAAAACAAATAAATAAATAGCAACAACAAAAATGTATGATTGAATATATTACAAATTTTCAAATAAATTAAATCTGATTTTTTTTTTTATTGAAAATAAATAAAGTATTGGCCAAATTTAAAGAATAAAAATTAATCTTTTTTGACATAAAAAATAAAAATGTATTTGGTTTCTTTTATTATTATTATGATAATAAATGTTCAACTTTCATTCGATGATTAAAAAAAAATGATTTAACATATCTTTATAATTTTATGTTGTAACTTTAAACAGATGCAGTAGGAGCAAAATGTTAGTTATATTATTTGATCAAAATATCAATTATATTTTAAGAAATTTTCAAATTGGCAATCTATCTTTAGGAGTTCATAAAATAATTTGTGTTAAAGAGAAAATGAGACAAAATAGATAAAAATATACTTAGTTTTTGAGGATTGTGACTAAGTTTCTAGATCGGTGGCTCTTACCAATTAAGCGACAAAAGTCTAAATCAATAATGGAACCCTAATGAATTTCCCAAATGAATAATGGAACCCTAATGAATCGGTCAGCCTAAATTTCTTCTTGAATTATAATTATGATTATAATAATTTATAATACATATAAATCTCTAAGGGGAAAACTTGATTGCAATATAAATAATTCAATTTTAACACTGCTGAATTTCATTTCTAAGATAACTACACGAATTTTAGGGCTAAAAGTAGCCATAATTATATTTTCAGGGTTATAATAAGTATGCAATTCACTCTCTTGATTATGTACGAAGAAATAAGCAACTAAAAGGTATCTTTAGTGCACAAAGCTGGCATATCAACCACTTCAGTGGCGGTGAGACAAATTTAAAGCGGGCTTTGTACAATAAAGTGGCTTCCACACTGAAAAGATGGGAGACAAGACCTTTCTCACTGGAAGACATGAGTTTGCCTCTTCAATGTAGAAAACTGAATTAATTTTTATTAATAATGTAATGGATTGGTTCAATATAAGAGAAATGTCTCCTATCTCTGAGACATGTCTCCTATCTCTGTGATGTGTCATTTGTCTTCTGACCCCTGTTTTCAGTGTGAAAATAATTTTAAAGGGGAGAAGTATTTCTTTATTCCTAATCAAGTGACTGCACTACTCATTAATTCTAGAATATAAGGACATCTGTTTGCTTAGTTACCTATTTATTAATTTATCCTGTAACAATTTAGCTTTAGGCTTCAAATTAATAAGTAGAATATCAACACTCTCAAATTTTTACTTTGATATTTTGTCAAATACTTACTTAATCCGATTCTCTTTAACGGTAACGGTAGAGGCTGACAAAATTGATTTTCAACACAAATTGATTTTACCCCCGTGCTTGAATCCCGTCTACTCTTTGCTTCTGGAGTGAACTTCTTATGTTATCCTCCCACATCAGTTTTTTCCTGTCTTTTCTTATAGGATCTTCATAATCCAGTTAGTTTTTGAGTACCACAAAATTCCCATTCTTACATGGCTGAACCATCTAAGTTGTTTGTAGCCCATTATGCTTCTTACAGAGTTAAGGTTGTCTCTGAAAGTTTGGTTTCTGATAAGGTCTCTTCTTCTGATAAGGTCTAAGGTACCTTCTACTCTTCTCAAATGTCTCTTCTTAGCTGTCTGAAGAGTAGCAGCTGCTTATTTCTGAGTAAAAGCTCTTCTGACCAGTATGCAAGAAGGGGGACATAAGTATTTTTGGAAATTAGGATTTTGATTTTTTACAGAGACCTCATGCTTAGGAAATGAACTTTTTCTTTAGTGTTTGAAATAGTTAACCAGCAGATGTTGCTCTTGCTTTTATTTCAGCTTTTGGTAATAATTGAGCAAAATCACTTAAGAAGAGAACTTACCCCAATAATTCACCCTTTAAACGGAATTTTACAAAATAAATTAGTTTGTTTTCGTTCCTAGATTTTTGTAGATCACACCAATTGGTGTGGCACATAGCTTCCTCGCATCCTATCACGTACTATATTGATTTTAAGCTTTTACAAGCCATTATTGTCTAATTTGTTTAATTGTTTCCCCCGTTTTTTTAATGTGTCAAAATTGTTTTGATTTTTTACTTGAATCAAAGTATCAATTAAGCAAAAGTTAAACAGTGCAGACGGTTCAAAGTAATCTGGGGCTATCTGCGGGTTACTTTTGATAGACTATAAAAGTTTCATACAAATCAGATAAGTACTTTTGAAGCTATAGGTGTAAATTAATGTATGTTTGTGCGCATGTGGAAGAAAAATTAAAAAGCGCAGAAGGTTGAAACTTATAAGGGACCAACAATGGGCTACTCATGACCTACCACCCAAATTTCATTAAAATTGGACTTGTAGTTTTTAAGATATGTTGGTTCACACAAATTGACGACAGACAAACACAGAACCAAAAATGTTCCCTGATGTCTGAAACGGATTTCTGTCTTGGAATTTTGGAAATCGGAGACCTAAAATTTTTTCGTTCTTCGGAACGATTAGCTGCTGTTACCTTCGGTAAGCTCGGAAGCAAAATAAGTAGTAGATCAATGAAAAAGAATACAAATAATCAAAGAAACCATGGAGCAAAAGTGATAAGTTTATGGTAAAAAAAAATACTAATATTTAATTTTCAATGGTTCCTGCCTTAATTTAACATGCTACAATAGTACTTTAGCATGGGTTTTCCCAGCCACAGTTTAATAAATCTAGATCTTTCGAAAGAGATAGGGTTAAGAGATATTGTGAATCCTGAAGTTTTAAACCCATTACAGGGATCATTCTCAAGAGATTTTATGAATCCTGAAGTTTTAAGCCCATTAAAGGATCATTCTCAAGAGATTTTATGAATCCTGAAGTTTTAAGCCCATTATAGGGATCATTCTCAAGAGATTTTATGAATCCTGAAGTTTTAAACCCATTACAGGGATCATTCTCGAGAGATTTTATGAATCCTGAAGTTTTAAGCCCATTAAAGGATCATTCTTAAGAGATTTTATGAATCCTGAAGTTTTAAGCCCATTAAAGGATCATTCTCAAGAGATTTTGTGAATTCTAAAGTTTTAAACCCATTACAGGGACCATTCTAAAGAGATTTTGTGAATCCTGAAGTTTTGAACCCATTACAAGGATCATTCTCAAGAGACCTTGTGAATGATCCTTTAAATAAGTTTAAAACTTCAGGATTCATAAAATCTCTTAAAAATGATCCCTGTAATAGGTTTAAAACTTCGGGATTCACAAAATCTCTGAAACTGTCTTTTCTGAAAGATCTATATCTAAAATACTACAATAGTTAACCAACATAGCTATCGTTATCTATTCCTAACTCTTCATTTTGCAATTAACCTCATCTTGAGGCAACACAAGCCCTAGTAGGTTCTAGAACAAGTACTAGATGGGTAGAATGAACCACTTGTTCAAACCTAGCCTTATTGAGGCCCATTTAAGAGAGAGCTCTAGCCACTTCACACATCCTACCTCTGTAAAATGTAACACCGAAGTGAGAAAGGTGTAATCATTAGTGAGCCATATAAATAAGTGTATCTCAGCGCTGGATTGAACCTACGACCTAGTGCCACCCTTAATTCTTTGACAAACTGAGAAGTGACAGTTCACACAGCCATGTCTTCATCTTAAGGCATAAACAGAGTTGGAATCAGGGTTGGGACATCGATAGACAAACATCGATGTTTTCGATACATCGACATCGAAAGAACAAACATCGATGTTAACCAAAACATCGAAAGAAAACATCGATGTTTTCGATGCATCGACATCGAAAGAACAAACATCGATGTTAGCCAAAACATCGAAAGAAAACATCGATGTTTTCGATGCATCGATAACATCGGTCTTTTCGATGTTTCGGGAAAAACATCAATGTTGACCGATGTTTCGGGAAAAACATCGATGTTGACCGATGTTTCGGGAAAAACATCAATGTTGACCGATACATCGAAAGATCAACATCGATGTTTTAAAGTCCGATACATCGATGTTTTCGATACATCGACATCGATGTCCCAACCCTAGTCGGAATATTGCAAAAGGAAGAGTTAACATATATTGCTTTATAATCCTCAAGGTCTTAAATATATAATTTATAAAATTAAAATACATAAAGGTATTCTACTACTAAGTCAGCTTCTGTGATTTTTTGACAAAATAATCAATTTTGGGAGTGATGGCTATTGTATAATAATGTATATACAGTATTATTATTGAGATATGTTTGTGGAAATATTTTTATAAATATAGTGTATTTGTATTTCAGATATATTAATTAATTATCCCTTCATTTTTCTAAATAAAATAATTACAATACAACAAAATAAAAATATTGGTTTGATTTTCTACCATTTTAAATAAATCTTATTATTGATTATAATTTGCCAAATTTGATTAAAAATTATTTTAAAGTTGTGCCTAATTATTGGAAAAAAAACAGTTTTTTTTTTTTTTAGTTAAAATCAGTTTGGTTAAAAAACAAATGAATAAATAAACAAGAAAATAAATTTTATTTATTTTTTCTTTTCTTTCTTACAAAAGGAAAAATAAAAAAACACAACTAAAAGCGCAATGGATAAATTATTTTGTCCCTACTATTTTTAAAATGTTTAAAAAAAAAAAAGGAAAAAAAAAAAAATTAACAAATAAATAAAAAGGTTTATAACAAAATAAATGTACAGTCCCCTGATTTAAATATAAATACATACAAATTAAAAAAAAAAATTGTATAAGTGATTAAAAAAAAAAAAAAAAATATATATATTTATTTATTTTTGTCAGTATTCATTAAATAATAATAATAAATAAAGTATTTGGAAATAATTTAAGATAAAAAAAAAATACATAAATATGAGAGCAAACCTTTAATTTTATCTATCTTTTTCTTTGCATATATAAGTTGGTTTAAATGTATCTAAAAAGATTTTATTTTTTTTATTGAAGATGAAGGTTGAAAAATTAACTTTGTGGAAATAAAATCTCTTCCATAGACGTTCCTAAGCTCCACAGTGGAGAGGCAGTTTGTGTTATTCCTTAAAAATGACCTCCGTAGGCGTTCCTAAGCTCCACAGTGGAGAGGCAGTTTGTGTTATTCCTTAAAAATGACCTCCGTAGGCGTTCCTAAGCTCCACAGTGGAGAGACAGTTTGTGTTATTCCTTAAAAATGACCTCCGTAGGCGTTCCTAAGCTCCACAGTGGAGAGACAGTTTGTGTTATTCCTTAAAAATGACCTCCGTAGGCGTTCCTAAGCTCCACAGTGGAGAGACAGTTTGTATTATTCCTTAAAAATGACCTCCGTAGACGTTCCTATATCGTAACACTTCAGAGCTCATAGATTAGATCTACTTCAGGAGATAATATCCAGGAATAAATCATTAATCCGGATATTTTGAACTCATTGCAGGTATTCAAATACTTGGGAGGAGTTGCTCATGATAAGAATCCTTTCTTCACTTGGCATACATGTTAAAATGAACTATGCCATAATTTACAACTAAGTTTATGGCACTTATTCATGGGCAACTTCTTCGACAATGATTCCTGCTATGGGTTGAAGGCAATGTTGATTTACATTATCTCTGATGTAGGCTTTTTCTGAAATATGTGATTTAGGATCTTTAAAAACAGAACGATCACACGACAAGCTCGGAAGTAAAAACAGGAGATGTTAAAAAATGTAATACGAAATTTCACCAAACTGTAATTTACCTTAAGTCCCAAAACAAAAGACCAAAAATGACAAAGAAAATAAAAGAAGTATGGAACTATTGACCAAATTTTTAATCACTTATCAAATTTTTTCTATAAATCCTTCTAAACATTTTTTTTTTTTTTTTTCAAATAATAAATTAAATTATTAATAAAAATAAATTAAATTACAAATAATTATTTATATATAAATTAAAAAATAAAATCATATCCCCCCTCAATTTGTTGCTAAATACAAAATAAATTAGAAAATAAAGTGGCCACTTTATTTATTTTTATAGTTTTTTTGTTTTTATACAATTAAAAAAAAATATATTGACTGATTTACACGATTTAAAAAATATAATAAATAAAGAAATGGTATTTATTTTTTGCATCAATTATGTAATGTTTTTTTTTAAATTTCTTTTTTAGGAAGAAAATTTATTAGTTTTTTATTTATTGTGGTTTCGAAGTCCATTTATTTATTTCAATAATTACAAATTAAATAATTAAAAATTAACATAATAATTTACAAGTTGTTCGAACAAAAAAGAAAAAAAAATTAAATATTTTATAATTTAAGTAAAACTGTCCATTTTGCATTGTATTTTTTTATAACAATTTTTTTTTTTTAAATATATATCGCACAGTTCTTTTTAATATTTATATATATTAACATGTTTTTATTATATATATATTTATAGATTTATATATATATCACAGATGAAACTGTGTTGAGTTTTTTTTTTAAATTGGGCGCTGGCCATTCTTTTTTGTTAAATTTTTTTTCGAGTAGTTATTTTTTTCAGTCTTGAATGCTGTGTTGGGACGTCACAGGTGTGCTCGGCAGAGCTTCGGTCGTTGGACCTCCCGAATTCATCGACGAAGTCAGAACACTGCAATGCGTTGTCTGAGAGTTGCATCGCGTCGTCGATACGTTCGACGAATTTTGAACACTAGATTGCGAAGTCGAACCGGACGAAAAGTTCTGAGAGCTACATCGTATCGTCGAACTGGTCGATGAAGTCTGTACGCTACATCGCGTCGTCGAATTCAACGCAGACGGTAACGACCCGGTAACCGCTCTTTGTGCGTTTCCGACAAAGGAGCCCGATCGGGACCTAACGTTACCCGAATCGGATGAAAGACTCCCTTCACTCCCTTCCGATACGCAAAACCTGAAACCAAGTAAATAAATAATTCATTAAAAATAAAATTAATACAATTCTATTTTAGATAGATAATTTAAACTCTATTTCAATTCACAAGTGGAATCTGATCACGAGAACTTATAAAGCTTTATTTTCACATAGAAGATAGTAATTGTGGTCCCACAAGATGAAGTTAGTTTATTCAGAGATGCCAAAATCTTGACCTTTCGTTATTATAGTGCAAGTGTTTGACAAATTTCCTGAGATCTGAAAGTATTTTAAAGATTAAATAGGCCTCTATGACCAGGCTCTATTGTCCACATTCTATGTAAAGAGATTCTATAAAGAGATAAAATTGACTTTCGAGAACTTGATGCAATAACAACGCATTACAGTTCTGTATATCAAAGTTAAACTATACCATGCCAAATTTCAAACTTATTTCATTTATCACACTATGTCATAGCTTTTGAACATTTTAAATTTAGCGCCTTTAATACAACATTAAGTTTACAGCTGGCTAGACGAAAAGGGCACCATAAAAAAGTTTAGTCAAAGTGTCAAAATTTGGCAGTTTAGTTTACCTCCAAAGTATAAGACAAAAATATTTTTTTTTAAATAAAAATAATTTTAGATAACATTATTTACTAAAAGTGCTAAAACACATAAAAAAACACATTTATAATCAATAACTAAACAAATATTACTGATACAAATTTATTCATTTAAAGTGAATTAAACTAACATTCTACTAACATTACTGTGAGCCAAATTTTCAGAAAATAATAATAATTTAAATAAAACTACAAAATGAGGCAAAAAAAACAACAACAACAACAACCAACCAACAAGGGAACTCTACTTAAATAACAGGCAAAGCAAAAAGAAAAATAGGGAAATGTAAACTATAAACAAAAAAGGGGGGGGGGGGGGGGAAATTGTGAACTATAAGCAAAAATAAGTGGGAAAGTGTGAACTAAAAGCAAATAATGGGAAAGTGTGAACTATAAGAAAAAAAAGTGGGTAAGTGTGAACTAAAAGCAAAATGATGGGAAAGTGTGAACTATATATAAGCAAAAAAAAAAATAAACTTGGCAATCAATAAATGAATGAAGCAAAAACCTGAAAGTAAAACACCTCATTAAAGAAAATAAAGTGTCCACTTAAGTGTTATCAAAAAATAAAATGGATGGAATCTAAGACAATAAATGAGGAAATATAATGAATAAAATAAATAATATAAAGGGTATTATAAATAGTTGTATATTAAATTTAGGGTCGAAAAATAAAAATATATATATATTATATTAATAATTAATTATATTTTCCCCTTAAATCCTAATGTTTTCCCCTGATATCCTGATGTTTTCCCCCTGATATCTTGATGTTTTCCCCTGATATCCTGATGTTTTCCCCTGATATCCTGATGTTTTCCCCTGATATGTGACTTTCTTTGATTTAAAAACGGCTTTACAAGAGGACCTAAATACAGTCTTCAAAATATGAACCTTATTTTTCCCTTAAACATCAAATTCTGACTTTTAATATTGTGCATAATAAAATGCTCTCGGCCATAGTAATTATTGAGAAATCAAATGCTCAAAATAGACTATTTTTAAAAATAAAAACAAATCTAAGCCTTAACTTCAGAACAGTTTGAAAAAAAAAGAGCTATAGTCTCCAACTTTTTGGCTAACTTTTACGAGTAGATTCACCTGTTAAAGTATTTACATCATACTAAGGAACACTTCCCTCTCCATTTTCATTGACACAGTCCAGGAAGTAGATTGCAAAAAAGTATTTGACTAATACCAAGCTAGAATTTTGTGTATAAGTAAATCTTTTGGTGCCTTTTAAGAATTTGTGGTCGGCTAAGTTCGTCTGCGGGACATAGCTTGGCAATAGGCATTTAAAAAAAACAAAACAGCGGATAACGGTCATGTCCCGCCCTTTTTGGTTAGCAATGTGATTTTCATGATCATAAGTATGAACTTAGTTAGTAGACCAAAAATCAAGTTGAAGGTAGTTTGTCACTTAATAGGTTAGTTAGTCAAATATTACTCCAAATCAAAGATATCACCTATTAAGTGACAAACTACCATCAACTTGATTTTTGGTCTACTAATTAATTTTGAATTCAAGATCATGAAAATCACATTGTCCACCAAAAAGAGCAGGACATGGACACTGTCCAACATTTTGTTTTTTTCAAATGCCTTTACCAAACTATGTCCCGCAGATGAACATAGCCGACCACATATTCTTAATAGGCACCAAAAGATTTACTTATACACAAAATTCTAGCTTGATGTTAGTCAGAAACTTTTTTGTACGCTATCTCCTGGACTATTATATGCACAAAACATTTTAAAGAAAGTAAGTTTATTCAAAAACCTACTTTAAACTTAAAAATTCAAGTAGGTTTTACTCACACCAACCCATTTATTTTTTTATTTTCAAATCCTAATTCTATTAGACTAGCATACATATGATAAAATCTATTATAAAGATAGGTATTAAATAGAAATAAAAATAAAGTAAAATAAATAAAAGACCCTTTATAAAAAAAAAATATTTACGAAAAATAATTAATAGAAGGGGATAAAAAAAAAAAAAAAAAAAAAAAAAAAAACAACTAACTACTAATCCATAAATAAAAGAAATGAAAAATGTGATTTGTGTTATTATAAAATAAAAAAAAGAGGATGGTAAAAAATAAAATAAAAATCAATAATTTTCAATTAAATTTTTAAACTATTTTTAATTTATTTTTTTGTCAAACAAATTTGTATTTAAGGGTTTTTATTTTTAATTACGAACCGAGAGATTCCATATAAGTAATCATTGGATTTTGGTAATCGTCAACTGAAATCTGAACTTCTGACTGGTCTGATTGAATTTGATGGCCGATTTCTGTTTTTCTGAAATACTCTGTAACACAGAACAGGATTGGTTTTTTCTTTTTGGTTTTGAGAGAAAAAAAAAATAAATAAAATGAAATGAAATAGAAAAAGAAATAAATAAATAAAAAGGTAAAAAATTAAATATAAAAAATAAAAATAAATGGGAATAGTAGCATGGAAGATAATGCTATTATGAATAAATATGTAAATAGTAAAATAAATAATTATGCATTTATAAAATATATGAGTTTTATAAATTTATTAACATTATTTTTTATTTATTTTCTTATAATCCAGGAGATAGTCTGCAAAAAAGTGTCTGACTAACATCAAGCTAGAATTTTGTGTATAAGTTTATCTTTTAGTGCCTTTAAAGAATATGTGGTCGGCTGTGTTCGTCTGCAGGACATAGCTTTGGAATTGGCATTTAAAAAACAAAATGGTGGAGAGCAGCCATGTCCCACCAATTATGGTGGACAATGTGATTTTTATGATCCTGAGTACAAAATTAGTTAGTAAACTCAAAATCAAGTTGATGTTAGTTCATCCCTTGATAGGTTAGTCATTCAAACATTACTCCAAATCTAAGAGGTCACCTATTAAGTGACAAACTAACATCAACTTAATTTTCAGTCTAATAACTAATTTTCTAGTCAGAGTCGTTAAAATCACTTTGTCTACCATAATTGGCGGGACATGGCCGCTCTCCACCATTTTGTTTTTTAAAAATGCCAATTGCTAAGCTATGTCCTGCAGACGAACTTAGCCGAACACATATTCTTAAAAGGCACTACAATATTAACTTGTACACAAAATTCTAGCTTGATGTTAGTCAGACACTTTTTTTGCACGCTATCTCCTGGACTATAATAACAAAATCAATTTTATTATTTAGTGAAATAAATAATTCAAATAATGGTATTAAAATCTAACAATTCTAAAAATTAAATCAAAATTTTAAAATGTTGATTTTTTTCAATTAACTTTATTTAATTATTAAAAAATTGGATCACAATATGTTGTTCTATTATCATTTTTACATTAAAATATTGCTATAATAAATGAGGAGCTTAGTATCAAAGACGGACAAGAGCACATTTCAAAATTTTACAGGTTAGCCGAAAAACTGTAGCTCAAATTCTACAGGTGCTAGAGCAATGTTTTTTTTTTTTCTGTAGATTCTTAATAGACTCAAAACTTGTTAGAAGTACTGAAAACGTGAATTTCTTTGATATTTTAGCTGCTAAATGGAGTTAAAAAGTGGAGTTGTCCGCTTTTGAAACAAAAACAAGGTTTTGTCCGTTTTTGAAGCAAAATGACGTTGAAAATAATGGTTAGACTAATAATATTGGAGAAATAATTTTTTTTCACGTTATTTAGAGTTCTTAGGGGGTAGTGCCCCCCAAATTTAGAGCTAAAATTGATTTCTCGATTTCCCCTTGGGGTATCATTTTTCTAAACATGTATGACAAAATGGTAAGATTAGGTATTCAGACGCTAAAGCCCGCAGTGCATCATAGGAACGAGTTAGTAAAATGCAGCCTCCTGATTGGCTGTTTAGGTTATGTCCACTTTTGAAGCAAAACATGTGTTGACTTGTCTGTATTTGAAACAAAACTACAAATATTATTGCATTTTTACCCCTTTTCTGGTCGTTTTTGATGCAAATGGATAGCAGAATCTAATGCAGCGGCCAAAAATCTATAAGAAACAATCGATAACTGAAATTCGGAAAAAAATGTCGAATGTCCGTCTTTGATACTAGTCTCCTCAAATATTGATTTTAAATTAAAACATTGAATTAATAAAATTTTTGATAAGGAATTTAATTAATTTTAATTAAATAAGTTTGTAAATCAGAAAATCAATCACAAAAACAAGACTTTTCCGAGGAAAATGTCATTCAATTTGTATTAGATAGACTTCAAAAAAAGTAAAATAAAAACACAACGAAATTGTTTTTTTGAGGTATCTCATCATAGTAGTAGATGATTACCCTTTTGTCTGTATTTTGTTTAAAATTGTCTTCATAAGGTCTATCTCTATCGGGTACTAAAATAGAACACGTTACTTCCTAATGCAATATTTATTCTCTTCTTGAGGCGTCTTTAAGCTTTTAAAATTTAATATCTTGGTTTTAATCATAATAATTTGATATTTTAAGCTCTGTGAACATTGTCACACGTTAGTTATACTTAAAAAAATCTTCAAAATATGTATCTTCCTCAAAAAGAAAAAAAGGTCACATGTGAGAAGTGAGATTGTAGACTGAAAAACCTCAATAAGAGGTAAAAATGTTGCTTTAGGAACTAACATGTTCTATTTTAATACCCCATTATATAATTTGAAGACATTTTATTTTTTCGAGTTTTTGGGGATAATGCACCACAATTGATTATTTTATTAAAGAGCATCATCGAAAGTAAAAAGAAAAATATGGCTAGGTTCATAAAGGTTCACAGAATTTGATGGCTTGGACATGTGGAGAGAACGACAGGCGATAGAATCCTGAAGGATATGATACATGAAAGGCTGAACATGAGGAGAAGAAGAGATCGCCCTAGGATTAGATGCATGGATTGAGTACAAAGTTTTTATAATAAAATCCAGCACTTCTTTAGATTGTTACTCCCCTTATAAAGAAACAGAGGGGGTAACAATCTAAAGAAGCTGTACGGAATGTTCTTCTTTAGACTGTTACTCCCCTCATAAAAACAGAGGTGTAATATTCCTTTGTCCAAAATTACATTGGACTAAACATCCCTTTGTCTTGTCTTAATAGTTATTTTAGTCAAAGTCATTTATATTATAAAACAACATAGGGGAGTAACAATCTAAAGTAGTACATAAAATCCTGTTTATTTATCAGTAATTTGCTGATTATAACACACACTTTGAATATGTTCGTAATAATCACGGTTATTGAGTTTTTACGAGCAACGTTGATAATCAGAGTGAGTTAGGGTGAGTGACCCTAAAATTGGATTTATTGTTTCTGTATTGGTACAGAGTCTGTGAGCCAAATTTAAGCTCGATTGGGTTACTGAAAGAGGATTAATTAGACCTCCAAATATTTTAACGACAGACAGCCACAAAATAAAAACTAATATAAAGGATTGTATTGTGTTGTGCGAACTTCCATATAAGATATTTGTTTGCATAAACAAAATAATTTATTTTATAATTTATTTTATTTATTTATTATTATTATTATTTATTATTATTTATTTATTTATAATTTATTAATTCATAATTCAACCATTAGTTTAAAAGTAAACTGCAGTCATTTTTTTGTACAAAAAAAATTATAATCGAAAATTATAGATAGACTTTTTTTAAGAGAAAAAATTAGGGATTCTGGCTCAATTATTAAGTATTTATACCATTATTCTTAACTTTTTTAAATGAATTTAGCTTATATAATAAATTTAAGTGAAAAATACTACATGATATTCAATTATTATGTAAATTTAACTCAAATTATTTTAGGAATATTAAAAATTTAACAAACATTTAAATAAATCGCGGAACACACTTAATTGTAATTAATTAACACCTAATAAATGAGGAGCTTAGTATCAAAGATGGACAAGAGCACATTTCAAAATTTTACAGGAGAGCCGAAAAACTGTAGCTCAAACTCTACAGGTGCTAGAGCAATGATTTTTTTTTCTGTAGATTCTTAATAGACTCAAAACTAGTTAGAAGGACTGAAAACGTGAATTTCTTTGATATTTTAGCTGCTAAATGGAGTTAAAGTGTGTCCGCTTTTGAAACAAGAACAAGGTTTTGTCCGTTTTTGAAGCAAAATGACGTTGAAAATAATGGTTAGAATAATAATATTGAAGTAATAATTTTTTTTTCACGTTTTTCAGAGTTCTTAGGGGGTAGTGCCCCAAATTTAGAGCAAAAATTGATTTCTCGATTTCCCCTTGGGGTATCATTTTTCTAAACATGTATGACAAAATGGTAGGAGTAGGTATTAAGATGCTAAAGCCCGCAGTGCATCATAGGAACGAGTTAGTAATATGCAGCCTCCTGATTGGCTGTTTCGGTAATGTCCACTTTTGAAGCAAAACGTGTGTTGACTTGTCCGTATTTGAAACAAAACTAAATATTATTGTATTTTTACCCCTATTCTGGTCGTTTTTGATGCAAATGGATAGCAGAATCTGATGCAGTAGCCAAAAATGTATAAGAAACAATCGATAACTGAAATTCGGAAAAAATGTCGAATGTCCGTCTTTGATACTAGGCTCCTCAAATATTGTCATTCACATGGTTAAGTTGCCAATATAGGCTTTTTAGAACTTTTCAGACGAGGAAAAAAAACAAAACAATTACACATTATTATAAAAGCACTTCAAACATTTTCACATGATTATATTTACATTATACATTTTATATTATATAATATAATATATATATTAAAAAGATAAAGGCCAACAAAATAGGGAGATAAGTAAGAAAAAATTAAATGAAATACATCAAATATTTGAATTAATTATTTTCTAATATCATGGGGTAAGGTGATTAAACATATATTAAACATATGAATTCATAAAAGAAAATAATAAAGATTTTATTTTAACAATTATTGGCTTATTTAGAAGGTAGTAAAATGTTAGTTGTTTTCTCTCTTTTTCTTTAATTATTGCATTCATTAAAAATAATTATGATAAAATTGTAATTTTATAATGAATGCATTTCTAGAAATTAATTTAATTATATAATATTAAATTAATTTCTCTTAATATAAAAGGACAAGGTAATATATGGGTGATTCTAATTTAAAGTGCAATTTTCATGTCCTAGATGAATAACTGGAGCGTTTTTCACATAATTGACAGGATTTTTCTTCATGGTAACTCAGTTAAGCTTAGAGAACTACAACCAAGCAAAAAGATAATGCGCCACTTAATTTTAACCACTACAAAAATTTTCAAAATGAGGCGATTTTGTAACAACCGTGGCTGTCCTTAAGTCAGTTTTTCTTATTCACTTCACTCTAGCTCGTATATTAATAATGTTATTCAAAAACTTATTGGATAATTTTGAAGTGGGGTCCTACCAGAATTAAAATATGTGTTAGTTATTCAAAATAATAAATTATTACTAAATGGAACTTCAAGTTAAAGTTTGTCCTTTAAAAAAATGTAATAACCATGGCATTATATAAATGCGTCCCTACTCTGGTTGTGGCAGGGAAATTTTAAGTAAGGCTGACGGATTTTCGCAATGCCGCAACACTGGTTTTCTTGTCGTTACAAGAAAACCAGTGTTGCGGCATTGCGAACCGTTGTATTGTTTGTCTACCGTTGTAGATAGGGGTTGATGACCTGAACCCTTTAGTTGAGAGCTAGCGCTAATTCCGATTGTTCTTCCAGTTGCAAACTCTTTTAAACGTAATTACCGTGCATGTTATTTAAGTCTATTTTCAAAGACTTTTAAGGTTAAGTTATAGTTCATTGTTTAGGCTTTTAAGAGTGCTATTTAATGGTGTATTAAAATTGGGTTTTTATTTTAAACTACTGACCAAAATATTTTCTTAAAGTGTGAAATGTAACAACCGTGCACGAAAATGTGTAATTCACGTGCCTTAATTACCATGCTTTAAATAAACTTAATTACCGCCTAAAAATTTGTAAAGTTATTTCCCATCTGTCCCGCATGGTGCAATACATCTGAACTTAGTCCAAGAACATTCCATAATTTTTCCTGAATTTTTTTAAAAAGTCAACTTTTTCAGTCTAAGTCCAATTTTAGCTTCCAAAATAGCTCTTTAAATTAGAATCACCTATATAACAAAGTATTATTACATTTATAAATATTAGAGTTTGTCGGTAACTGGGTTATTGAAAAAATCAGGGACAATTCAGAAACAATCTTTCTCTTAAGAGGGTTGGTCAATAAGAAAGGTCTCCAACACTCTAGCTTAAGCTGACAACGTCGGATGAGAGAGGTGGCAAACACTGCAGTGTCCCGTCATCCCCCCCCCCCTCTTTAAAATGAACCATCGCTGAATCCTCTGAACCTTTTAGTTGTCCAACTAGAGCTGTTTGAAAAGGATCTCCCGATTTCCGCCCCACAAAGTCATACAGTTTGTTACAGCAAAAGGCGTTCCGCCGATTGAAATTCACAGATAGCTTTGTGAAATTTATCGAGAGGGATGTATGGACATAAAAAAAATTGCGTAAAGGGGTTTATGAGTTTCGACTGGGTTAGACAAATATTTATGATAAAGAGCAAAGTAGAAGACCAACAACATCCGTCACAGATGAGATGGTGGCAAAAATCGAGGAATTGGTGCGACAAGATCGACGTGTAGCTACTCGTAAACTGTTTTTATTGCTTCCTAGCATTTCTAAAGGTTCCATACAGACCAATACAGAATAAGCAGTACAGAATCGCAGGCAGGGCATGTTGACAAAAGGTGTGTCACTACTGCATGAAAACGCCTGTCCTCGTGTGGCAAACGGAAAACTTCACAAAGAACCTTCTGATAAAGTTTGGTTGTGACATAATGGCTAATTAACCTTACTGTCCAGACTTGGCACCTTATAATTACCATCTTTTCTCCTCTCTTAAAGAACACTTGGATGGCCAACACTTTGATAATGTTGAAGAAGTCAAGAAAGATACGCAAAGCTGGCTTAGTGGCCTGGTGGGAGATTTCTTCGACACTGGTATTAAAAAGTTGCCAGAAAGACTCCAAAAAAAGTGCTTGGATAAGGAGGGTGAATATGTTGAGAAATAGTTGCCCTACAAAATAAAATTATTTTTATTTTAATACATGTTTTTTCGATTTTTTAAAAATTGTGGAGACCTTACTTATTGACCAACTCTCGAAATATATATTCATTGGCCCCATATTACAGTATATTTGTGCATAATTATCCCAGAAATTAGACTTTTACCGGAAAAACCCCATATCGATAGAGACTTGGGACATAGCAAAACCTTTAAGTATTCAAGGAGGCACAAAAAACTGATTTTCTCCAGTTTCCTTAAAAAAAATGTTTAACAAAATATTATTGGAACGAAGTTTCTTATGGCACGTTCTGGAGCCCTGGAGTGAATCCGGAAAAAATAACCGTCACCAAATCTACCGATGACGATAATTGAGTAAAAGATGAGCGAATTAGTTGAACTTTGGTACACACGTTCATTTTACCAATGCCCAGGTTGAGTTGTTGGACAACGTTATCCGCCCAAGCGTTCATTTATTTAAAGAGACAAAAAACTTTTTTAAATACTTTTTTTAAAAAAATGAACACCGACACTGCTATGAAGTGTTAAAGATCGCTAAATTTATTAAAGCGGACCTAAACGTTTAAAATAAATGAAACAACGTTTTTACCGATATCTTATGTTCTAACATAACGATTTCAATAAAACTTCTTACACATCATCTAAAGAACCATTGAAAAAGGCATGTAAAATTTCAACCAGATACAAGCAGAAGTTTTTGAGTAGGGAAGAGATATATTTTATAATATTTTAAATTAGTAGGCCGCGTAGGTAGAAAACAGTCCTATTTCCTACCAACTACAAACATACTCTTTAACTATAAAATCATGATTAATTTTTTTATCAATATTCAATACATATTTATTGTAAGACGCTTGCTTTAATGATACAAATAATGATTTTCTTTTAACACTTTGGTCTTAACTCTGCCAGGTACAAACAGTTTGTTACTTTTAATTTTGTCTCTTTTCTAACTCCGCCATGTATAAGTAGTTAGCAACGTATACATACTTAGCACTGTGATTTTATCATTTATATTGAATGAAAAATGTAAGGAACTTCGTTCCTACCGGGTGTCCCTTGACACCCCATGTATTTTTATTATTTCTTAGATACCCTATATTCTTTTTACAATTAGTATTAACTTTTGACACATAGATTGACAACCTATACGAGGAAAAAATAAAGCCACCAGACCTGTGGGAGGGGTGGAGCCAGTGATATTTTGAAATGGAGAAAATTAGTATTGCTTTTTGAATATTTTGGCTACAATATGTATATAAAAAAAACCTAATTAGGAGATGTGATGCCTTACCATTGATAAGTTAAATTATTTCAATGATATATTCATTCATTCATATAATATATTTAATTATTTCATTGATATTTCAAACAGAGTAAATGTACACATATTTTTAAAAAAAATATATTTAAAAGAAAACCTTTTTAATAATAAATCTTTTGAATGGAATAAATTAAGATTTAGGATTATATTTTATATATTTTTTTTTTAAATTTATTATTTATTATCTTGAATGAAACAGCTGCGAGAGCCCTAAAACATTTTCCATTACCTTACTCAGCCTCATTTAAAATTTTACGCATTAAATTAATATCAAGAAAGGGAAAGGCAAAGATTAAGAGGGTTTATAAGGGATTGAAGGACGGTACTGAAAGCTTTTAAGTAGGGTTGCTAATTTCAACCGGGTGAAGGGAAAACCCTTCGTTCTAAACAATATTGAAGGTTTAATAATAATTTGGAACAAGTAATCCAATTAAAAAATTAATCTATAAGTAAAATATTCAGTCAATAGTAGACATTTGAAATGAATGATAATTATTACCAAGAGAAAATTAATAAAACCCAAATAACAATTAAAAATAAGGGGAAAAAAACTAATTTTCTCCATTTTATGGAAACATGGATATATTTTTTGAGCATTTAATCCACCTATCGACATCTCAATGCTTTTCCATGAAGTGGAGAAAACCACTACAGTAGAGCGTCGATTATCCGAACTTATGTTTTTTGGGGTGGTTCGGATAATCAAAAATTTGGATAATCGAAATTCACTAGAAATTTAAAAGGGAAGATCCAAAAATAATCAACCACGTTTATGCAAACAGCATATTTGTTCTTTTTATCTAGTACATAGTGAAAAAAAGAAATATACAAATAAAAAAATATATATAGAAGGTTGTAATACTAGTCTGCTTAATTTTTTTTACTTAATTTTTTACTATCAATCTCGATTAGTTGCGCATCCCATGACGTAATTTGTAATTTTTCAGCCACTCAGAACTGAGGATGAATAAAGAGTCACCACTAAGCTTCATGTTTAATTCCACTGCTTAATCACAAAATATGGGTCCAGATATGGATATGGGCTGTCCAGAGGCCTGTTTTTGCAAAAACCAAAAGAATGCAGCATCTTCCAACAATTTGGATTTCGTTTAACGATTTAAACTGCCCTCCTCACTGTCAAGATTAAGTGCACTTAATCTTGACCAAGTGATTGAATCAGAATTGATTTTTATTCCCGTAATCGTTGATTTACCAACACCGAACTTGATAGCCAATGCCTTGGCTTTCACCTTTCTTTAGCCGCGTAATAATTCCCATTTTATCTTTTAATGAAAGCACTCCCCGTTTCCTTTTTGTCGACATGTTGTAAGTTTTACTTAAAATATCTAACCACTAACTAATTAAATGTATACCTCACAATGAATGATTTGAAACTGAGAGCATTAACATAACCGACCACCAACCAACAGAACAGAAAGATATTAAAAGGAAAAATGCTGCAAATAATTCCACAAATTACACAGACAAACAAAAGTTAGTTCTTAGTAAACAAATCTTAATGTCTGCCTGTCAAACTTAATTCATCGAAATCTGGTAGCCCTTTATACAGCAAACACCGCTCTTTCTAGGAATTAATTTAGCGGTTGCTTTTCTAAAGACATTAAAGAAGCTTTACACTGGATACATAAGGCCAGTCATCGAATACGGAGTCCCAGCTTGGGGCACAGCAGCTCCTACAAACTTTAACAAAATTCAAACTGTTCAAAATCATGCACTACGAGCCATCACTGGGGCCATAAAGTCGACCCCAATTAGATCCTTAGAATCTACAGTGGGCCTACAATCAATGTCTGATCGTAGGGACCAGCGTATGCTAACACAGTTTGTAAAGCTTGGGTGCCTAAAGGACCACCCAATGAGAAGCAAAACTGCTCAGCCACAAAGAGGAAGACTACTTCGATCTAACTTTATTAGCACAGCAAGGAATATACGTAGAACTTCAAATCTAAATCTGGAAGACTTAGAACCCCTAGATATCGTCAGTACATACCGGCCCTGGGATGAAATCCAGCACCCACCCATGCGACTTACAGTTCCTAATATAGCATCAAAAGATGCAATAGCCCTTGAAGAACTAAGGGTACTTACCCTCGCCCACCTGGCAGAGAGCTATCCGTCAAGTGAATGGGTGAGAGTATATACTGATGGATCTGCTAAGGAATCAGTCAAGGATGGTGGAAGTGGAATAAGGATAGAGCATCAAGATGGTACAGTCCATGAGGCTGCAATCCCAGCCGGTAGTAATGCATCAAATTATAGGGCAGAGTACAGAGCTCTAGTGGAGGCAGCTCATTATCTTCTCCAGACCAATACAGCTGTTGGTAAGCGGGTGGTTTTCCTGTCAGACGCAAAGTCGGTGCTACAAAAATCCCCAGGAAGCTCTTCGTGCGCAGAACTCGCTGATCTGCTATGTAAAATATCATCCGTAGCAGAAGAGGTAGTGTGTCAGTGGATACCGGGTCATTGTGGCATAGCAGGCAACGAAAGCGCCGATAAACTTGCAAACAAAGCTAGCTCCATGCCACAAACGAGTGTGAAACTCCATTACGAGGAGGCCCGGTCCCTTGTAAAAACACACTACTTAAAGAAGTGGCAGAGAGAATACCCTGATTGGGACAAAAAAGATCCTTTCTATCAGCTAACGAGAAAAGAACAGGTAGTGATATTCAGGTTACGCAGTGGGCACTGCCGACTAAAAGCCCACCTTTACCACAAATTTAAAATAGGAGAAAATGATGCCTGCGAGTGTGGCGAGGGACCGGAGACCGTATTCCACATTCTCCAAGATTGCCCCAGACTCACTCACATAAGAGAAGAGACATGGCCAGCTGCTACAACTACCCAGGAGAAGCTCTACCCCGAAAACCTGGAATGCCTCCGGCGGACCGCAAGCTACATCCTGAATTCTGGTGTTGTGCTATGATAAGGAGTTCGACAGTAAGTAAGTAAGTAAGCGGTTGCTTTTGATTTTTTTTTTTTTTTTTTTTTTTTTTTTTTTTTTCCATGAAGCTATTTCAGATAATTGAACGTTTGGATAACTGACGTTCGGATAATCGACGCTCTACTGTATATATTTGTTGGTACTTCTTTAGATTGTTACTCCCCTATGTGTTTTAGAATATAAATGACTAACTAAATAATTATTAAGACAAAGGTATATTTAGTCCAATGTACTTTGGGAAAAAGGAATATCACACTTCGGTTTTTATAAGGGGAGTAACAGTCTAAAGAAGAACATTCCGTACACCTTCTTTAGATTGTTACTCCCCTCTGTTTTTTTGAAGTGCCTATATGTATAATTGATAAAGTAGATGGATCTTAAGCTGTGAAATTATGAAATATTAATACATTTTGATTAACATTTGGTCCGCTAGGAGCTATGATATCATTTTATATAAAAATTAAGAAGTATATAAGTAGAGACTTGTATTAGCTAAATACAGTACTACAATGAAAACAAGTGTAAACCAATCTACCTCCTATTATTTTCTAACTTCCTGGCACGATATTTAAGAGAGTCACATTTTGCATGTCGTTTATTGAAACTTCAGCCTGCCAATCGACAAAATATTGTACTATAAATGAAAACCTATCTACCTCCTCTAAAAATCCTGGAGGAGGAGGAAAAAAAGATAAACCCTAAGTAGTCAAAATAAAGGTACGGCCTGTTAAATGCCTAAAGCAAAATAGAGGAGAAAAATGTAAAATTTAACAAAGGTGTACGTTTTCACTTTGGCAGATCTAGGCCCTCCATGGAGTTAGTTAGTGAGTTATCAAACTAGAAAATCTAGTTGTCTACACAAGGTCCTATGGATATATTTACCCAAAACCCTAAGTAATCTAAATCAAGGCACTTAAAACATTTAGCAAAAGTAATCAAATCAACACATGACCTTTTTTAGTCAACTACCTAATTGCTGAGATGAAAATGTATCAACAATTAACAACTCTCTTTGTGTTTTGAAACGAAGTTCCTTATGACATGTTACCGTCTGGAGCCTGGGAGTGAATCCGAAAAAACGACCGTCACAAAACTGACCATCACGAAATCGACCGATGACAATAACTTGAGTAAAAGATGACCAATTTAGTAGAAATTTGGTACACATGTTCAATCAATTTACCAATCCCCAGGACAAGTTCATTGGACAACTTTATCCGCCCCAAGCAATTGCAATGTAAAAAAACATATGCTTCAAATGTAAAATAGGAAATTTAGAACAGAAATTTTTTTTTAACTTCATCAATTCAATGAGACAAACAACTTTTATAAATAATTATTTTTAGTAAAACAAACACCGATACCGCTATGAAGTATTTTCTCAATATTCAATACATATTTAATGCAAGACGCTCGCTTCAATGATAAAAAAAAATATTTCTTTTAATTTTGCCTTAACTCCTCTAAACGCAAATAGTTAGTTACAGTGGAACCTCGATAATTCGGACTAATTGGGACCAGACACTGACCGAATTTTCGAATATGCTGTAAAACTAATTTTTCGCAGACGAGAGGACCTGATAAAGGTGCGCCTAAGCTTCTTCTTTAGGTAAACCATATTATGCACATCGCATCTTCTAAAGTGGTATCATTTGCCGTTCTTAACGCTTTCCGGTTTTTTGACGAACTTCAGAATCTAGCTTTGACGCGTATTGCAGTATGCTATCTCGTTTTCATTTTAGATGTCCCCACATCATACTTTTTTGCAAGAGATATCCCACTTTCACCTTTCGGATTTTTTTATTTATTTTTATTTTTATTTATTTTTATAGAATTTCTAGTTATTAAATGTTTCAGTAGGCAGTCCGGATTTTCGAGGCTCCGGATTTTAGAGGTCCAAATTATCGAGGTTCTACTGTACTTTCAATTTTGTCTTTTTTCTAACTCCACCATGTATAAGTAGTTAGCAAGGTATACTTAACAGTGTGATTTTATAATTTATATTTAATGAAAAGCGTAAGAATTTTTATATTTGAATATTTGATAGCTATTCACTTAAAGCCTCTAGATATTTTGGCACTAGTGGGTAAGGTAAGTCTCTAAATATTTACCCTATTTACTCTTTATTCTACTAAGGCTCCAGTTATCTACCTTAGGCCCCTGGTAATCAACACAAAACCCATAGGAATTTATCAAAGACCCTAAGTTAATAACTTATGTAATCTATTCAAAAACTCAAGGTAACTTTCATTTTTAATTTAATAATATACAGTGTAATTATCCTTATATATCAGTAGCAATTAAAATGCCTACAGAAAACATTTTTCTTAATTTGAAGACATTGTGTAGAAAAACATATAAACTTTTAACATAATTTCTTTAAGTAAAATAACACATAAAACATCTAATTTCAAATATATTTAAGAGTTAGTTAATTATCAATTTTTAAACAATAAATTTAAAATGAATATACCTGGACGAGAGTGAATGACACCTGACGAGGCCGGACCAGTCAGGAGGGGGTGGGGGGTGAGGTGGACTCCGGTATGGGGGCGGACTCTCCCCCTCGAATACCGTCCTGTTAGGTGGCGCCCTCACGCACTTCTGATAGATTTCACTCTCCTGAAAATAAATCAAAAGCACAAAAGAATTAGAAGTTGTATGGAGTTTACAATGGTGGTTTTAATAAAGTTATGAAAAAATGAGCTTCTCAAAAGAGTTAGCACCAGCATGTTTCAGTCTGTAAAATCATGGTTGATCGATAAAAAATTAATTACACCAGAGTTGTGGAGACATGCTTTAACGATCAACACTTCACACAAGCGTGTAAAGGGTTTGGTTGTCTTGTATCACTCCAGTATTGGGTTGATACAAAGCTAACCTGGGTTTGGTCAAAGGATTCACGAGCGTAGTCTATGTCTTCAGGCGTTAAAAGCCCCCCAGAGAGTTGTGGAGACATGGTTTACCGATCAACACTTCACACAAGCGTGTAAAGGGTTTAGTTGTCTTGTATCAATCCAGTATTGGGTTGATACAAAGCTAACCATGGTTTGGTCAAAGGATTCACGAGCGTAGTCTATGTCTTCAGGCGTTAAAAGCCCCCCAGAGAGTTGTGGAGACATGGTTTACCGATCAACACTTCACACAAGCGTGTAAAGGGTTTAGTTGTCTTGTATCAATCCAGTATTGGGTTGATACAAAGCTAACCATGGTTTGGTCAAAGGATTCACGAGCGAAGTCTATGTCTTCAGGCGTTAAAAGCCCCCCAGAGAGTTGTGGAGACATGGTTTACCGATCAACACTTCACACAAGCGTGTAAAGGGTTTAGTTGTCTTGTATCAATCCAGTATTGGGTTGATACAAAGCTAACCATGGTTTGGTCAAAGGATTCACGAGCGTAGTCTATGTCTTCAGGCGTTAAAAGCCCCCCAGAGAGTTGTGGAGACATGGTTTACTGATCAACACTTCACACAAGTGTGTAAAGGGTTTAGTTGTCTTGAGGCGTTAAAAGCTCCCCGGAATTGAATAAAAAGAGAAACAAAAATCATCTTGGTTAAATTCATAAAGGGGCGCTACAAGATCTATACTTATATGTGTAATCACAAGCTGTAACCTCCTTTTAAAACCAAAACCTAGGTAAAGTGGAAGAATCACTTCCAAATTCTTAGTTGCTTTATGCTTGCAGATTCATTGAATGTTTAAAGATAGCTTGGGAGCATATACTTAATAGTTCTAAAGAAACATCTTGCCCTTCAAAAGTTTCCCCATATTAGTTGTGTCAAAGCTAGACATTAGTTCAATGTAAAAATTGTTTTTTTTTCATTCTCCTCAGCCTGAATTGATAGTGCAGTTTTGTTGACTGTATAAAGCCAACAAATTGAACTAAAATTCACTATCAGAATGCACAAGATCTGTCCAAACAACAAAAGCAACATTTGCTAGAAAGCAACATTTGAACAAGCGTAGTGAGTTCTTCTTTTCATAAACTTGTTTTAAAAATTTGTTCGCTTAATGATAATTGAAGCAAAATTTTACCGATTTGAATGAAATTGGTCAAACAGGTGCATTATCAGCATTAGGCCCCCCCCCCCTCGCAAGAACTTTTTGGGGGCCCTTGCCTAAAAAAAAAATTGGTGAGCAAAAAAATAAAATTTAGGGGCCCCCTGGGACTGGGGGCCCCCCCGCAATGCGGGCCCATAGTTACGCCACTGGGATCAACTGTAAAGTTGTTAGAAATTTCACTCTTAATATTTTTAGGAAGGCGGACGACTAAAAAAATGTTTTTGGTCAACATTTTATGTGTTATGTTATAATTCTTTTTAATGGTGCTGAAGAGTAGGAAAAGAATGTTTAATTATTAAAGTTAGATGGTGGTCATTAAGGCATCGTAATCGGAGATTTAGGGTCTTTTGGGATCCCAAAAGACCCTCAATCTTTGATTCTACGAAATTTTAGGAATCACCATACATCTAAAATGGTGAAAAAGTTTTTATTCCGCAGAGGAGTCCTACATTGGACATTCATGGAATAAGTTTTAACTCAATACTATGGAAAATATACACAATTAACAAACTAATACTATCACCAACCTAAAGACTAGGAGTCAGGTAAAGAATCTGCGGGTCTTTTCTCTTTTTCAGGCAGATGCAGCCTGCCTGAATAAAATATTCCAACAAAAACTGACATAAAAATGAAATTTATAAAAATACTGAACAAAACATCCTCATATACCGAAGAAATGAGATAATTTAAGAGGAAAAAATAAAAATTAATAAAGTGGGCAATACAAATAATTATGAATTCATCAAATTTACTAACTTTAAAAGGTTTTTTTTTTAAGTGAAACTTCTTTGGCGGCGGTAGAGTGAATTTTTTCATATAGTGAAATCGTGAAACGAAGTTTGCGATTCGAGACTCGTCCATGAGTAACATTTTTACAGATTAATTGTATTATATCTATTTAAAGACCAGCAAATCAAAACAAACATTTATTTTTATTGGAATAAATGGTGTCGCCTTAGCGTAGCAATATTTTTTTTTTATTTTCAATTAAATTTCCCATAACCATTTCTTAATCCTGAAATAATAAATTCGTCAAAAAATGAAAGAGAGTAATGCATTCTAGAACTTAAGTTTCACTTCTTAACTTAACTTCTAATGCATGAGAGCCTCACACATATTTTTTTGTATAGCATTAGGGTTAGTTATTACCATATTACATATTTTGACCAATCTTATAAATTGGCACAGTCAAGGAAAAGAAAGGGTGATAAGAATGTGGAAGAGAAAAAGATACAATTAATCTAAACAAAATCAAAAGAAGTTAGAACCAAGATAAGAGGATTAGATCTTGCGATAGGAAACATAAGTGTACGGTGTAGAACATTTATTTGAAACATGATTCGAGAGAGATCAGAAACTAATTCTTTTATAAAGGTAATAATGTTTTCAAAAAAAAACTAGAAGACACTTTTAGAAACTTAATTGTAAGGGCATGATGTAAAACAATTGGAAGATGACGGGGTAGAAACAAGAAACTAACTACTTTTAAAGGTAACTTAGGAAGTTTTAAAAGAAAAGTAGATACTTTAGGATGGTATCATATAGATCAGGGGTGCCCAACCTACGGCCCGATTTTATGTGGCCCGCCGTGTTGCCATAAAAACGAAGAATTTACAAGCATTCAGAGAATCTAAAATATATTCATTTCCTAATGCCTAACAGCCCAGCTGATTTTGATATAAAATGAAAGACTAACTTTTTTGTAATTCATACTCTTATTGTTGTATTTTTATACTTGTGTGGTTAATTACAATCATTTTAATATATATATTTGGGTGTTTTATTTTCTGCAAAGTAAAACTAGGCTAGTAACAGAAAAAAACTTTATTAACATGGTGTTTCAGCTAAAACCAAAACGGAAAATTGACCTTCTAGGAAGCATAAAAACGTGTTTTATGAGGGTAAAAATTCTAAAATTTTCTGGGGGAGGACCCCCCCCCCCCCCCCCCCCCCTGGTACACCACTGGCCCCCGGCCCGCCCCTCCCTTTGAATGTTGACAATGTGGCCCTTGATTAGAAAAGGTTGGGCACCCCTGAAAATAAATAATAATAATATAATCTTCCTAATCATCTATATTATAGATGATTAGGAAGATGACATTGGGGAGACTAGAAACTAATATTTTCAAACAAAAGCTACAATGTTTTCAAAAATGATACATAGTTGATGATTTTTTAAACATAACTGTATGGGCATGGATGGTTTTGAAAATTTAAAAGATGACAGCCGAGGTGCACTTGGAAATTTCCCAGTAAAGGAATGCCGGAGGTTCTTAGGGAATACCTCCCAGGCAAACAGGGGGTCAAGAAAATTTTGAAATAACTTCTAAAAACGCGTTTCTATGCATCTTCCTTAAAATTTACCATGCCTTAGGGCCCCAAGGCATGATTAGTGGTATGTAACAAAACTAAATCTACTGTAGGGGAAAAAATCTTGTTTACTTGAACTTTTTGATGGTTGAATTTTGCCAAACCGCTGGAAACATTTTCAAGACAGAAGTACAATTTGCGGATAATTCAGCAACTTATTTTGTAATAATTCGATTAGCTATTCAAATTAAAAATTCAGAAACAAAGTATTTATATAATTAGTTACCGCACTGATTTTATTTTTATCTTTGTTTTATTACATTTAGATCAGCTCACAACATTTTTAATGGTAACAATGTCAATAACAAAGCTATTTGAGGGATTATGAATGAGCTATACAACGGAATTTGCTAAGAGTTGTTTTAATAATATTTTTTTATAATACTGTACATGAATTAAGCAAAAGTTAACCCCTTTATATTTGTACGAGTACGACACAATAGGTTTAGTACAGTAGTTCCACTACAAACTACAAATCCTAATACGAGAATTTCCTTAGTTTGGGAACACATTTTGCACAAAAAAAGTAATTTTCCATCCACTAAAGCAGTACTGGAACGCCGGAGGTTCTGAAGGAATTACCACTCAGAAAAAAACGCGTTTTTAAGCGTTCTAGAGGTAAAATTTAGGGCACTTGTTTAGATTGTTAGACTCCCTTATAAAGAAAATAGAGGGGAGTAACAATCTAAAGAAGGTGTACAGAATGTTCTTCTTTAGACTGTTACTCCCCTTATAAAAACAGAAGTGTGATATTCCTTTGTCCCAAAGTACATTGGACAGAACATCTATTTGTCTTAATAGTTATTTAGTCAAATTTATTTATATTCTAAAAAAAATAGGGGAGTAACAATCTAAAGAAGTACCAAATTTAGGGTCCCAAGGCATGATTAGTGTAATTTTTCATCCACTAAAGCAATACCGGAACGGCGTTCCGGCTCCAGTACACCCCTGTGACAAGGAGAAACCAGAAACTAACAATTTGTAAAGGTAATCTAAGATGTTTTTATTTTAACAGAATAGTTTATAATAGCAACATAATAGTATAGAACATTTAAAAGATGACACGGGAGTACAGAAACTAACTACTTTCATAGGCGTAAGATGCTACAATTTTTTCAATTGAACATTAGATAGTGTCTGATTCATATCCAGAGTAGGTACATTCAAATAATTCAATCCCTTAGTGACCGGTGTAAACAAATAGCTTGGTTATCTATCCAATTCTAACATGACATTGGCAAAATTACATGGGTATAATTGTAATTTGAAGAAGTTAATTTTAATGATAGAATAATAGAAGGTGACTTAGACGTAAAAAGAATAGTAAATCTAATGAACAACTCCTGTAGAAGTTGAGATGGTCGAATAAAAGATGTCTTTAACAGATTTAACTACAATCTACTATTAATAAATCGATAATAAGAGATGTAAAATAAAATGTCAAGATATAAGTACCAGTGAAAATTGTTTTCAATCTAGTTGTAACGAAGATTAAACACGGAAACGGAGTTGATATCAAAATAAATTAAATCTTACACAGTGAGGTATCGTGGCTGCTATGTAGGTAAACAAAACACAATGTTATGCTTATCACTCTTATCTCGCCGTAGACGACATTAGGTTTGAATACAGCGAATGTAAAGTAATTTAAAAGAGACTTTATACTCAGAACTTTCAATGAGAACAAAAAGTAGACGTTCAACAAGAAATTAGACCAAAAAGTTTATTGAAATTCGATAAGCAACGAAAATAACAATTAAAATTAAACACGGATTGACTCAAATCATTAAATAAATAACCTGTCCGTTGAGTGTAACCTTCCTTTGCCCAAGTTTGCAACGAACAAAAGGGTCAAATAAACTATTTTGAGACCAAGTTCTCTATTTATTTGAAAGTGAACGCTTTGACACCAATTATTTAACAGATTAATAGGTCATGATTAACAGAATCATTTTTAACAGATGTTTTCGAACGAATATTTTTTTTACGGGTGTTTCCATTTCCCATTCGAATCAATAATTCCTTATTGTATCAAAAAGTATCAATAAATTCGATGGAACAAAGAACTAAATAAACACGGAGCGCACGGAGCTATCTAATAAAATGTGGCAACACTGGCAACGAACTTAATTTTATATTTAAAGGAAAAAGTAAAACGGTTGTTATAGATAAGTTTATATCTACTTAAAGACCAAGAAATCAAAACAAACATTTTTATTTTTATTCGAATAAATGTGGTTGCTTTTCTCTAATTGATAATATAATTAGACTTTGAGATGAATTAAAACCTAAAGAGTAAAATTGATGTTAAAATCAGTTTAAGCAGTTAAATCAGCTAAAGTTAAATTAACTGATTTAAAATCAATATGACGGTAATAAGTTAGTCAATGTTGTTAAAACACTGACAACCATAAGGTTTCTTGTTACTTAACCAGGTAATTACTCTCAAGTAAATAAACTTACTTTATAACGAGTAGACTACGAAATTATCATGCTTTTCAACCAAAAAATATGATAATCTTACAAGTAGAATTGCTTTTCCGAAAGTGAAGCTTCTTTTACGCAACAACAAATATTCCAAAATAAGTGCTTTATTCATTAGTGGGAAGCCATAAATAGACGGTAAAAATTATAATTAGCTAAATCCTTATTATAACCGAAAAAATAATACATTTCGAAGTTTTAGTGAGATAAGTAGGTAAAAAGTAGACACTTATAGCAATTTAAAAATTTACTAAAACCAGATAGAGAAGAAATTTTACCTAAATAAGCAGACGAGATACAATAACAATAAACTATACAATAATGAAAAACTGACTTAAATATCTCACGAATTACTCCAATTGATCAAGTAAAATTGTTGTAAATAACAACTCAAATAACTTAAGTATTATACAAAACAAATGTGTGAGACTCTCAAGAATTAGAAGTGGCACTTAAGTTCTAGAAACAGGAAACAGTTGATTTTATACATTGCTCTCTTTGCATTTTGTTGACGATTTTATTATTGCAAGATTAAGAAATGGTTATGTGGAATTTAATTGAAAAATAATAGTTATTTATGTAACTAGGCAGCAAAATGGAATTTTTCTGACGAATGATTAAGTTAGCCTCCGAGCCGGAGGCGAGGTCAGGCCATGGAAATTAACTGCCTCGGCTTCGCCTCGGCAGGTAATTTATTCGATTGACTGCCGAGGCGAAGCCGAGGCAGGCAATATATCAATATGAGGCAGAAAAATGTTTCCTATAAATAATATTAATTTCATAATACTTACTCATTACTCACTTATCAAATACTATTATTGAACTATTCAAATTAGAAAAAAAACAAGCAACAATATCAAATGTTACAATTATAAAAAAATAATTGACAAAAATAGAGTAAAAACAAAACAAAATTATGATAATAGACGAGCTGCAGTGTTGCCACTAATTTAATTATTTATGATTAATGTAAGACCTACTATTTTTTTGTAATATTTTTATTACTTTTTTATCTTTTTACTCCATTCTATTTTATAAATATAATCTATAATAAGTATTTATAAACCTTTTTTTTATAAATTCGTAATATTTTTAAGGTAAATTGTTCAAATAATTTAGGTTAAAGATAATAAAAAAAAGAAAAGGTTGTTTGTTTATTTATTTGAAGCGGGGAATGTGGGCGTGGCTTAGCCTGGACAAATCCTCAGCAAAATACGATTTTGCCGCCTAGGCAGCAAAATCGTATTTTGCTGCGTATTATAAAGTTTTCTTGAAATCTCAGAGAAATTAAACTTTCATGTCTAAAAACAGTTCAATAATGCGTAATTTTGCTGCCGCTAGTAGGAAAAAATATTTTCATAACATTTTAGCGAATAATGAAGAAACTAATTTGAAAACAACACATATATTATTATAATTGAGCTGAGCGAAGCGAAGCTCTTATACTACACTTTGCATTCTTTCTGACGCATACTCCTCCTGAACAGCTGAACCGATCTGCAAAAAATTTGGCACGGTCTTAGGGACTAACCACAGGAAGGTATAAATCTAAAATGGTCCAAATTCGTACACAGGGGTACGGGGTACAAAAGAGAAAATAGTATATGCCCTTCATGATGCTTGTCGTTGGAAAGCTCTTTACGAGTACAGTTATTGTTGTTATGTTCACTTTTGTCATATTTTCATTTAAGAGGGGGTAAAATAGAAACAGGAATAAGTGCTTTTTAATTAAAAATAGAGATTTTACTATTTTTCATCCGATTTCAGCTGTTTATAAATACAAATGTTTATTGGTTTAGATTAAAATGCACGCTCAGCTCAATATTGCAAGCAGACAACTGCATTACACACCTAGTGTATATAATATTACGCTTATATACCAATTCTGTGTAATGAAAAATCATTTACCTACGTGGTGCAATGGTTAGCACTTTTGCCGGCTGAATCAGTAGTCGGTGGATCGAGACTCGTACAAGTGAAACATTTTTTACGTGTAAATCTTTCGCTTAGACGAGTCTCGAATCACAAACTTCGTTACATACTATATTGATTGACCTGTTCCTTTAACCCATTAAATGGACTATCTTTAGACTAACACAAAACCAGTTTTTAGTGTATAACCTTTTCGTTTGTCCCGTTAACTGCAATAGCTTTAGACTAACACTAAACCAGTTTTAAGTTTATAACCTTTTCGATTGACTACTTCCTTGGACCAGCTAACTGTAATAGCTTTAGACTAACACTAAACCAGTTTTAAGTTTATAACCTTTTCGATTGACTACTTCCTTTGACCCGTTAACTAAAATAGCTTTAGACTAACACTAAACCCGTTTTAAGTTTATAACCTTTTCGATTGACTACTTCCTTTGACCCGTTAACTGCAATAGCTTTAGACCAACACTAAACCAGTTTTAAGTTTATAACCTTTTCGATTGACTACTTCCTTGGACCAGCTAACTGTAATAGCTTTAGACTAACACAAAACCAGTTATAACCAACAACCACACAAGACCAGTTAGCTGTAATAGCTTTAGACTAACACAAAACCAGTTATAAGTTTATAACCTTTTCGATTGACTACTTCCTTGGACCAGTTAATAACTGTAATAGCTTTAGACTAACACTAAAACAGTTTTACCACTTAGCCCGTTCGGAACTATAACCGAACCTGTTCGGACACAAGAGCAATCAATGCCGCCACATAAAACTACCGGTCTACCATGTTAGTGTTTCCGAACGCACAGCAAGTGATAATTATAATTGATTTACACTTAATATTGGTACAAAAAAAAAAGATTTATATATAAACTTTGCACTAACAATAATCATCAAAAACTAAACAAAAATGACATGATATTGACCTAAGAGCTTACGCACATAATATTAAAATTTGACGAATATTCAAGTAAAAAAAAAAGCTAAAAAAGCTTTTTTTGTAAAACAAATTATAAATTGTTCGCAATAAAAGTACATCTAGTATTTATAAGAAAGAAAAAAATAAAGTTTGTCAAAAGCTAAAGTAACAGATGGGGAAAAAACGAAATTAGTAATTTTTTTTTTGTTGTTGTATGTTTACCGTGAAATTTCGAGGAAGAGTCGATCGACGTACGAATCTATCTAGCTCTTAGTTATTTGCACTAAACGGTTGATTTTGTAACTTCAAAAGGATCAAGTTCGAGAGGAGAGGCAAGGGAGAAATATCGAACGCAAGAGCTAACAGGGTTTTACATCAAAAGGAAAAAGCACCATCATCCCATCCTCCACTTTCCCCTAAAATCCCTTTTCTGTATGAAGTAGGTCACAACACGAGAATGGAGAGGCAGAAGGACACTGTAAATGAACCAGTTACAGCGTTCAAACTTCATTAAGACTTCCCCCTCTCTATTCCAGTTAAACTAACCATGAAATATAGTCAACTTTGGTGGAAAATTTAACACAGAATGTTATTTTGGAGTTTATATTTAGTATTGTTAAAATGTATTTTTTTTAAATCTTGTTTTATTAAGAAAAAAAGGGTATAAGCTATTTAAATATTGGTAGTATCGTGTATATTTTATACTTTCAAAGGCTTTATCAAATAAAATTCAAAAGGCAATAAATGGAATGACATTGACAATTTTATCATTTGCTGAAAAACTTCTTTATCAAGAAAAAATAATTCGTTTAATAAAAGCTCAATTCGATTGAGACAACACAAGACGAAATATAGCGTGTTTCATGTCATCTAGTGTTGCATGTTAGGTATTTCACCATGCCATAAACTTTTAACAAAGCTACAACCAACTCATGACGTTCTGCATAGTATGTGCTTTGTCATCTATATTTGTGGCATGCGTCTTCATCAATTCCATAGAAGCGCAACTCCAGTTTGTTGTATCACTTCTCTTCACAAACTTCTTCTTCTGGTCTTCTTCTTTGGTCAGCATATTTGGTGATAACAGCGAATAGTAGATAAATGCGGAGAAAGCAAAAGATGGTGAAGGAGAGAATTAAGGCGAAGATACACATGCCGTCAAAATGCGGGAGTAGCTTGCACGCCAAAAGAGGGTGTTTGCCAGTAACTGGGCATACCAAGGATTTCTTCTATTAAGTTTTATCTGCTTGCTTGCCAGCTATAGGCATGCCATTTAACAAATATGTAGCTCCATGTGCAAGTAGCTGGCATGTTTTTGTTCAAGCTACAGGCATGTGTATCTCAACCCTTACGATGATTGGTCAAGAAAGTCGGAGTGATTTTTACTGTAAGTCGATTGCTGTCGATGCAGCTTTATTATAAAAAAATTGACGTGAATAATCAAATCAGGTTTTGAGTGTCAGTTGAAGAAAGTTTCATCAGATAAAACCACCAGAAAGAAGAGGAACCCTTAAGAAATTTGAAGGAGATGAAGCCCTTATTTTGGATTCTTGTAGCATTTCTCATTGGAATAAAACGAAAACTGAACTCAAAATTTTTCTTTTTCTTCGATCACACTATATCTGTAGTTAATTGCTTAATTAGTTTTAACCTGTATCTTAATAATCAGCAATTCCGGTTTTGACAATATTCAATAAATTTGGTTTATTATTTCACTTCATGTTAGAGGAATCAAGCTGAACTGTTGACGTTCGGATAAATGGCGACATCGTTCAATGTACTGAATCTTGGCGACAGGTGACGCATCCGTCAAGCAACACCAATCAGCAAGTGGGATGCGGCATGCGGCAATGGTACGTGCTAAATTTCGCATCATGTTCCTTCATTTGAAAGGACTGTGTGTGCGTTGTATTGTCGCATGCGATATGTTGCTTCAAGCGAATTGCACCATTCAACGACGAAAAAGTCATGGGAAAAAACGGTAAGTTAAACAAAGCTCAACTGAAATGTGTTAGAACGTACGAGATCATTGAAGGTAAAACGAATGTGAGTCAAAAGTCATAAACATGATCAGAATCGTAAACTACGTCATGACAGCAATTGTTCAAGAAGTTCCCTTCTTCTCTTTAATACCCTTAAACCTCTAATAAAAATAACAACGCGTCTGAACCCATAACACATCCATACATAGACTGACATAAACCTATTTTTTTTTTTGTTCGATCCCCTCTTTTCATCTTTTCCCCGAGAAGTTTCGAATGATTTCTTAAGAAACCCTATTTCTTGAAAGCAGGGGGCAGTAAATCATTTTTTTTTTTACTTTGAGTTAAATCGAAATTTCATTGTTCTTAAACCCTGAAATATGTTTAGGAGATTTTCGACAAATTCAGAGTAGTTCTAGTGAAGAAAAAATGATTGAATTCATAGACGTTTTAAATTGAAATTTGTTTTTAAAAAATTATTAATCTCACATTAAGTCGATCTAAATCTACTGGTTGAACTTCATATACTGCCTGAAGTCAACAGAGCTTAAAGTGTAAACTATACAGTTTTCCCTAGATTTGTTTTAATTGAGCAATCGCAGGATATATTTACGAGTGGACACAGACACAGCGAGGAAGAACACTCTAGCAAGAGTTAGTCTACAGTCTAGGAAGATGAATAAAAACTAACTAGAGTTAGACGAACAACCCTGCGACAATGAATCCGAACAAAGAATCCCAGTGTAAATAAGATTAACTGTCGCAGACTCAGCCATGTTGCAAAACGGGACCTAACCCTGCGACAATGAATCCGACAAATAATCCCAGTGTAAATTAGATTAACTGTCGCAGACTTAGCCATGTTGCAAGACGGGACCTAACCCTGCGACAATGAATCCGAACAAATAATCCCAGTGTAAATAAGATTAGCTGTCGCAGACTCAGCCATGTTGCAAGAAGGGACCTAACCCTGCGACAATGAATCCGAACAAATAATCCCAGTGTAAATAAGATTAACTGTCGCAGACTCAGCCATGTTGCAAAACGGGACCTAACCCTGCGACAATGAATCCTAACAAATAATCCCAGTTTAAATAAGATTAACTGTCGCAGACTCAGCCATGTTGCAAGACGGGACCTAACCCTGCGACAATGAATCCGAACAAATAATCCCAGTGTAAATAAGATTAATTGTCGCAGACTCAGCCATGTTGCAAGACGGGACCTAACCCTGCGACAATGAATCCTAACAAATAATCCCAGTTTAAATAAGATTAGCTGTCGCAGACTCAGCCATGTTGCAAAACGGGACCTAACCCTGCGACAATGAATCCTAACAAATAATCCCAGTGTAAATAAGATTAACTGTCGCAGACGGGACTCAACCCTGCGACAATGATTCTGAACATTCAACTCCGTATCTAGAATCCCATAGGCTAAGTAAAACATTATCTTTCATACAACATCATCTTCAGGTTCAGGTAAACCTGAGAAGATTATCCAAAATGACAAATTAACTAGTTTTAAAACAAGCATTTAGAAGTACCTGCTGAGAGTCCCTGATATGTAATCTGGTGGAAGATCCGTAGGGTATCTCCTCTCCGTCGGGGAGGGGTATAGATGGGGGGAGGTCCAACTGGAGATCGGTATGTACCGAGCGGAGACGGACCTGCCTATCCCGGGCTACCGCCTCCAACCCTCCTGGCACCGCCAACATCTGTACCAACAAACAAACAAACACAAAAACTTTAAAATAATTAAATTAACAGTTTAGTATGCAAAATATTTGCTAGGTGCAACAGTAGCTGAAAAGTAACTAACGGATGACACCTGGTTGTCACTCCATCAGCCATATAATCTGTAATGTTGGATTCCCGTACTTTGTTACTGAGTATGTTATTTTACTAAGCGAGAATATCTAAATGCCACAGAGCTTCCTAAATCTCTCTTCACTTATTTCTATACTCCCTCCCCTTGAATAAAATATTTTTAAAAAAATTATATTTGTAAATTGATTCCAACAACAGGAGAACCAGTTTTAAAAGTTTAACATTCCTGGAAATGAAGAGGTATTTTCCTTCTGTATCCTTAATGTATCTCCTCCGGTGTCTTATCACATCCCTGGGTTGGAATTCGTATTCAATTATCTTTTATTATAATATATGCTTATATAACGTTACATATATGCTAAAGACAAACCCTTACCTAACTTCCTAACTTCAAAAGATCAGTGTAGGCTCAATTCTCCTTGTTTCATTACTTTGCCCCTATATTCCCTTTAAGGGATCAATTTTTCATAAAATCGCTTTTTGGCAGACATAAATATTATTTTAGAAATAATCGTACCAAATAATAATGATTCTATTACAAGGCGAAATAGCAGTATGTAGGAAATTGATAGGCATTTAACTTTATACATATATGTAGTATACAATAAAGAGTACACGATGTACAATAAGTATCGTGATGGCGCTAAAATTTGATTTCTATGGATTTTTAACGTTTAAAGTGTCTCTTAAGCCCAAAAAGATGTTATTAATAACAGTTTGTCGTCTGTACAGACGCGTGGAGCCTGAACTTCAAGACCGATTTTGATGAACTTATATATTCTTGTTCAGAAAAATCATACCCTAAAGGTGAAATCGAGAAATTCAATTTAATTCTTAATTTTGTGAACGCTACTCCACATAAACTCTAATAATATACATATTACATTATTGGTATTTAAATGCATCAACTTTGCAAGCATAAACAGACTCTATATTTTAATCTCTGAAAAATCTTGATAAAAATATCCGTCAAAAACGGTTAATAATTTACAAAACGGAGATAATGATTTACAAAATTCTCAAATGTAGTCCGTTTAAATATGAATTTAACAATAATAAGAAGCTCTTCCCTAGTAAAAAAAATCTAGTTTCCAATATTTTGATAAAATAGTTATTTACGCAACAAGGGAGAGAAGTATGTTTTCCTGCTCGAGGTTAAGTTTTCTCCTGAGGCACCGCCGAAGGAGAAAACTTCATTAGCTCTCGAGGCCTTATGGCCGAGGGAGATAACTGTAGTATTAGCTCCCGAGGCATAGCCGAGGGAGATAACTGTAGTATTAACTCTCGAGGCATAGCCGAGGGAGATAACTGTATAGTATTAACTCTCGAGGCATAGCCGAGGGAGATAACTGTATAGTATTAACTCTCGAGGCATAGCCGAGGGAGATAACTGTATAGTATTAACTCCTGAGGCATAGCCGAGGAAGATAACTGTATAGTATTAACTCTCGAGGCATAGCCGAGGAAGATAACTGTATAGTATTAACTCTCGAGGCATAGCCGAGGGAGATAACTGTATAGTATTAACTCTCGAGGCATAGCCGAGGGAGATAACTGTATAGTATTAACTCTCGAGGCATAGCCGAGGGAGATAACTGTATAGTATTAACTCCTGAGGCATAGCCGAGGGAGATAACTGTATAGTATTAACTCTCGAGGCATAGCCGAGGGAGATAACTGTATAGTATTAACTCCCGAGGCATAGCCGAGGGAGATAACTGTAGTATTAACTCTCGAGGCATAGCCGAGGGAGATGACTGTATAGTATTAACTCCCGAGGCATAGCCGAGGGAGATAACTGTATAGTATTAACTCCCGAGGCATAGCCGAGGGAGATAACTGTGGTATTAACTCTCGAGGCATAGCCGAGGGAGATAACTGTATAGTATTAACTCTCGAGGCATAGCCGAGGGAGATAACTGTGGTATTAACTCTCGAGGCATAGCCGAGGGAGATAACTGTATAGTATTAACTCTCGAGGCATAGCCGAGGGAGATAATCCCGAGAGCAGAAATACTTCGATCCATCTTGCGTATTAAATTTTATCTACGACTAGTGCACCATAGCTAATAGCTATTTAGTTTGTAGGTAAACTGAGATTTAGTTACTTGATTTATTAAAATAACAATTTTTATACTAAATATACACGTTTTATAACAAACACTTTCAATAGTTTGTTTTTAATTAAGGACTTTGTATAATAACCTAAAGTAACCTTCCCGAAAAATTAGCTAAACAGCTGAAAAACTGTACTACCAACATAATACTTACAAAATAACTAAAACAAAAATACCTTTTAAGTTGGTATAATTGTTTTTTCACTCCCATGGGAGGGAAGTAACACTTCCCACCTGTTATTAGCAATGTAAAGTCCACTTACAATGCAAGTCGTAGATAAACTAAATTTCTCCCCGTATAAATGGAAACCGAAATATAAATAATCACCTGTTGATCACTTTCTCTAAATATATTTAATAATAATTGAATTAAATTAGATACAAGAGGATAAAAAATTCTAGTAGAGAAGGTTTTGGTCGAGTTTAAAGAACCGATTTACTTATGTGTTTTATTTATTGCTAATAAAGTTCTAAATTATTTACTATTTTAATTTACAGGAAGAATAGTATTTATGTAACTAGGCAGCAAAATGGAATTTTACTGACGAGTGATTAGATTAGCCTCCGAGCCGAAGGCGAGGACAGGCTATAACTAACTGCCGAGGCAGGTAATTTACCTATTTGACTGTCGAGGCGAAGCCGAGGCAGGCAACATGAATAAACGAGGCAGAAATGTTTCCTTTGCTGCCTTGTTGCATACAATATTTTATCTACGGGCGGCCGAAAAATGAAACTGCTAACATACCATCTTTATTAATATAACATAGTTAATTACTATGTTATATTAATAAGATAATAACATACGTATTACCTTAAATATTATGTTCATAAAGAATCAAATAAGGTTTGGAATATTACCAATAAGTGAATAGAAAACTGAATCTATAACAACGAAATGCAAAACACACGTATATAACACGCAAAACTTCTGAATGAATAATGCACGCAATATAAAATATTTATATATATTTTTACTAAAAAATTACTAAAAGTATTAAATATATCTTCTATTGCTTACAATAAAAAAAGTAACTAGGAAAAATAGCTAGTCTACTCTAGAATGATTTCAATATATATGATATGAATGTTGGATGTTTACATGAAGCTGCAGTGTGGCGAGTGACTCCGCTATTTTTTTAATTAAAGATCTACTATTCATTGAACTTATTTAACAGAATTAACTTATATAAACATATTATTTTATTATTAAAATAGTTTATTTATTAAATATTACTTATTAAACTATAATATATAATGTTATAAGATAGAGATAATAGTATTAACTGTTCTTGCCAAAATAAGAGGTTATGACACGCAGTGGTAAACACAGTTACTTTCTCTGCCTAGGCAGAGAAAGTATTTTCCTGACTGTTTTAACTACTTTCCTGCCTGTTTTTAATATACATCAGCGACAATCAGCGAAATAGTACTTTCCAGCATAAAAACAGTTAAGTAATGTTTAATTTTGCTGCCGTAAGTAGATAAATAATATTTCCAAAATATTTTGTAGAGTTTTGATTAAAGTCTTTAAGAAATTACTTCCTAAAAACCGTTTTAGCAGGAAATATTTGTATAATTGCAAATATATAAAAAAATAAATAAATAAATAAATAAATAAAATAGTCTCCAAATTTCTTAAAAATAAGATGAATATTTTTTTAAAGATATATGTGTAAATAAATTTATGTTTGTGTATTTATTTATTTTTATCTAATATTTAATATTTTTATCTACGATTGATACGAAATATAAACATTATATCTCTGTTTAGATGCGTAGAAAGTGATTATTTACGTACTTGTATTCATTGCGCATGCGCGTCTCATGGTTCTGAAGAATTCCTCTTCTTTACCACGCTAGCGCGGTAAAGAAGAGGAATTCTTCAGCTTTACGCATGATTAGCGAGTTTGTTTACATTTAACAAAACTAATTTGCTATTCTTTTATTAAAGTAACTGTTTATATCGAGTTTTTAGTGAAAAACAATGAGTGAATCAAGTGGCTTTGACGAAAATGTAGAGAATAATACTCCTCCAGAAATAATTAATTCGGCAAAAAATACAACTCAAGATTAATGCCATCTTATCAAGAGAAGAGATACGAACTTACATACAGCAAGTTTATTTTTTTCTGTATTTATTATTTAAATCTAACAATCGTAGATAAAGTACGGTACGCAACTCGTGCGAAAACGGCATTTTGCATTGCTCGTGTGGTTTTATTACCCTCGCTGTCGCTCGGGTGCAAACTCCACACTCGCATGCAAAATGCTACTTTCCACACTCGACGCGTAATGTACTATTAATAATTGTATGCACTCAGTGGAGGAAGACAACAAAAACAAACACAAAACATATAATTATTTAATTATAGACATAACATATATGCACATACATACACACACACACACACACACACACACACACACACACACACACACACACACACACACACACACATATATATATATATATATATATATATATATATATATATATATATATATATATATATATATATATATATATATATATATATATATATATATGTATATGTATATATATATATGTATATATGTATTTGTTCCCAACATCTATTCTAAAAATTAAACACAGAAAAATGAGATTCTACCACAGTGTTTGTCCGGCTATCATAAACATGTCACACGGAACATTGAACACCGTTGACTCTTATCTCAGATATTTATTAATTTATGGTCTAGGGCTTCTTCATCGGAAGCTCATCACCCGCAACTAAAAATTTCCTCATTATCAGTTTAAACGAATCTTAATGGACTAATGGTCCTGCCAAAAAATTATATGTTCTTATTATTTATTTTATTTTTTTTAATTTAAAATAAAATATATATTCGAAGAGAAGAGCCACTAATTTCTATAATTATTAATATATATATATTATATATATATCTGCATTATATATTCTATTTATACATTCTTAATTATATTTTATTTATTTTTTCGTTCAAATTCCATTTTTTATGTATTCTTTAAATAAAAATATAAGCTAAAAAAAAGTCTAGACATTATATTATATTACTTTAAAGGGAAAAACAAAATACAGTCATAATTGTTCATTTTTTTAAAAAGTAACTTTTACAAATGAAAGTTATTTGAGAGAGGAAAAGTGGAATTTTAAAGTTTTACCTATTTTATATATAAAAAAATGTCGAATTAAAATGGAAAAAGCTTTAAATTTATTTTTAGGATAATTTCGTATATTAAAATAATGTATAAAAGTAACTTGGATTATTTTTATGTTTACTTTATTTTAATTTTTGTTTTTACATTTATAGAAAAAGTATTCTGGAGAGTCTAGTTTCTATTATTTCATGATGACCTCTACAGCTGGGCACTTCTTTAGATTGTTACTCCCCTTACAAAAAAACAAAAAAAACAGAGGGGAGTAACAATCTAAAGAAGGTATAAGGAATGTTCTTCTTTAGACTATTACTCCTCTTACAAAAATAGAAGTGTAATATTCCTTTGTCCCAAAGTTTGACTAAACATCCCTTTGTTTTAATAGTTATTTAGTCAAAGTCATTAATATTAAAAAAAAAACATAGGGGAGTAACAATCTAAAGAAGTACCAGAGGCTGTATTATCTATTCTAATAAATTTGACATTATTAAGCTATGACTGATTACAATACACAAAGTTCTGATGATTAACTAAAATATAGTCGTATTAATATAACAAATGGTAATAATAGCAATAATTTATAATAATTCAATTTTAAATGAGCTTAAGAAAGATTTTAAATTATATAGGAGTGAAGGGAACTGAAGAGCAGGGTTAAGGGTGTGAAGGGCACTGTAAAGCACAGTTTACACTACTAATTTGCAATTCCAAATACCTCGTTACAATTCTCAAATATATCTGGTTATTAAGGTCCACCTAAGGAATTTTAGTAATTTACTTTAGCTAATTCACACTGTTAACTTGAGGATAATGCAAGATATTATTAAAAGTAAATTTATTTGCCTTAAGATAGCACTAAATAGTATTCAGAATTGGAGAAAACATAATGTTTAATATCATGCTCAGTGCACAGTAGCGTAGCGTAAGAGTAGAGTCCTTGCTCACATGTAATTTTTTTTATTGCTTATAAATAAGCGAAGCACAACTCCATCTTATATATAGGTATATGAAAAATAATTCGCTAATTGGAAGATTGTTAGCTTAGTGATATTGTTAAAATCAACTTTGGTTTTATAAACAAATTCCTCTGATTTCTAGTTTGGTTAAAAATTAGTTTAAAGAATTTTAATATTAAAAGGAAAACTGGGGTTTTTAAAATCAAAACCCAAGTTTTAAAAATTATTATGCAAAATATTCTGAAACGCAGGACTGAATAAACATGTCACGTAGAGGTGGATAAATAAATCTATTTAGTACGATGGAAGTGTGTGGAAGATTTCGATGTTGAGTGGTAGAAGGGAATTCCTCAGGGTAAGAAGTGAGGCCTGTGTATATTTTGTTTTGTCTGAAGAGGTCGAGGGCCTGAAGGGAGGGTGAGAAGTTGAAGCCGGGGTTAAACTCCTGGCTGGCTGGTTAGAAGGGGGGAGGGGTTGTCCCCAGGGCACGGCTGACTCGCCCCCCCCCCCCCCCCCCCCCTGCGCGTGTCTGTGCGTAGAAAACAAGTGAGAGTGTAACAGCGAATGCTTACTGAAAGTGAAAGTATGGGGGTGGGAGACTTTGGCACGGTGGAGGCGGCTGATATCGATCCGGTGTGTCTGCCGTCCCTTCTCAGCCCCCCCTGGGCCCATAACCCACTTCCTGGGCTCAGCCAGTCCCTAGCTCCAACACAGGCTAGAATACTTAGACCCCTCTCCCCGAACTTCTCTCAAATCCAAGATTCTACACTTCTACCAAATCCTAACATCTTTTCCCAACACAAATTCCAACCAACATTTTTACATGTCCACAATAAAATAAATTAACAAAATGGCTCTAACTATTTTTAAAATAGTCTGTCATTAGTGTAGCAAATAGTTTCCTCCCGTTCTATCCCACACTAAAATTATGTTTTTGTTTAATTATTGCCAAATTTATTTTGTTTTTCCTCCTTTTCTAAATCATTTACAATATTTATTCATTTTTTACACATTATGTACATAGAATTACCAATTTAGCAATATTTAATGGTTGAATTTAATCAGGCTGAATATTATAAGAGATTAATAATGGACTCAATAAGACCTAAAATTCTAATTTAATTAAAAATAGTTGTCAAAAATAAGTATGTTGGTTCGCAATAATGATAAACGAAACACAGAAAGACCGGCAGACAAACAGATAAGACACCAAAAATGTTCCCTGATACCTGAAACGGATTTCTGTATTAGATTGTTTCTATTAGGACATATATAAAAATTTAGTTTTTGAGAACGCCTACAATACTTCCGTTACTTTTCGGGAAGTAGCACAAACTTACAAAGCAATACACAACTATCCAAAGATTAGAAAATAACAAAACAGAAATTCAATTAATTAGTGAATAAAAATCAAAAATAAATGGGTATTTGAATGCCAAATAAGCTTTCTGAATGGTATAAAATGCCTACTTTAATTTAAACACTAAAACTCATTCATACTCAAATATTCACAACGAATTTATATACCGTTCATAATTTATATATTCTATTTAAAAGAATCTACAATCTGTATTTGTTTATAGTGGCAGAGGAAAATTTGAATTTTATTGAAACTCATTCTTAATAAAAAAAAAACAAAAAAAAACATGAGTCCCACACAATTTTTTTTTTTTTTTTTATAAAATAAAATATTCTACACCAAATATAGTTATTAAGGACTTGAAAACTCTTATGAAGTCATCTATATTATATATATATTTTTTTTATATATATATATATATATATATATATATATATATATATATATATATATATATATATATATATATATATATATATATATATATAAATTTATATAAAACATTCAGACCCTTAAAAAATGAATTTTAAGCATTCCTTGAAAAATTGAAGTTCAAGCATTCACTTCAAACTTTTTTCCTTTATTTTTTCATTTTTTTATTTTATTTTTTAAAAATGAGACCTGTCAAGAATTCAAGGCAACGGAAAAACAAGTAACAAAAGAGCCCATTTTCAAAAGCCATGAGACTTTTATCTCCGTACTATATATATATATATATATATATATATATATATATATATATAAACAGTAAAAAGAAAATATGAAAACTTTTAAAGAAAATTAAAACATAAAAAAAAGACGGAACGCGGTGTGAAATAGAAATCTCTCAGGGAAGCGACGTTGAGAAAAATTAAAAGAAAGTAGTAATTAGGAAATATTCGCCTCCCCCCACCCCGTATTTTTTTAAAAAACAAAGAGAAAAGCGAAGGCAGTGTAAGTAATGTACAATAGCCAGTTGAAAAAATAGAATGAAAGGGAAATTAAATAACGAGAAATCCTAAGAAAAAAATGACCTAAACCTTAGGTTAAAGTTAACATAACATAAAAATACTGCACCTAACTCAGCCGCGGTAGATTTGTGGATCTTTGATCTTAATGCAATAGCACATTACGCGTCTGCGGAAAGTAGTTTTTGAATGTGAGTGTGGAGTTTGCACCTGTACTGGGCGACAGCGAGGGTAGTAAAATCACACGAGCAAAGTAAAATGCAGTTTTCGCACGAGTTGCGTACCGATTGTTGGATTTTAATTATAAATATAGAACAAAAAATAATAATAAACTTCTTGTATGTAAGTTCGTATTTATCTTATCTTTTGATAAAGATGACATTAACTCATTAGTTGTATTTTGTGCCGAATTAATTATTTCGGGAGGAGTATTATTCTCCTCATTTTCGTCATAATCACTTAAATCACTTATTGTTTTTCACTAAAACCTCGATATAAACAGTTACCTAAATTATACAAACAGCAAATTAGTTTTGTTAAATGTAAACAAACTACGCTAATCGTGCGTTAAGGTGAAGAATTCTTCTTTTTTTTTATTCGCATGCGCAATGAATACAAATACGAAAAGAATCACTTTCTACGCATCTAAACAGAGATGTAATGTTTTTACTTCGTATCAATCGTAGATAAAATTAATTTATTATGTTGATGTTGAAATCTTACATAATATAGTTATATTACTTCATTTTCTCTGATATACTGTGTATAGAAGAAAAATTAGAAGCACAATACTAAAGAAAAACATTACTCCACTTCACGGAAAAACATTTAAGTATGTATATGTTTTTGTGTTCTCTCCAGGTGGCGAAATGTAAAAATAAAAACAAGATAGTATTTTGTCATTGGTCTATTTTATTATTAACTGACTGACTGACTGTTGATTTTACTATACATGACACAATAACAACGACAGTAGCGCTGCCATAACTTCTTGGTCGACGTTTTGTCGACGAAAAATAGTATTAAAAGTAAAAACTGAGATAACTCATATTAGATTTTAACTTACTGGTACCTACCATATTTAAAATAATTAATTCAGCGCACCAATTGGAAAAATCTAGCACTAAAAATTAAAACTGGTCAACCTCCTGTTAGATTCTAACTTCCTGGTACTAGCGTTACTTTTTTCATGTCGTTTTTTGCGAAACGGTAATTTCTTTTGTCCTCCAGTGCTAAAAATTAGCATTTTCATGTTAAAAACAAAAACCTAAGTTGATTTGACATTATTATATTATACAATACTGCACATTTAACCTAGTCAGCATAGATTTGTAAAGTTAACGGTATCGGGCGTGGTCACAACTTGGATGTGAAACCATCTGGGTTCAATTCCCGGTCCGGGCAGTGATCTTTAGAGACAGACAAGCACAGGAACCTCTAAGGGTCCTTGGATTTTGACTACGGACCCTAAAAACATGTTTTTCTGTGAAATAATTTTATTGTTTAATCACATGTTATATCGGATAACTAACGGAGATCTAGACATCAACTCAATAAGATAAATGAAGACTTTAATAGAACGAGCGTAGCGAGTTCTTAATTTTAGAGTTCTAAGATTTTGAAAGTTCGTTTGTATTTTTGTGTTTGTTTGTATGTTTGTTTGTATTTTTGTGTGTTTGTTTGTTTGTGTGTTTGTCTAACGATAACTGGAACACAAATTTACCGATTTGAACAAAATATCGTAAAAAAAACAAAATTCGACGTGCATCTCAGCATTTCTGACAACTGTACAGTTTTTTTTTGAAATTTTATACTTAATATTTTCAAGATGGCGGACGACTAAACAAAAAGTGTTTAGTCAGTATAACATGTTACATATAATTTAAGAAGGTTTTGAAGAGTAGAAAATAAATAAGTAACTAAGGGAAAATAATTTCAAGATAAAAAGAACTTTTTATATACTACGTTTTTAAATTTTCTGTTGAATCGTATGTAATGTTGATAATATAATTGTTATTGTTATATAATGTATGATGTTAGTGAAGAAAAATATAGTTCACAATTTATTTACTTCACATAAATGACAACCATTCTTTGTACAACGGATCTCCTCAACACCAAATCTAAAGCGTGCCATCGATATATTTGAAATAATATAATCGATATTTCCTGTTTTGCTGTTATTAAATGTTTATCTATCACAAATTTTAGACCCGTCAAAATGAACATTGCGTAAATGTGGGATATGGCAAAACAAATAAAATAACTTGCGGATTTTTTCCGAACTAACTTTCCGTACAGCAAAATTTGCTGAAAACCAATTAAATTCTCCTGAAAGATGGCTAAAAGTATTAAAATAATGCATTGTCATCGTGTTATGAACTATGCTAAAAGTTTCAAATGTCTAGCTATTCGGGAAGTTAGTTAGAAATCGATTGCCAGATTTGTACCGGACAAACAAACAAGAAAGCAAGCTAATAAAAACGTAGTAAAATGAATCCATTCGGCAAAGAATCGAAATTTTGTAGTAAAATTTCCATTCTTTGCCGTCATTTTGAAAACAAATATGGCCTAAATGTACGGGTTGTAAACAATTTATGTGTTATATAGCATGTTTCATATTACTTTAAAGCTCTTTTCATGTATACTAAAGGTCGACCAAGAAGTCATGAACACGGGAGAAACTGAAAGCTTAGCTTCGTGTAAAGTCGGAACTTTCGAGTATTGCCGAAGTCAGTACAGTCGGGTGCTAAGACAATACCCATTTCTAGCTTGTATATGACATGCGCGGTTAAGTCAAATCTCACGAATAACAACAGGAAGGTTTCCAATCTGCTGGGTTTCCTGTTTTGTTTGTTTTTATACAATACGAATTATAGTCACAACTGTCCTAAATAAAAATCAAACTCAGAAATAAAGAGGAAGAAAAAAATCGGTCCGAGACAACTCAGACAAACTTTCTCATATACGAGTTTATAATTACTTAGCCCAGTGTTTCCATTTATTAGTTTTCAATTGTAAATTTAAATATTATTGAACAATTCATCAAAATTTATCATAAAAATAACTTCTCCTGGGCGGGGAATCGAACCCGGGCTCTCTCCGTCCGCGTTTTAAGCTTTTTTCTCAGGAACTAGATTTTTCCCGGGAAAACGGCTTATATCGTTGGATTCGTATTCAAATGGACTACATTTTAGAATTTTTAAATCAAAATCGTTAGAACCGTTTTCGAGAAATATTTTTTTTTCATGTTTTTTTCAGAGTTTTTGGGGGGTAGCGCCCCCAAATTTGGAGCTAAAATTCATTTATCGATTTCGCCTCGGGGTATGATTTTTGTGAACATGTATGCCAAATTTCGTCAAAATCGGCCCAGTAGTTTAGGCTCCAGATGTCTGCACAGACAGACGACAGACAGACGACAGACGACGGACAGACATTTTTTAAAAACCACTATTTTGGACTCATGGGACCTCAAAACGTGTAAATCCATTAAAATCTCAGAATCGAATTTTCGCACCATCACAATACTTTCTCTTTATATGAGAATAACAAACAAAAATAGACTGCCAATTAGTGTGGCACATAGCTTCCTCGCATCATATTATGTACGTTATTGTTATATTAACATTAATATTATTGTTAAATTACTTTATTGTTATATTATAATCAAATTATAATTATTATTAACTACAGGAAACAGACAGAGAAAAATACACTCCAGCGCTAGGATTTGAACCACAGGCCTCTATATTTCCAGTATAGCGCTCTAACCAACTAAGCTACGCAGGAGAATGATTTTCTCTGACGTTAATGATACCTTATCCCGAATTTAAGCTTTCAATTTTCCACAAATCTGAGAAGTCAACATTAATGACATAGAACTAGACCGAGAAATAACGCTTATAATTATAAAGTACCCAATTAGTACCTGGACCTAGTACAATTCAGTAATTTATTGTTATATTGTTTATAGTGTAAAAACTATTAACAGTTTTAGCGATCTTTAACACTTCATAGCGGTGTCGCTGTTGGCTTAACTATAAAATTGTATTTGAAAAAAATGTTTGTCTCATTGAATAGATGATGTTAGATTTTTTCCCGACCTAAAATTCCAATTTTAAATTTGAAGTTCACGTTTACGCAAGCGTTGCTCGTGAACGCTTGAACGGATAACGTTGTCCAACGAACTCGTCCTGGGCATTGGTAAAATGAACATGTCTACCAAATTTCATCAAAATTGGTCGACATTTACTCAAGTTATCGTCGCACGTTTCATAATTCGCGGACACACAGACCGACAGACAGACAGACACGAGACCAAAAATGTTCCCTGATGTCTGAAACGGATTTCTGTCTTGGAATTTTTAAAATCGGAGGTATAAAAGTTTTTCGTTCTCAAAAGTGAACAAAATGCTTCCGTTACCTTCGGTAAACTCGGAAGCAATAACAAAAATAAAGTTATTATAACAAAAGAACAACACTGCGTTTTTTGACAGTGGTCTATTTGATTAAAAACTGACTGTAAATGACACCAAAACAACGACACTAGCGCACTCCTCAAATTTCCATGACTTCTTGGTCGACCTTTAAGAATATAAAGTAAGTCCTCACCATAAAATGATTCCTGGTAGCCATATTGAAAACAAATATGGCCGAAATGTGCACCCTGAAAAAAGTTTGTGTTATGTGTTATATAGCATGTTACATATATCAATTTAAAGCTCTATTCAGGTAGATTAAGAATATAAAGTAAGTCCTCCCTGAAAAATAATTCCTGGTAGCCATATTGAAAACAAATATGGCCGAAATGTGCACCCTGAAAAAAGTTTTTGTTATGTGTTATATAGCATGTTACATATCAATTTAAAGCTCTATTCAGGTAGATTAAGAATATAAAGTAAGTCCTCCCCGAAAAATGATTCATGGCAGCCATATTGAAAACAAATATGACATATATAAGAGCCAAACTCACTGCAGATAACGCAGAGTTCTTAATCACTTGTTATATGCATCACTAGTTATAAGTCAAATTGTTACTCAATCCCTTAGCGTACATTTAAGTCAAAATATTCAATCCAGATAGTTGGAAGAACATTTTAGCAAAGTAGTTGCTTTATCAATGCGGGTGGATCCACTGTGGATCCATGCCGTGCTAACGTGCCTGGCGGGTGGATCCACAGTGGATCCAAGCCCTCCCTTTCAGCCCCCTCTGTAGCTCTATTCTCCGTGCCTCGAGTAGAACCATCTTGCAAGGCTCCGTCAGGCCCGCTGACGTTTGTATCCACAGGGGATCCAACAATTTTTTTTTTTTTTTTTTTTTTTTTAATTAACTGTTAAAGTTTCTATTCAGTCACTAAGGTAGGTTCATGAATTAGATAACGCATTCATTGGGTTAAACGATTATTTTAATAAGAAAATTGTCAATTAGTAAACTGAATGATAAATTTATTAGGTGTGATAATTTAGCATGGACATAACTGGATAATTAGGAAATTGTTTAATCAAAAAATTAATCAGACAGTCTAATTTGATAATTAGTAGAGCATTTAATTAATTAATTAATCCGGTAATTCTTAAGAGAATTAAACAGAATTACAAGTCGGTTAAGTTCCGATATAATTAATATGAATATTTATTCTGTTAATTAGCAAATTGTTTAATCTAAAAATAAATCGGACAATTTGTCTAATTATTAACTGATTGTTTAATTAGATAAATTGTTTGATCGTTTAATTAATTAATGAATAATTAATCGGATAATTAGCAGATTATTCATTTGGCAAATCAATGTTTAAATGATTAAATGAATAAATAATCGAATTATTATAGAGTTAAAGGAAGTAGTACAGAGAGATCAGCTGCTTTACATAAATTATGATCATGATTATCTTCAAACATAGGTGTTCACTAACACATTCATCCGCTTTCTTTTTTCAAGATGGTGGACATTGATATGGCAAATTTGCCATAACGAAATCTCCAGAACCAATTACACTAGATCATTGAAAATAGGAAGTTAGCATCCTTTTATGAAACTAACATCCATAATAGAAAGGATTTCCGGTACTTCTTTATATTGTTACTCCCCCATGTTTTTTTTTAGAATATAAATGACAGACTAAATAACTATGAAGACGAAGGGATGTATAGTCCAATGTACTTTGGGACAAAGAAATATCACACTTCTGTTTTTATAAGGGGAGTAACAGTCTATAGAAGAACATTCCTTACGCCTTCTTTAGATTGTTACTACCTTATATATTTTTTTAGAATATAAATGACAGACTAAATAAATATTAAGAAAATTGAATGTTTACCACAATGTACTTTAGGACAAAGGAATATCACACTTATTTTTTTACAAGGAAAGTAACAGTCTAAAGAAGAACATTTCGTACACCTTCTTTAGATTGTTACTCCCTTATTTTTTTATAAGAGGAGTAACAATCTAAAGAAGTGCCGGTTTTCTAATCGTACATTTTAATTCAAGATGGCGAGCATTATAAGAATGTTTTGTTTTTTTTTAAAAAAACCAACCATGATTACACTTTAAATAAAATGAATTATATTCGTTACAAAATATGAACTCTCTTTTACTGAAACGTGAGCAATTATTAATGCTTCCAGTAGCAGGAGTCTATTACTAATTAGGGGATTTTTCAAATGATATTTTATCCATTGGGGGCATATAGATATTCTCACTTCAGAAATATATATACATATATATACACACACACACACACACACACACATATATATATATATATATATATATATATATATATATATATATATATATATATATATATATATATATATATATATATATATATATACATACACATATACTCCTCGGACACGAGTCTAGAAAAAATGTCAGGGAGGAAGGTTAACTTTTTTTTTTTGGTGACTCCAGACGTAGAATTTGGGAAGAGTTCGTTGACCCCTTAGATTGGATACCCCCATTTTACCCTCCCCCTTTACTCCACTTCACAAAACCCTAGTAAAAAAAAAGGGAAGGAATAAAGTAAATACGAACGCAAATCCTCGCACGACCAAAAAGAAAAAAAAAAGAAGAGAAGTTATTCAAGAGGGAAATAAATATATTGAAACAAAAGAAACAGAATAAATAAAAAAAGAATTCATCTAGGGTTTGTATTATTCTCAATACAAAATTGTTAACATTTTGTAACAACACGATTTTTTTTAAAAATAAAAAAATAAAATAAATAAATCCAATTTTTTAAACATAAAAAAAAGTTTATTCAATTATCCATTTAAAAAAGAATAATTAAAATACCGTTATGATTAACCCAGAAAATAATTTTAAGACTAACTAATAACAATTTTTACTGGTCTTATATTACTTTGCTTTGTAAGTTTCATCGCACATTTCCGTTTCCCCAATTTTGAACCACTTCCCGTGATTCAATCTTTCCCAAATTTTGCACATATAAACAACTATGGTGAAGAATACAGAAACCAAAAACAAAAAAAAAAAAAAAAAAAAAAAAAAAAATGGCGTCAAATTAATTTGCTTTTTAAGTTTCATCGCACACCTATGACCCCAATTTTGAACCACTTATCGTCATTCAATCTTCCCCAAATTTTGGACATAGATACAACTAAGGTGAAGAATACAGAAACCAAATAAAATAAATTAAAATAAAAAATGGCGTCAAATTCATTTGCTTTTTAAGTTTCATCGCACAACCTATTACCCCAATTTTGAACCACTTACCGTCGTTCAATCTTCCCTAAATTTTGCACATAGATACAACTAAGGTGAAGAATACAGAAACCAAAAAAAAAAAAAAAAAAAGGTTGAAAATAAGACCAGTTTTGAAAAATGGCATTTTTATATTAATTATTATTTAATAAAAAGAAATACAGAATTTATTAATTCCAATATATGTTATATCTTACATTGGGTTGAGTACTTTTAAAGATACAGGTGTTAATAAAATAGTCTGGCAAGCAGTGTGGCACATAGCTTCCTCACGTCCTATTTTGTATACTTCAATGATTTTATGCTTTTACAATCTATTTTTGTCAAATTTATTTCAATTCTCCCCCTTTTTTTAAATCTGTCAAAATTGTTTTGATTTTTTACATTAATTAAAGTATATCTATTTAGCAAAATATAAAGAGCACAGACGGTTGAAATTAATCTGTGCCTATCTGCGGGTTACTTTCGATAAACTATAAAAGTTTCATTTAAATCAGATAAGTACTTTTGAAGCTATAGGTGTAAATAAATGTATGTTTGTGCGCATGTGGAAGAGAAACAAATAGGCGCAGAAGGTTTAAACTTATATGGGACCAACAATGGGCAAATTATGACCTACTATACTAACTTTATTAAATCGAACGAGTAGCTTTTAAGATATGTTGGTTCGCTAAAATTAAGTGACAAACCGACAGACAGATACGAAACCAAAAAATCCCCTGATACCTGAAACGAATTTCCGTCTTGGAATTTTTGATGTCGGAGACAATAATATTTCGTTTTTCAAGCTTCCGTTACCTTCGGTTAGCTCAGAAGCTAAATCATTTGTGCGTAAGTGGAAGACTGCACTTACGACTGCACCAATAGGTGCAGAAGGTTGAAACTTATATGGGACCCAACAATGAGCGGATTATGACCTAACATCCAAATTTCATTAAAATCAGAAGAGTAGTTTTTAAGATAATGTGGTTCGAAAAATATGTTAAACTACAAACCGACCGACAGACAGACAGGCTAAGAATGTTCTCTGATGAATTTCTGTCTAGGAATTCGGAAACAAAACAGAGAATGTATTTAATATGTATATGTATATATATACTTGCAAAAAATAGAACGTCGTTGAAAATATGCAGCACAGTATAATAAAATTAAAATGATTCTATTTTTCCGTCGAAGAATTTGTAGGTTAAATGATGTGACAAGGGAAATGAAATGCACCGGAGAGGAATTCATTTTGTAGCATCAAGGGATCTCGTCTAAGAATTTGTGGAATTAGTTTCTTCTTTAAAAAAAAAGAAATTCAAAAAGTCTCTGTGGACTTTTGAAATACAAATAATAGGAGTATGGTTTCATATAAAATTGTAGATGTTTAAAGGTATTTTTCATTTATAAATAAAGTATTTTTATGGAGCTATACAATTCAATTTTTATTAATTCTCACCTTTCTTATGGGATCCCCAAAAGTATAATCCAATATTCGCTATTGCTTCCGTACTTAAAGAAGGTAACGGAAGAATTGCGATCATTTTAAAAAACGAAATTGGTTATGACACAATTTCAAAAATGCATGGACTGAAATCCGTCTCAGACATAAGGGGACATTTTTGGTCTTATGTATGTCTGTCTGTCTGTCGTTCAACATTTTTGAAGTGAAACCTTTTAAGGCACGGTAGAAACAAAATCGTGTTTTGTGAAATTATGCTTCGAGACTCGTCTACGAAAAAGATTTTTGAAGTGAAATTAACGAAATTGCTTGTAACAACAAAGTTTATTTTTTAAGACACAGTGATAGATTTTGAATCAGAAATAAACCACTTAAACCATAAAATTAAGTGATAATTATTAGGTAACAATTTAACTAATAAAAATCGGTCCGAGACAACTCAGAGAAACTTTCTCATATATGAGTTCATAATTACTTAGCCCAGTGTTTCCACTTATTAGTTTTCAAATGTACATTTAAATATTATTGAACATTTAATCAAAATTTATCATAAAAATAACTTCTCCTCGGCGGGGAATCGAACCCAGGCTCTCTCCATCCGCGTTTTAAGCTAATCTCTCAGGAACTAGATTTTTCCCGGGAAAACGGCTTATATAGTTGGATTCGTATTCAAATGGACTACATTTTAGAATTTTTTAATCAAAATCGTCGGAACCGTTTTGGAGAAATAATTTTTTTTCATGTTTTTTCAGAGTTTTTGGGGGGTAGCGCCCCCAAATTTAGAGCTAAAATCCATTTCTCGATTTCGCCACGGGGTATGATTTTTCTGAACATGTATGCCGAATTTCGTCAAAATCGGCACAGTAGTTTAGGCTCCAGGCGTCTGCACAGACGACAGACATTTTTTAAAAACCACTTTTTTGGACTCAGGGGACCTCAAAACGTGTAAATCCATCAAAATCTCAAAATCGAATTTTCGCGCCATCACAATACTTTCTCTTTATATGAGAAAGTAAAAAAGGTAAATGAATCAAAAAATAATTATATTTTTAAGTTTTTGGTAGTTTTCATACTACGGTAGTGAAAAATCATTCTCCTGCGTAGCTTAGATGGAAGAGCGCTATACTGGAAATATAGAGGCCCGTGGTTCAAATCCCGGAGCTGGAGTGTATTTTTCACTGTCTGTTTCCCGTAGTTAATAATAATTATAATTTGATTTAAAATAAAAAAAAAAAAAATTATTTTTTTTAATTTATTTTATCACAATATTAATATTTTTAAAATAATATTATTTATTAATTCTTGATTAGTTGGGTCTTTAAAGGAAAATTCAAACGTCTCACATTTGCGATATTTCGATCCCTCCTTGGATCATTCTCAAGCTGACTAACTAGCTGACTACATTGTCAACTTATTGTTTTCTATAAAGTGTTAAGAAAAGTTTAATTAAAATCGGACAGATTCTCGTCAATTCACCTGAAATACAGGTACTGTCAATTACACTATTAATTAATAATATCTTAGACATCGAAATATGTATATAAAAAAAAAAAAAAAAAAAACCACCAAGAACAACACATATCTACTACATACTTCAACTTAATTTCTGTACCTAAAATACTAAAGTACAGAAATTAAGTTGAAGTATGTAGTAGATATGTGTTGTTCTTGGTGGTTTTTTTTTTTTTTTTTTTATATACATATTTCGATGTCTAAGATATTATTAATTAATAGTGTAATTGACAGTACCTGTATTTCAGGTGAATTGACGAGAATCTGTCCGATTTTAATTAAACTTTTCTTAACACTTTATAGAAAACAATAAGTTGACAATGTAGTCAGCTAGTTAGTCAGCTTGAGAATGATCCAAGGAGGGATCGAAATATCGCAAATGTGAGACGTTTGAATTTTCCTTTAAAGACCTAACTAATCAAGAATTTATACTACAAGGAACAATCTACTAATTCATGTAATTATTTATTAAGTCAAATTTTTGTAAATTGAGGGTTGTCTCTATTTAATTTACTTTAAACTATATTAAATTTATAAATTAAATTAAACCTTTTACAACTCAAAACACATTTAAACTATTTCTTCTAAGTCTACTTATATTTAAGTAATATATATTTTCCTTCTTTTTTTTTTTAAATTAAATTGATTTCGGTCTCTTTTTAAATATTTTTTCCTTTTTTTCTTTTTTACAAACGTTTTAAAATGTTAATAATTTATAATAATATATAAATATATAATATATATATTTTTTAATGAAGAAAGTTTTTTTAAATCCTTTAATTTATTCATTTTAATATAAATGAACTTATTAAATAGTATTTCTAAGAAAAAAAATTCTTGCATTTATATATATATATATATATATATATATATATATATATATATATATATATATATATATATATATATATATATATATATATATATATATATATAGTTATATATCTATATTTTTAAATATATTTAATTATATAATTTGAAAAGAGAATTATTAAGAGTACCAAATCCCCAATTTCTATTTTTTTGTTTTGATTGTTTATGCTGTAACTGAATTCAAGAGTATACTCGTTATACTAAGATGCATACATATTATTTTTAGGCATTCTTCTTGAACAAAAAACGTGCAAAAGGGTTTTGTTCTTAACCTTTCATCTACGAAAAGAGTGTCCTTAACCTTTAGCCCTCCAACTCTTTTGAGAAGGATAAAAGCGGTTTTTCAAGTTTTAAAGGTAGGTCTAAAATAAGGGCTTCAATTTCTATTTAGCAAAAGAAGAAAGATTTTTTTTCAAGGATTTATTTAAAAGGATCCTGCGAAACTCTTTCTGTTAGTAGATAAGTTAAGGTCCTTAGAGTCAAAGTGAAATAGACCTTTTTTGGCTGAGGTCCTTCAACTATAAGTGCTACGGTTAAGCCATTTTAAGAAACAGTGGATGCAGTAAAGAAGATTGTTTTAACAAATGGAAGTTTATATAAGATAAGTATCATATTTAACTATGATTCAACAAAAATGAAGGTAAAAACTAAAAACCAAATAACCCTTAAAAAAATCCGCTAGTTCTAAAACCAGACAAACCCATAAAACATCCGCACCTAGTTCTAAAACCAGCCAAACCCATAAAACATCCACACCTATAGTTCTAAAACCAGATAAAACCCATAAAACATCCGCACCTAGTTCTAAAACCAGCCAAACCCATAAAACATCAGCAATTAATTCTAAAACCAGACAAAACTATAAAACATCCACACCTATAGTTCTAAAACCAGATAAAACCCATAAAACATCCGCACCTAGTTCTAAAACCAGCCAAACCCATAAAACATCAGCAATTAATTCTAAAACCCGACAAAACTATAAAACATCCACACCTTTAGTTCTAAAACCAGACAAACCCATAAAACATCCGCACCTAGTTCTAAAACCAGATAAAACCCATAAAACATCAGCCCCTAATTCTAAAACCAGACAAAACTATAAAACATCCACACCTTTAGTTCTAAAACCAGACAAACCCATAAAACATCCGCACCTAGTTCTAAAACCCATAAAACATCAGCACCTAATTCTAAAACCAGAAAAAACCCATAAAACATCAGCACCTAATTCTAAAACCAGATAAAACCCATAAAACATCCGCACCTAGTTCTAAAACCAGCCAAACCCATAAAACATCAGCACCTAATTCTAAAACCAGACAAAACTATAAAACATCCACACCTTTAGTTCTAAAACCAGACAAACCCATAAAACATCCGCACCTAGTTCTAAAACCAGATAAAACCCATAAAACATCAGCACCTAGTTCTAAAACCAGATAAAACCCATAAAACATCAGCACCTAATTCTAAAACCAGATAAAACCCATAAAACATCAGCACCTTATTCTAAAACCAGATAAAACCCATAAAAAAATCCATTTCAACTTTCATTGAACAAGTGCAAGTGATTTCTTTTTTTCAGATTTGGGATTTTTTTAAGTTTGTGTGTTTGTCTAACGATAACTGGCGTAAATATAAACAGATTTTAACGAAATTCGGAACACAGGATCTCAGAATTGGTGATAAATGGGTAATTTCATTGGAAATTTCAATTTTATTATTTTCAAAATGGTGGACGACTAAAAAAAGGGCTTAGTCAGCATGACAAATAATAAATTGTTTGGTACTTCTCTATAGATTGTCACTCCCCTATGATTTTTTAGAATGCAAAAAAAGAACATTCCGTGCACCTTATTTAGATTGTTACTCCCCTCTGTTTTAATTATAAGGGGAGTGACAATCTAAAGAAGTGCCAATCGTTTTAAATGTTGGAAAAAATTCTAACTTCATCTATTCGATGAGAAGAACATTTAATTCAAATATTTTTTTTTATTAGTAAAACCAACAGACACCGCTAGGAAATGATAAAGATCGTTAACACTATTAAAGCGGACCTAATAGTTTAAAATAGAGAAAACAACGTTTTTACCGATATCTTACATTCTAACGTAACGATTTTAATAAAAATATTCATATATATCGTCTAAAGTACAATTGAAACAGGAATGTAAAATTTCAACTTGATACAAGCAGAAGTTTTTGTTTAGTGAAGTAATACATATTATAATAGTTGAAACGCAGATGTCCGATGCATGTAGTTAGTGGAATAGTAAGAATGCAGGATGCCCTGTGGCTTCCCCACTACTAGACTCTCTATTACAAGCATACTATATAACTATAAATTTATCATAATTATCTATTTTCTCAATATTCAATACATATTTATAACTAATATAAGCTTGCTTCAATAATATGAGCCATGCGATGCCTAGAATATATATAAAAAAATATAATAATCAATAAATAAAGTGGAAATATTAAAAAGTTTAAACATAGACTTTAATAACCATAATATTCCTGTGTTAAACATTTTCCTATTACCCAATTGTGAAGGTTAAATTCAATTTATCCGTACATAATATAAATGTATTTTTTTTAATGTTTCTTTATTTTGAGAAAAACTATTTTCTCTCTTACTTCCTTCCTCGTTTATTCTATTTTACCCATGTCAAACAGACGTGGAATATATATGAAGGAAATTGGTAATGTTTACTATAGAATATAGACGGGTGGAAGGAAAAGAAAAGAAAATCTAATACAAAACTATAAAGCCATATAAAATGGGCTCTGCCAATTCCATAACATGTGGGCGAGTCGACGCCTTTATAAGAAATTTTTCACTTAATAAGGCAAACAGGAAAAAAAGGTAGGTTAAATTGATTTTTTGTACATTTATTGAACATGTGTGTTCATACACATAATATGTAATTTTCTTTTTCTAAAGACATTTATTATTTATTTGTCGTATCCTCAGAAAGTGATTTTTACATTTGCAGGGATTGCCTCTGACGTAAAAAATTATTTCGAATTATTTAAACTTCATTTTTAATTTGAAAAATGTTGTGTCAAAGGTTTTCAAAATGATTGAAAAATAGTATTTTTTTCTTTCGGTGAATAGGTGATTAGTGATTATAAAACTATCACATATTTATACAATCAGTTAAAAACAATTTAATAAGGGAAGGAGTAATGTAAATATAACAAAACAATAAAAGGAAATTAACATTTTAGTTAAATAAAAGTTCAAGTACTTTCGACAAAAGTTCATGCACATCGGTTGCATAACATATATCAGTACTTACCACTAAATGAATATAAACTGTAATACAATATTAAAAGTTCTAATACCTTAGTCCAAAGTTCATGAAAATGTACATCCGTTGCAATGGAATATATCAGTAATGATCACTAAATGAATATAAACTGTTAAAAAAGTTCTAATACCTTAGACCAAAGTTCATGAAAATGTACATCCGTTGCAATGGAATATATCAGTACTATGATCACTAAATGAATATCAGCTGTTATAAAAATATTAAAAGTTCTAATTACATAGACAAAATTTCATGTAAATCCGTTGTATGGAATATACGAGTATCAGTACTGACAACTAAATGAATATCAACTGCTACAAAATATTAAAAGTTCTAATATCTTAGACAAAAGTTCATGTAAATCTGTTGTATGGAATATACGAGTATCAGTACTGACAACTAAATGAATATCAACTGCTACAAAAAATTAAAAGTTCTAATAACTTCGACAAAAGTTCATGTAAATCTACATCCGTTGCAATGGAATATATCACTAAATTAATATCAGCTGTTATAAAATATTAAAAGTTCTAATACCTTAGATAAAAGTTCATGTACATCTGTTGCAAGGAATATATCCATACTGATCACTAAAAGGACATTAACTGTTCGTAAGTAAAATTACTTAAGTTATAAAATAATTAAAGCTCAAATACCTTGGAAAGAAGTTCCATGTACATGTACATCCGTTACAAGGAACATATCCATACTGACCACTAAAAGGACATCAAGTGAAAAAGGGAACCTGAATCGTGTTTCTCCGACAATCTCCGTAGACTTTCGCATAACTACCCTACTTACTAAGTCAAACTGTTGTAAATTGACGATGCTATACGATTCAAACCGATTGTTAAAGAGTGTTTTCAAGGGAAAGGGTGACAGTTGACAGCTAACCGACATATGTCCATCCTTGGTAGGGCGAAGGGACGCCTAAGGTGCAAGGGGTCACACACAAAAAAGGGTACATCCTATTTAACTATATGACCCTTAACTGTACAAAAAGTACTACCACCCCTACTCCTTTCTTCATTCCTATTGAACAAAGAAGCTCATACGAGGTGACCTTTACTGAATATATATATATATTATACAATACATACACACAAAAAATTTCACCTCTTTCTTCTTAATAAGGTATATTCATTCAGAGTGCGGCATTTTTACCCTTACACAATTATAAATGCATTCATTCTTTTAAGGGATGTATGTACATAAAAAATAAGTTTTTATGCTATTAAACTCGGCATTTTTTGTGTGATCATATAGCAAATGGTTAGTTTAGAGGTTGACGAACTTTCTTTTGCCCTTTCTAACTTAAGGGTTGTGCATTCGTAATTCAAAGAAAGTTCGCATCAGTTAATATTTGTTTTAAAAACTTGTTGGTGGAATATAAAATGATTTTTTTGATTACGCTTTTGTAATTAGGATAAGCTGTTGAGGTAAAACAAACAGGTGTTAATATCGTATACAAGAATCGAGGTACTTCTTTAAATTGTTACTCCCCTTATAAAAAACACAGAAGGGAGTAAAAATCTAAAGAAGGTGTAGGGAATGTTCTTCTTTAGACTGTTACTCCCCTCACAAAAAAAAGTATGATATTCCTTTTTCCCAAAGTACATTGGACCAAATATCCCTTAGTTTTAATTGTTATTTAGTCAAAGACATTTATATTCTAAAACACGTAGTAGAGTAACAATCTAAAGTATAAGTAACTATATATGTATTTGTAATAATTATTAAGGAAATAAAGATATTTTGATTTTTTTTTTTTTTTTTTGAAAGAAATACCAGAAACGTAAGATCATAATTATTAATAATTAGAAAAAGAACTTTGTTGAAGTGTAAATTAAATATAAATTATTTGTTGAGCATATTCAAGTAGCAGTATAGAGAAGCAACCGCATGAAATTCGAGAATAAATCTAAAAAAATGAAGGGTACAACTAGAGTGAAAGCAGATTCTATTTAGCTAAAGTTAGGACAGATTCTGAAAGCAGACACGTTTTAAATCAGCTTGATATAACCAGGTAATAGCCCTCGGTAGAATCAGATAAATCGAATCTCAGGTTATTTTCAGTAATCCATAAGAATTGTTATTTTTTGCTTTTTCTTTGACAAAGTAGTCTTCGTTTATTGTCACAGAAAGTTTTAGTCCAGGAGATAGGGTGCAAAAAAGTGTGTGACTAACATCAAGCTAGAATTTTGTATACAAGTCAATCTTTTAGCGCCTTTTAAGAATATGTGGTTGGCTAAGTTCGTCTGCGGGACATAGCTTGGTAATAGGCGTTTGAAAAAAACAAACCGGTGGAGAGCGGCCATGTCTCACCAATTATAGTGGACAATGTGATTTTCATGACCCTGAGTACAGAATTAGTTAGTAGACCGAAAATCAAGTTGATGTTAGTTTGTTCGTTGAAAGGTGACCACGTTGATTTTTAGTAATATTTGAATAACAAACCTATCAAGTGTGAAAATAACATCGACTTGATTTTTGGTCTACAGGATCATGAAAATCACATTGTCCACCATAATTGGTGAGACATGGCCGCTCTCCACCGGTTTGTTTTTTTTCAAACGCCTGTTGCCAAACTATGTCCCGCAGACGAACTTAGCCGACCACATATTCTTAAAAGGCGCTAAAAGATTGACTTGTATACAAAATTCTAGCTTGATGTTAGTCAGAACACTTTTTTGCACGCTATCTCCTGGACTATTTTCATTTTAAATTAGAAAAAGAAAGGACTTGTGCACATGAAATCAATAAGTTGAGAAATAAACATGGATAATATCACTCTTTAAGTAGTCCTTGATCAGAATTTAAGATTGAGAAGCCGACTGTTTCAAGAATTTGGTTCTGAAAACCAAATTATATTACTAAAATAAGAGCACAATCAGTTCAAATTATTCTACGGCTATTTGTGGGTTACTTTCGATAAACTATAAAAGTTTCATACAAATCAGATTAGTAATTTTGAAGTTATAGGTGCAAATAAATGTGTGTTTGAAAAAAATAAACTTGCTGTATGTAAGTTCGTATCTCTTCTCTTGATAAAGATGGCATTAATCTTGAGTTGTATTTTTTGCCGAATTAATTATTTCTGGAGGAGTATTATTCTCTACATTTTCGTCAAAACCACTTGAATCATTCATAGTTTTTCACTAAAAACTCGATATAAACAGTTACTTTAATAAAAGAATAGCAAATTAGTTTTGTTAAATGTAAACAAACTCGCTAATCGTGCGTAAAGCTGAAGAAGTCCTCTTCTTTACCGCGCTAGGCTAGCGTGGTAAAGAAGAGGAATTCTTCAGAACTATGAGACGCGCATGCGCAAAGAATACAAGTACGTAAATAATCACTTTCTGCGCATCTAAACAGAGATATAATGTTTATATTTCGTATCAATCGTAGATAAAACATTTTAAGAACTAAGATATTGAGAAATTGTTCTCCAGTACATTGGACTAAACATCCCTTTGTCTTAATATTTATTTAGTTAAAGTCATTTATATTCTAAAAACAAAACATAGGGGAGTAAAAATCTAAAGAAGTACCGATAAATAGTTAATGCAAAAAGACAGAAAAAGAATATATAAACGCTAGAACGGTGAAGTGGATTAATTAGAAAGGGAAGGAGAAGGGACTCTACTATTGATCACTCTACTATTGATCACTCTACTTTCCTATTATTAATAATTGTAGGCGATCTGGAATTATTTCCAGCTATTATCAAGAGCTCGGAATTTCTAATGAATTCTTAATTGGATACTAATTAATAGCTATGTTGTCTTGGAAGATTGAAACTGCCATTTGAATCTTGAGTGGACTCGTGTTTTTTCATAAAAACGTTTTCACAAAGAAACACGATTTGTCCTAGAAAAGTAAAACTAATTAGCATTAGAATTAAAACGTTTGAAAACGGCGTTTTCCATCCATGCTGTAGAATTGTAATGTATAATTAAAAAGTAATATTTTTTTTTTAAATGAATTTGTACAGGTTTTCTCTTATTTATGAACACCATAACGCTTCTTTCCGTTTACTTTTATAAGGCTTTGAAAGAATAAGTATATATAAAGATTATCTGTAAAGAAAGCTGATACAAAGAAGTTTTACTGAACTTAAATTTCAAAAAAGCACCAGCGTAGAACGAAGTTTAAACCGCATAAAGTGTAATGCAACTACGAACCAGCCTAACTGGGGAGCGGAAACTTAAAGCTCGGGTACGCATAAGGTTTCAGTAGCCTTTTTCTGACAAGCTGTCAACAGATTCTAGACACCATGGATCGCGTTCTCTCAGCCTTCAGTTCTAAGTGTCAATTCCGTTTCCCCTTCCTTGGATAATCAACACTTTCCAGACATCCTAAACTCTATCCGCCCCATAAGACAAAAGTTGTATGGTTTTATCTACCCTTTTGTGATTAGTATTCTCGGATACTCTAATACCCAGTAGGACTTCAGAGTCAAATTGCTTTTGCAGCTTTGCTCAGTCATTTCTAGATACCATGTTACCGTAACTATCAAAAGACATTAGAGTCAAATGATTTTAGTAGCTCTACTCAGTCGTTTCTAGGTACCATGTTACCATATTTATCATTAAATGGCATCAAAGTAAAATGGTTTTAGTAGCTCTACTCAGTCGCTTATATATACCATGTTACCATAACTATCAAATGACATCAAAGTAAAATGGTTTTAATAGTTCTGCTCAGTCGTTTCTAGATACCATGTTACCATAACTATCAAATGGCATCAAAGTAAAATGGTTTTAATAGTTCTGCTCAGTCGTTTCTAGATACCATGTTACCATAACTATCAAATGGCATCAAAGTAAAATGGTTTTAGTAGCTTTACTCAGTCGTTTCTAGGTACCATGTAACCATAACCATCAAATGGCATCAAAGTAAAATGTTATCATATCATAACTATTCTGATCTTTGATAAGATATCAAAGAAATGGTTTTAACTATAATTACGATCATTAGTTTATTCATACCCTGAAATCAAACTTATTATAAGACATTAGAATCATAGATTTTAACTATAATTTTGACCAGTAGTTTTTGGATACCAAAACTATCATAAGACATCACAATCATAGATTTTAACTATAATTTTGATCAGTAGTTTCTGGATACCAAAACTATCATAAGACATCAGAATAATAGATTTTAACTATAATTTTGATCAGTAGTTTCTGGATACCAAAACTATCATAAGATATCACAATCATAGATTTTAACTATAATTTTGATCAGTAGTTTCTGGATACCAAAACTATCATAAGACATCACAATCATAGATTTTAACTATAATTTTGATCAGTAGTTGCTGGATACCAAAACTATCATAAGACATCAGAATCATAGATTTTAACTATAATTTTGATCAGTAGTTTCTGGATACCAAAACTATCATAAGACATCAGAATAATAGATTTTAACTATAATTTTGATCAGTAGTTTCTGGATACCAAAACTATCATAAGACATCACAATCATAGATTTTAACTATAATTTTGATCAGTAGTTTCTGGATACCAAAACTATCATAAGACATCAGAATAATAGATTTTAACTATAATTTTGATCAGTAGTTTCTGGATACCAAAACTATCATAAGACATCACAATCATAGATTTTAACTATAATTTTGATCAGTAGTTTCTGGATACCAAAACTATCATAAGACATCACAATCATAGATTTTAACTATAATTTTGATCAGTAGTTTTTAGATACCAAATCTATTAAGAGACATCAAAGTCTGTTGCACCACGAATTATTCACATGATTTTAAAATTATTCCTTATAAAAAAAAGGATTCACAGAATTTCCTGTTTACATGAATAGGCATTTCTTTAGATTGTTACTCCCCTATCTTGTTTTAGAAATAAAAATTACTTTCAATGAAAAACTATTAAGAAAAAGGAATGTTTAGTACAAAGCATTTTGGGACAAAGGAATATCACACTTCTGTTTTAATAAGGGGAGTAACAGTCTAAAGAAGAACATTCCGTACACCTTCTATAGATTGTTACTCCCCTCTGTTTTTTTTATAATAGGAGTAACAATCTAAAGAAGAACTCATTATTACATAATAGATTTCAAGATTCCTAACTTTTACTTAAACTAGCCATTATTAATTCTTATCTAAAATAAAAAGGGGGGAAAAAAACGAAAGATGCCTAAATAAAACAAGAAATCAATTTCAGGCTTAAAATGGCCGGATAGGTCAAAACGTCCACAAATATAAAAAAAACATTCTTTAAGAGGATCCACCTTTATAAGTAAGTTGTTACATTCCATGAATATTGAATACACCTACACATATTTCAATGAAAAAAAGGTTTACCAGGCTTAAGATACATTCTTAGTGGTATACGAGTATAATGATGTCATTATTCTAAACGGAAACTCACACATTACATGCTATGAAAGGAAAAAAAGCTGTGACCCTTTTGTGTATACATAGTAAAAAATAAAAAAGTCTTTTTTACGTCACACATTGCGCTTTTTAAAATCCAAACAGCTGTTTGGTATTAAAAAGGAGTTTTTGTAAAGAAAAGAAAATTATCTTCTTTCATACGAAAGAAGGGGTGGAAGAACGGTATTCTTTGTTCGAAACAGGTTTTTTTAAATATACAAAAAGGTATGAAGACTTCAAGCCCTTTTTTTTTGCATATAAATAAACTAATAGTAAGTAAAGATTCTTTAGCTTTTGTATACACACCGTCTGGTTAGTATAATGTCAACTTTACAGGTGTTCAATTAAAAAAAAAAAAAATTATGGATCTCTATTCTTCGATATCAGAAGAGAAATCTCTTAAAGAAAAACAAAAAACCAAAGGGTGGAATAAACTTGCTGAAGATGATACGACATAAGTGTGAAATCGGATATTCTTGAAAGGAACTTGAGATATGGTTCCAGTTTAGACTGGTTATAAGGGTGTATAGGCAATAAAGATTTGATTAAAGACAGGTTTTAGTGACTTGCCAACCATGTTCACAACAGACTATGCAACCTTAAGTAGCAACATTGTAGTCATTGTGAAAGGATCTATTTGTTGTGTGTACGATTGAGATGTAGTGTACTAAAGTTGCCAACTAGCTCGGTACAGACTACGCAACCTTATAGCCAGCAACATCAATCTATAAACAGAAGTCATTGTGAAAGGATCTAGTTTGTTAAGTGTACGATTGAAATGTAGTGTACTAACGTAGCCAACTAGCTCGGTACAGACTACGCAACCTTATAGCCAGCAACATCAATCTATAAACAGAAGTCATTGTTAAAGGATCTATTTGTTGTGTGTACGATTGAGATGTAGTGTACTAACGTTGCCAACTAGCTCGGTACAGACTATGCAACCTTATAGCCAGCAACATCAATCTATAAACAGAAGTCATTGTGAAAGGATCTATTTGTTGTGTGTACGATTGAGATGTAGTGTACTAACGTAGCCAACTAGCTCGGTACAGACTATGCAACCTTATAGCCAGCAACATCAGTATATAAACAGAAGTCATTGTGAAAGGATCTATTTGTTGTGTGTACGATTGAGATGTAGTGTACTAACGTAGCCAACTAGCTCGGTACAGACTATGCAACCTTATAGCCAGCAACATCAATCTATAAACAGAAGTCATTGTGAAAGGATCTAGTTTCTTGTTTGTACGATTGAGATGTAGTGTACTAACGTTGCCAACTAGCTCGGTACAGACTACGCAACCTTATAGCCAGCAACATCAGTCTATAAACAGAGGTCATTGTGAAAGGATCTATTTGTTGTGTGTACGATTGAGATGTAGTGTACTAACATTGCCAACTAGCTAGGTACAGACTATGCAACCTTATAGCCAGCAACATCAGTTGACAATTGAGCTATAATGTACTAATATTTGCAATCCCACTACAGTCGGAGCAACTAGCTTTCTCCTCCTAAAACTTTTTGATTCGACTGCAACCTGAAGTTGTTGCAACTTCAACCAGGAATATTGTTTAAACCATGACAAATTAGTAAAGTGATTGGCCACCAAGTTGTAGGATAGCTCTGTTGACGTAGCTCTGTTGACGTTTTTATATTGAAGTGAAATAGGGTTTCAATTGCAAGACATACTAATTTGCGGTAACGAGCTTAGCATCAGGTAGAACCAGAAATCAACATATATAAAACCTGGAAAAAGCACTGAGATTGTTCTTTTGACACAAAACTACGGATGTTTAACAATAAACTTACAATCACATGATTCGTATCATCTGGAAGGCACAGTAGATTTACAGGTTTCTGTAGTCGGGCCAATGTGATTTCAATGTGGAACTTTTTTGCAGAAGCTACTAAACCAAATACCTATTGAGATTAAGATCCGGGAAAGAATATGGAGATGGTATATGGAATATGGAATTTCATAAGGGCTGACAAATGACAACATATGTAGGTACAGGACAAATGACAGGAATCCTTGGAAGTACGCTGCCGTATTCAGTAACCAATTCAGCAACTTACATGGCGGAAAGATTACAAAGTGGTAATGGTAATGGTATAGTTCTGATTAACTTAACTAGAAACCTACAACAATTTAGACAGTAGGCACTACAGAATTTTATTCTTGCGAATGCCAATTATAAAGTTTATGTAGCTGATCTATAAACAGAAGTCATTCATTGTGAAAGGATCTAGTTTGTTGTGTGTACGATTCAGCTGTAGTGTACTAACGTTGCCAACTAAAAGCTAACAGAAGTCAAGTGTGTTCTCTAATTGATGAGCGACATAGTAACCATTATTTAAATAACTTAGGTTATCCACGGATTGTTCTGCCACAAGGAGTTAGTAAGTTATAGAATTAGGGAGCCAGCATGGCCGAGGGTCTTAAGGCGCTCGCCCAGCTATCAATAAGTTGAGGCGACTGGAGGTCGTGGGTTCGATCCCGTGCCATGATACTCTAAATTGAATCTGTGAATCGCGGACGGTGCAGGGCTAGGGACACCCCCTATGGGGCACTCTTCCCCCACTCTTTGATGTGGGTCCGATCCGTGTCATGATGATGTGATTTGTATCTATGGTTCGAGGACGGAGCAGTGCGAGGGACACCTCCAATGGGGCACTATTCCCCCACGCTTTGACGCACGCTTATATAGCTTACTAATGACCACACCATACTCGTTTCGGCGGTGCAATGTACAAATGTATGATGTGTGAAGTAGCTGGAACTCTCCACCATGGGGCGTAAAAAGGGCCTAAAAGATTACCTAATTGCTAGGTTCGAACAAGTGTTCCAGTAGGAAGTACTAGACTACTACTACTACTAGTTATAGAATTTAATTGGAAATCAATCGATATTCAACACTATTCAATTTACCTGGTAATTAATAGATCTGAAGAAGGAGATTTCCAAATAGAACAAAAGCAAGCTTTTGTAACCATTTCGTGTTTGTGGAAGGATACCTTGAATGATCAAGCCTTAACGTATTAGACCGTTTAAGGTAATTGAAAGTGATTTGCTCCGTAACACAAAATAGACTCTAGTTCATACCACTATAGTAGATTTGTTTCGATCGGTTAAACTTAGAAGTTTCCACTTCTAAGTAAAAGGACAAGTTAGTAATCGTTAGCTAATTGATCCAATCTAAATTCATTCATTCACACTTTGTTCTCACTCTTATTCAAAGTGTCAGGAATTCACAGCTTTATGAAAATTACCAAGTAGCTAATTTAGGTAGCGTACATTATTCAGCAAAAACCATTTAAACCTCTCAAACGTAAATGCTCTTAATGACCTTTAAAACTTGACTATTTCAACTGTAACTGTATTCATTCCATGTTAGATAACCTTGATCTTCAAACAAGTTTAATTGATCCATTAAGAATAATTTTGGCTCAAAAAATCCACAATATTAATAAATAATTGATAAGTTACACATCTCACTAGACTAAACACCTAAAATAAAAAAATAATAAAATCTCGGATATCTCAGCATAAAAACAATAATATTCAATCCATTTTACAGATTCTTCTTTAATCTCTTATGCTGTTTAATTATTATTCTAAACCTTCCATTAAAAAAATGTGACATTTTTATCTTTAATGAGTCTAGCTTGGAAACATTTAATCTTCATCCTTAAATAACATTGAGAGTTATTTATTATTTGTCCGAAATTAACAAAAGTATCTTTAATTTAAGTGTACTTGACTGGTCGAGAAGTCAGGTTAAGTCAGCATCGATGCTGGATCTTGAATGATGCATGTAGTTACCATAATGGAAAAAAAGCAGATGGCTCATAGTACTGACTAGGACTAACATACGAAACCTGGTTGGTGTCTTAACTGGACACTGCAGGCTTAGAAGACATTTTACATTAATAAAAGTAGAGGATAATCGTATGTCCAATGAGTGGCGAAGAAGAGGAGACAGCTTACCACTTTATGGGAATGTGTGAAGGAAATGGAAGATTGCATTTCCATACCTAAGGAAGAGGATAAATTAAGGTAGAGGAGCTTGAAACAAGTGGTAAGACATCCTGTCCTTCATAATCCAAACAAAAAGCTTTGACGATGAGAGGTCATTTATACTTTAGAAGAAGAAGATCCGGGTTCGATTCTCGATTCCAGTAAGGAGTCCCATCGCTCGGTGATGTTACCCAGCATTTATACTTTAGAAGAAGAAGATCCGGATTCTATTCTCGACTCCAGCAAGGAGTCCCATCGCTCGGTGATGTGACGCAGCATTTATACTTTAGAAGAAGAAGATCCGGGTTCGATTCTCGACTCCAGCAAGGAGTCCCATCTCTCGGTGATGTGACCCAGCATTCATGCTTTAGAAGAAGAAGATCCGGATTCTATTCTCGACTCCAGCAAGGAGTCCCATCTCTCGGTGATGTGACCCAGCATTCATGCTTTAGAAGAAGAAGATCCGGATTCTATTCTCGACTCCAGCAAGGAGTCCCATCGCTCGGCGATGTGACCCAGCATTCATGCTTTAGAAGAAGAAGATCCGGATTCTATTCTCGACTCCAGCAAGGAGTCCCATCGCTCGGTGATGTGACGCAGCATTTATACTTTAGAAGAAGAAGATCCGGGTTCGATTCTCGACTCCAGCAAGGAGTCCCATCTCTCGGTGATGTGACCCAGCATTCATGCTTTAGAAGAAGAAGATCCGGATTCTATTCTCGACTCCAGCAAGAAGTCCCATCGCTCGGTGATGTGACCCAGCATTCATGCTTTAGAAGAAGACCCGGGTTCGATTCTCGAATCTAGCAAGGAGTCCCATCGCTCGGTGATGTGACCCAGCATTCATACTTTAGAAGAAGAAGACCCGGGTTCAATTCTTGACTCCAGCAAGGAGTCCCATGGCTCGGTGACCCAGGATATAAATGAGTAGCAATTTAAGTAGTGAAGTGGCGTCCATCATTACGAATGCCAATAAAAAGGTTTATACAACTGATGGAGCGTCATACCTAAACCAAGTCATCCATTACATATATAGTTATAAAAACCGCTTTGGCAGAGCTCAACCTTCCAAGGGCTGTTGCGGCGCATATTTTTATGATTATTATAATCCTCTGAAATATCTAGGTAGGTGCAAAATCTTGAGTTTGAGAGATTTCATTATAACCGAATCCATCTGCATTAGAACTCACGTGTCTGATAATAAAGAAATTTAAATTAATACCAAACCATGGCTAGAGAAATTGCGACCGTCTCCAAATCGATTTCAAGTAACGTGATGAATTTTAATATAATTTTGTATCTCCCTTTTCCCGTTTTTATTTTAATTCGGTTATATGAATTCGCCAAACATGAATTGTCGTTATAATTCAAATTACTTCGCATTCGATATTTCCTTTTAATTCGGATATTGTTTTCCTCGACTAAACTTAGTTAGTTTTATTTCGAATCTCTCCTCGCCTTATTTAATTTTATTATTCATTTAAATGTGCCAGACGGTGCCATCTCCATATTTTTAGTTTATCCGATATTCCCACTATTATGATACTTCTATCTTTATCAAACTTTGATAGTTTCATTTCTAATCTCTCTTCGCTTTACATGCTCTAATTATTTGTATTATTTTTTGCTGTTCCTATTAGGGCCCGATCAATACATAATTAGATTATTACAGGAAGGGGGATCCAGAGCAACTTTAATCATCTACTCTATCTCAGGGTGAAACATGTCTCACCTCTATGGGATTCTAATTCACCAAATATGTCGGTGTTTAGACCTAGATTTCACTGTGAAACATGTCTTGCCTCAAAGGAATTCTAACTCACCAACTATGTCAGTGTTTAGACCTAGGTTTCAGTGTGAAACATGTCTCATCCCTAAGGGATTCTAACTCACCAGATATGTCGGTGTTTAGACCTAGGTTTCAGTGTGAAACATGTCTCACCCCTAAGGGATTCTAACTCACCAGATATGTCGGTGTTTAGACCTAGGTTTCAGTGTGAAACATGTCTCACCCCTAAGGGATTCTAACTCACCAGATATGTCGGTGTTTAGACCTAGGTTTCAGTGTGAAACATGTCTCACCCCTAAGGGATTCTAACTCACCAGATATGTCGGTGTTTAGACCTAGGTTTCAGTGTGAAACATGTCTCACCCCTAAGGGATTCTAACTCACCAGATATGTCGGTGTTTAGACCTAGGTTTCAGTGTGAAACATCTCTCACCTCTATGGGATTCTAACTCCTCACTATGTCAGTGTTTAGACCTAGGTTTCAGTGTGAAACATGTTCACGTCTATGATATTTTAAATCACCAACTATGTCACTGTTTAGACCTAAGTTTCAGTGTGAACATGTCTCACCTCTAAGGGATATTAATTCAACAAATATGTCAATGTTTTGATCTTGGTTTCAGTGAGAAAAGTGTCTCACCTCTCTAGGATTCCAACTCACCATAGATAAGTCGGTGTTTAGATCTACGTATATTTTGTTCTGTAGTAAAAAATCATGATCATTTGTTCAGCTAAAAAACAAATCTTAGTTTATCTATATTTTATGAAAGTTATAAGCTTTCTTAGATTGTAAGAAAGTCACTTCGACTACCATCAAAGGCTGGTATAATTTCAATCGTAAAACGACCAAGTTTCATCTGGAGTGATGCCCTGAGGGGAGGGTGACTCGACGTTTAAAGATAAGACATCTTCAATCTCACCGGACAGAATAAACAAACTTTTAAAATATTCTGTTAATCTCAAAAGACGGATATATAGGTTTCAAAGAAATTTTTGAAACCGGTGAGGAATAGGGTGTGACTTAAAAAAAAATAAAAAAATAAAAAAAAGGGTCTGTAGCAAGGAGGAAAAGCAGTAGAGCTTTAGAGAGGACTCTGGAAAAGCGCTTGCGTACAAAGAAGTCGACCCTGTGCCGAATCGACCGCACTCTCCTACATAACCCCGGAGGAGGGAGGAGGCCCAGCTAGCTAGACGAACCCCTACCACCCTTCCCGACCTAATTTCTCCCTTTGCCCCCTTCAATAATCCCCCCCCCCCGTACCTCCACTAGGTAAATTAGATTTTTCAATACAATTCTACATGGAATTTTTTTCCTTCCCTCCGTTGCTTCGGACTTAAAGGTGTAATTTAACTCGAAGTAAGAGGAGATAGACATACTGAAAAACATTATTAAATAATCTATCTCTGACTACAGGCAAATTGGATTCCTCGACACAAATATATACACAGAAGCAATTCTAGAATAAAATGTCGGGGAAGAAGGTAAACATGCGTAGAAATGTTTTAATTTTCCATCTACATAGGCCATATTTGTTCTCAATAAGGCTACCATAAAATTTTTATTTTATTTTCTAACAATTCTTCATACTTATTGGGCTTTTAGGGATGATCATTAAAAAAAATTTCTATTTTTTTAAAAACAATATAATTTTAACTTTTATTTTCTTAATCTACCTGAAACGGCACTTCTTTATTTTTGTTTTTATGTGGGTCGATCAATGTACTTTAGTACAAAGGAATATCACACTTGTGTTTTTATAGGGTGAATAACAGTCTAAGGAAGAACTTTCCGTACACCTTCTTTAGATTGTTACTCCCCTAATAAAAGAACAGAGGGGAGTAACAATCTAAAGAAGGTGTACGAAATGTTCTTCTTTAGAATGTTACTCTCCTTATAAAAACAGAAGTGTGATATTCCTTTGTACTAAAGTACATTGGACTAAACATCCCTTCGTCTTAATAGTTCTTTAGTCAGTCATTTATATTCTAAAAACATAGGGGAGTAACAATCTAAAGAAGTAGCCCTGAAACAAGCTAAAATGGTAGAAGTAACATGCTATAATAAGAGAAGAATGTTTTCCAACACCCTCATTTCAGACATATTATTTTTAAAAAATGCTGTCAAAAAATAAAAACTTTAGTAGTGAATATGTAGTTACAAATTCTTTTCCTATTATTCAAGACATTTAAAACAATGTATAACAAGTAATGCTGACTTAAAAAAAAAAGTTATATGTACGTCATCTTGGAAATAATAAGTGTTTAATTTCTAAAAATTTTACAGCTTTCCCAAATGCTAAGATGCACACGTGTGCAGAATTTTGTTCAAATCGGTCAATTTTTAACTCCAGTTATCGTTAAAAAAAAAACATACTGACTTTTTTAAATCTTAATTGTCAGAAACGAAAAATTCACTTATAAAACTCATTCACAAAAATCAATATTCACAAATGAAGAAGGTATCGGAGAAATTCTTTAGCTGTATTATAACAGCTAGCTGTATTTTATAATTAAGCTCAGTATATTGGCCGGTAATCGAAGGTGATCTGGAGGTAACCGAGCTTATTCTGCTAGTATAATGTTGTATAAATCTCGCTTTCTTCGAACTATCAAGGACTTAAAAAAAAACCCGACACTTCTTTAGACTGTTACTCCCCTTATAAAAAAAAGAGGGGAGTAACAATCTAAAGAAGGTGTACGGAATGTTCTTCTTTAGACTGTTACTCCCCTTATAAAAACAAGTGTGATATTCCTTTGTCCCTAAGTACATTGGCCAAAAGACCCCTTTGTCTTAATCGTTATTTAGTCAGTCATTTATATTCTCAAAAAATTATAGGGGGAGTAACAATCTAAAGAAGTACCAAAAAACCTCTTTCTTCCTAAGAATCCTTCTTTTACGAGTAATGCAGCGTATATAGAACTCGCGTAGAATTATTTTCATTTTGGTCATATATATGCCACATTTGTTTTGAATATGGCTACAAGGACACTATATTTTGGAGAAAAACTTCCATACATTTAATTTACATGTAAAAATCTTTAATATGATATGTAAAACGCTATAAAAACATACATTTTTTTTTTTACACCAACATCAGCCATATTTGTTTTCAAAATGCCGGCAAAAAAATGGATGTTTTGTAATATTAGACACATATCATATACTTTACCTAACCTTCAAGAACATTTTGAACTTTTTTGACATGTCATGTTCACGAAAAAAAAAAAAATTATTCGGCAGCCACATTGGCCTCCATCTTGAAAATATCCAAAAACTATGCAGTTATCAAAAATGCTGCTCCTTGTTTTCAACTTTTCTGCGTTGTCAACGCACTACACTCATTTTGTGAAACAGTTGTTTAACTTAGGACGGCGTCTAAAGATACTAAACTAGAAATATTGGAAATCATTGCGGGTAAAGTAAACTTAAACGTTAACATTTATGAGAGTTTAGCGTCGTCTACCAACTTAATTTACCTATTAGCTTAGTTTTTTTTAATTAATTTGTAGAGCTTTGGACACGTGATCCGAAGCTTAATTGCTAGGGTTTTGCAAGTGTCACCTAAAACTTAATTGGTGGAGCTTTGGACGCATAATCTAAAGCTTAATAGTTAGAGTTTTGGACGGGTAATCCGAAGCTTAATTGTTAGAGCTTTGGACGTGTAATCCAAAGCTTTATTGATAGGATTTTGGACATGTAATACAAAGCTTCACGTTAGAGCTTTGGACACGCAATCCAAAGCTTAATTGTTAGGGTTTTGGACGAGTAATCCGAAGCTTAATTGTTAGAGCTTTGGAGATGTAATACAAAGCTTAATTTGTACGATTTTGGACCAAAGCTTTTTTGTAAGAGCTTTGGACGCGTAATCCAAACTTAATTGATAGGATTTTGGATATGTAATTCTAAGCTTCATTATTAGAGCTTTGGACGCGTAATCCAATGCTTAATTGTTAGGGTTTTGGACGAGTAATATAAAGCTTAATTGTTAAGAGCTTTGGACGCGTAATCCAAAGCTTAAACGTTAGAGCTTTGGACCAAAGGTTCAAGCAAAACTTGGCGAAAAAACTATATTTTTCTTTCTTAAGAAAAATACATTTTCTTCTTTTTACTTCATTCCCTCAAATTAAAATTATAATCATTAAGCTTATATAATAACGTGTAAAAATATAAATATCAAATAATAAGTACGGAATAATTGGTAAACTTGAATGAGTACTTATTATTTTAAAAATAGTTCACTTATCAGTGTGGCACATAGCATTATCGCTTCTTATCTCTAGATGGTCAAATAAGTATCATATAAAGTAGACATAATAAACTTTGACTAACGTTAAAGTTACTTTAAAAAAGTAACTGTACTAGCCGTTATCTGGTTTGCAATGTACTAAAAGATTGGGCATGCACATCGCTTTAAAATTCGTAACAAAACCTTCACTGACATGAAAAAGAATCACTTTTACAGCAATTAGTAATTTTTGTAATGATCCTAGATTTGAAAAGATTAACAACGTAAAAAAAAAAAATGGTTTTAGAGTTAACAAGTCTGTCAATTAGCGTAGCACATGATTGGAAGAATAGTCACATAGTTAAAAAAATGTGTAATGAGATATATTTCACAATAGATATAATACAACTAATAACGTATGAATATTAAAAAAATCATAAAAGAAAACATAAAAGGTGGTTGTTTAGATGTTTCATTTTCCAGCGTGTTTTTCTTTTATTTTACATTCAAAATTAAATGAGTGCAGGTTGATATGGCACCGGCGATACATTCGACAAACAATCTAAATTTTATTAAAATAGGGTAAATTTCGACAAACAATTAAAATAATATTAAAAATAGGGTAAATTTCGACAAACAATCCAAATTTTATTAAAATAGAGTAAATTTCGACTAACAATCCAAATTTTATTAAAATAGGGTAAATTTCGACAAACAGTTCAAATAATATTAAAAATAGGGTAAATTTCGACAAACAATCCAAATTTTATTAAAATAAGGTAAATTTCGACAAACAGTTCAAATAATATTAAAAATAGGGTAAATTTCGACAAACAATCCAAATTTTATTAAAATAGAGTAAATTTCGACAAACAATCCAAATTTTATTAAAATAGGGTAAATTTCGACAAACAGTTCAAATAATATTAAAAATAGGGTAAATTTCGACAAACAATCCAAATTTTATTAAAATAGAGTAAATTTCGACAAACAATCCAAATTTTATTAAAATAAGGTAAATTTCGACAAACAGTTCAAATAATATTAAAAATAGGGTAAATTTCGACAAACAATCCAAATTTTATTAAAATAAGGTAAATTTCGACAAACAGTTCAAATAATATTAAAAATAGGGTAAATTTCGACAAACAATCCAAATTTTATTAAAATAGGGTAAATTTCGACAAACAATCCAAATTTTATTAAAATAGAGTAAATTTCGACAAACAATCCAAATTTTATTAAAATAAGGTAAATTTCGACAAACAGTTCAAATAATATTAAAAATAGGGTAAATTTCGACAAACAATCCAAATTTTATTAAAATAAGGTAAATTTCGACAAACAGTTCAAATAATATTAAAAATAGGGTAAATTTCGACAAACAATCCAAATTTTATTAAAATAGAGTAAATTTCGACAAACAATCCAAATTTTATAACAATAGGGTAAATTTCGACAAACAATCCAAATTTTATTAAAATAGGATAAATTTCGGCTAACAATCCAAAATTATATTAAAATAGGGTAAATATTTTCAAAGATATAAGTGTTTATAAAAAAAAAAAAAAAAAAATGCAAAAAAAAGAAATTTTGACGTAGTATCCAAATTTAATTAAATTTGTTCGACTAGTTTTTAAGATATAGTGGTTTGTAAATATGTTTTGAGACAAACAAGACTAAAAATGTTTCCTGCTATCTCAAAAAGCATTTCTGTACAAATTGTGTCAAAATTGTGAATTTCGAGACTCAGCAAATTCCATTCTTCTGAATTATCACAATAATTCCACCATGATCTTCCTTAAGCTTAGAAACTGATTTGTGCACATGCGTGAAAGGAAGTAATGGGTACAGAAAGTTGAGATTAATATTGGCGCCCAACATAGGGCTAATTTAGACGTCCAATCGAAAATTTTATTAAAATCGGACAAGTATAGGTTTGAAGATATAGTGGTTCGTCAAATTTATGACCGACAGACAGATATGTTCCAAAAATATTCCCTAATGTCTAAAAACACATTTTTCATCAAAGAAATGTTTGAGTACAAAGACAAAAAAAATTTGCGTTTGTCAGAACCATCAAAATGCTTCAGTGAAAGAATTGCGAACAAAGAGAAAAGCTCGGAAGAATAATTTTAATTTTTTATTAAAAGTCCTTGGATCTATATTCGTATATTTATTTTTTGCAATAAAAAAAAATTAGGTCATCCCTTTCCCTTTGAAAAAGTCCAAAAATCTGTTTAGGCTTTAGAACTCTAAAAGTTGTGACCCTTGATATTGACTATAAAACAAAAAAGAAGGGGGTCTTGGTGAAAGTGAAACTTGTATGGATTTTTCTGTTCCAACTCTCTCTCTGCTTCAGTGGGGGGGAGGAAAACTAAATACAATACTTTCGGTTTCATTTTCAAACCGAAAACCCTCCCTCATTCTCTACTTCAGTTTCAACCCTTATTTTCTCGACAGTTTCATTGTTAAATCTTCCTCACTTTTTTTTTTCTTTCAGCTGTTTTTGTTTAGTAACAGAAAAAAAACACAAAACAACTTTATAGTCAGTTGATCTATAAAAATACACAAGACTTTCTCCCTTTCAAAAAAAAAAAAAAAAAAAAAAAAAAAAAAAAAAAAAAAAAAAAAAAAAAAAAAAAAAAAAAAAAAAATCAACAACTAAAGACAGAAGAAAAAAGTTTAGATAATGAAATGAGAGGGGGTAAAAAAAAGTAAGTTTTAAAGAAAAAGTTAAAACTGGTACAATTCACGTCATTTATTTTATACTGCTATATACAATAAAAATGGACCTTCGTTTTATACTTCTTTGCCTTTACTTTAACAACTGCAGATAAAAAGTTAAATAATGAAATAAATTCTATTGTTATTAAAATTAAGTTTTTTATTATTTTTTTAAGAAAAAAAAATCAATGTCAAAAGTGAATCAATTGTAAAAAGGACTAAATAAGTAATTTTAGTCATTTAAAGAAAGAAATTCAATTAAAAACGTCGATAATAATACTTTTCTTATTTGATGATATTTATTTTTTTTGTAAAATTATGGATGATTAAGTTGGTATAATGATAAACAGTCAGTTTTTTCCATTATGAGACGTTTCGACACTTTTATATAAGGTCATTTTTATTAATTCTCTTATATATGTTAAATGATGCCACTGAGGTACAATTACAATAAAAAAAATGAGGTAAGAGAAACTGTAATGACCATGAAAGAGAAACAATGATGTGTTATAATTGAGTAAGTGGAAAATTTAAGGTAAGACAAGCTGTAATGAGGGTGAGAAAAATCATGAAAGAGAAAAAATAATGAGTTATAATTGTGATTTAAGTAGAGTAATAAGATAAGAGAAACTGAAATGAGGGGAGAAAACCCATGAAAAAGAAACAGTAATGAGTTAAATAGCGATTTAATGAAGAAATAAGATAAGAGAAACTGTAATGAGGGTGAGAAAAACAATAATGAATTATAATTAAAAACCATGAAAGAGAAACTGTTATCAGGGTGAGAAAACCATGAAAGAGAATCAATAATGAGTTATAATTGTGATTAAAGTGGAGAAATAAGATAGGATAAACTGTAATGAGGGGGAGAAAAACCATGAAAGAGAAACTAAAATAAGGGAGAGACATACCATGAAAGAGAAACAATAATGAGTTATAATTGTGATTAAAGTGGAGAAATAAGATAGGATAAACTGTAATGAGGGGGAGAAAAACCATGAAAGAGAAACTAAAATAAGGGAGAGACATACCATGAAAGAGAAACAATAATGAGTTATAATAGCGATTTAATGAAGAAATAAGATAAGAGAAACTGTAATGAGGGTGAGAAAAACCATGAAAAATAATCAATAATGAGTTATAATTGTGATTTAAGTGGAGTAATAAGATTAGAGAAACTGTAATGAGAGTGAGAAAAACCATGAATAAGAAACAATAATGAGTTATAATTGTCATTTAAGTGGAGTAATATGATTAGAGAAACTGTAATGAGAGTGAGAAAAACCATGAAAAAGAATCAATAATGAGTTATAATTGTCATTTAAGTGGAGTAACAAGATAAGAGAAACTATTTTCAGGGTGAGAAAACCATGAAAGAGAATCAATAATGAGTTATAATTGTGATTTAAGTGTTGAAATGAGATAAGAGAAACTTATGAGGGTGAGAAAAACCATGAATAAGAAACAATAATGAGTTATAATAGTGATTTAAGTGAAGAAATGAGATAAGAGAAACTTATGAGGGTGAGAAAAACCATGTAAGAGAAACAATAATGAGTTATAATTGTGATTTAAGTGTTGAAGTGAGATAAGAGAAACTTATGAGGGTGAGAAAAACCATGAATAAGAAACAATAATGAGTTATAATAGTGATTTAAGTGAAGAAATGAGATAAGAGAAACTTATGAGGGTGAGAAAAACCATGAATAAGAAACAATAATGAGTTATAATAGTGATTTAAGTGAAGAAATGAAATAAGAGAAACGGTAATGAGGGTGAGAAAAACTATGTAAGAGAAACAATAATGTGTTATAATAGTGATTTAAGTTTTTAACTCTGTATTTTTCTACTCAATAGTATTTGATCAATAGTATTTGATGAAACTAGTCGTACTACACTGCTCCACTGCATAAAAATTATTGGATTTCATTCAGGCACTTTTTTCCGCCTATGAAGTTTGACCTTTGGCGACAGACAGACAGGCATACATGAAAAAATGAAGGCCGATTTAGGTTTTTGTAATGCCTGAAGTTGAAAAAGTATCCTACAATTTTCAAATTCTTAATTACACAATTTCGTGAATATTTAAACGAGGCATGAATAAAATAAAAAGAAATAAAAAAAACATAACATGAAACATATAATTTTGTTGCTTTTCAGACAGGAAACCTGATTAAAAGGGAATTATGTTGTAGAAGACAGGAGAAGGGGGATGCCCGAAGGGCTTGGTTTATTTTAAGGGTTTTTGAAAAGGGAGAGTGAGACAGCGTCCTTGACCTTGCCTAGGGTTGGAGTCTGCTAGCCCTGTAGGGTTTAGTCGATATATGGGCGTGTTGCAATCATGCCCCACTCAGCTAGGGAGTCTGACCGTCTACCTCCTGCTGTTTTCTAACATCCTGATATATCAAGCTCAACACTCAACAGAGCAAACTCCTACTCCCTTTACAAGCAACAGTTTCTTCTTTTTCCTCGACAAATTCTTGCTTATTTCATGAGTCAGTAAACATAAAAAATCTGTATCAATACAACTCTTACTAAATTTTCTCCTATATATATATATATATATATATATATATATATATATATATATATATATATATATATATATATATATATATATATATATATATATATGTATATATATATTACATATTACATGATTACATCATTTCTTGGTTCAGTGTTAGAACATTTTAATTGTTATCGAAAAATAATTGTTTTTTTTTTTTAATAGTTTTTAGGGCCCGTAAATTTAGATCTAAAATTAATTTTATCTACGATTGATATAAAATATAAACATTATATCTCAGTTTAGATGCATAGAAAGTGATTCTTTTGAGTGTGTGTCAAAACCATAAGCATCTAAAACCTACCACAGCAAACAGTTTGGTTCGAGAAAGGAGCGTTCCAACAAAAACGAAATCA